>JBBBDQ010001837.1:1027500-1480000 GCA_037127315.1 Ascarosepion bandense | reverse complement strand
GAGAGAGAGAGAGAGAGGGAGAGAGAGATCATCTGGTCTAGGCAGAGAATTCTGGAATTCGTAGCCGGTAAAAATATTAAAAACTGCTGGCCTCCGGATGCATCTACTTGACAACGTCTCTCCAAAATTCATACTACCATCTTTCAGAAAGGCAAGAAACTTTCTCTCCCTACCCATATCTATATGTGAAATGACAGGGTAAATCTGGTTCTACATACTGCAAAGAAGAACATCGAATTGATTCGGATGGTTCATTTAATGCTAAAATTTAATTTTCTCGTGCACTTTCAAGTAATAAAATATGAGATTCGTTATTCTGTTTTCACAGTTGAATACATGGTCGATGATACTCAGCTTTTGTGCATATACAGGTTTGTGTGAACATAATTACTAAAGAAAGTTACGTGTTTTTTATGCTGTAGTTATATTGTGGAATGCAGTTTGATTTTTTTAAGTATAGATGTTATTCTGATTTCACAATTGGATACATGGTAGATGATACTCACCTTTTGTAGATATACATGTTTGTATAGACATAATTATTAGAAGTGACGTGCTGTAGTTTTGTTGAAGTTATATTTTGGAATACAATTTGATTTCTTTAAGAAAGTGTAGTGTCATGGAAGAGTTCTCTAATGTTGGTTCTTTGGTTGATTGTTTTTTTCGTGGCATCTTTGTTTCATTTTTAAGTTTGACTCTTGCTATGCCATGCAGATTTGCTCTCTTAGTAATTCTGATAATGCTGTGGTTTTCGTTAATATATTCCACTCTGCCAACGAACCGCCTAACAGCAGAATAATACTGCTAACATAGAGTAGACTGGGAGTCGTTCCGTGATTTTCTGTGTGACGTCCATTGGAACAAAGTTTTTAGTCTTCCCGTTGAAGACTGTGCATCCCAGGGCTCCTCTTGGGTAAAAGTTGGCATCGATGCTTTCATCCCAGCCAGGATGTTCTGACTTAAGCCCCATTCGTTCCCTGGTTGCTCGGCTATTATTACCCACAGGAATCACTTCTACCAGCTTTATCGGAGCCACGCGTCAGACATTTATAGGCGCTTTTTTGCCTCTGCTCGTGCAAGAGGATCCTAAATGATGTTATGTTGTTGTTTGCTGACACAATGAAGCAGCGTATAGCCAACCGCAAGTTCGGCCCTAAAGATTACTGGCGACTTTTCAAAAATGTGTTTTACAACAGCAAACATTCCATGACTCCTTTAATAAAAAAACATTGAGGTCCTCACAGCTTCAACAGACAAGGCAGAGTGCTTTTACTCGCAGATTTTGCTCCAACTCCAGATTTGATTTGCCTAGAGTATCCGCACTCGACTTCCCACCTTGAACTGAGGCTCAATTGAGCGATTGTTTACATCACCCGTTCGCTGGTTTCTAAGATAACTGCAAAGCTTGACCCCCATAAGGCTAGCGGAGGTGACAGAATCCCAGTCATCGTAATGCCCCTGAACTGTCCTCTGTTCTCTTCAAACTCTACAACTAATGCCTCTCTGCTTCTTGCTTTCCTGTCTGTTGAAAATCCTCATCTGTGCTTCCTGTTTTTAAGAACACAGGGAAACCCTCACACTTCTCTAATTATAGCCCTATCAACCTTCTAGCAATTTTTGGCAAATTGTTAGAGGCTATCTTCAATGCTGAAGTGATTCGACATTTCACAGCCCGCAGCCTATTCTCCGACAAATAGTATGGCTTGCGTTTCGCCAGGTCTACTGGTGATATGCTAACGACTATCAGAGGGTACATATGTCAGGCTCTCGATCAAACCGCAAAGCTTGAGATGTCGCCCTGGATATCTCTAAAGCAGTTGACAGAGTCTGGCACGCTGGCCTTTTTCGCAAGCTACTGGGCTATGATATAACTGGACACTTTTTTTTATTTAATCCAATCGTTCATATCAAATCGCGTAATGAAGGTTGTATTCAAAGGACATAGTTCCAGATCTTATACAAACGTCGGTGTCCTTCAATACTATATCCAAAGTCCTACGCCTTTTCTGATCTTCATCAACGTTCTCCCTGATGTAATCAGATCCCAAGTAGGCATCTACATGGACGACATTACCATTTACTCCCGCCTCGATAAGAAATCTCCTAAGACTGACAAAGCTGACAAAGCTGCTGATCATGAATAGCAGTTTATTTCAACCAACCGGGTCACACTTATTTATAAAGATTCAAAACACTTAAGTCCCTATTTAACCCTAGCTTGTGTGTATTTAATTTTAAAATCCAGTATTTTTCTTTCTTTCTGCGTGTGTGTGTATATTATATATTTTCTCTTCTGTTCAATATGTCCAAATAGTGGATATATTGGAGAATCTGGTAATAGCTTTTGATTTCCTTTCAATAATCACAAACTTAGCATACGACAGAACGACCAATATTCCCCAATAGCAGTTCATTTCAATCAACCGGGTCACACTTTAGAAAATTGCAAATGTTTACTAATAGACTCTGATTTTAGTTCTACACACACATTTTTTTCTTAAGGATTCTTGTAAGTTATGGGTTAATAAATTAATTTTCTTGCACTATTATGACTAGATAGGGTGGCATGTAAAGAGTCTATTCATGGAAGTTGTAGTATGATCAATATAGGTAACTGATTTATGATAAGAAACACTGTCTTGTACAGGACATTGAAATTTATATACTATATTAGTCATCGCTAGTTTTGATTTGATAGGGTTGTTATTATAAGAAACAACAAGGTTTGTTGTTTTCTATTTCTATAATATATATATATATATATATATATTATACTATATATTATATACAATTTCTATAATATATTATAGATTATGGAACATTTTTACATTCCTGATCTCCAGCAAAGAGGAAATATGTAAGAAGACTGGAAAAATTTAATAAAACGAAACATATTTAAAAGAAAGATTGCTACCCGCTATCCATATATATATATATATATATATATATAGTCATCCGCTGACAGATCTGTTTCGCTGTATCATAGCTCATCAGTACGGTTAGACTCCGATTGCTTATTGACTCAGGATTGAAACCCGACCAAATTGGCGTCAATCGGCGATTCTACCTCTGGGCTATGGGCTTTCGGTAGAAGAAGGCAGACATTTTAGCGTGTATATTTTCATTATAGCCAGAGTGCGTTAATTCATTTTACTGAATGAGCGATGCGTACATGCCAGAACAGCTACTATATATATATATATATATATATATATATATATATATATATAAGCATTACTCCAATCTGTGGTGGACTGGGGTAAGAAATGGCTCGTAAATTTTAATGCTTCTAAAATGAAGCTGCTATCTTTGAACCACCATAGACTATCTTTCCTGTCTCACATGAGCATGTATCATGCTAGTCTCCCTGAAAACAATACACTGCGCTTCCTTGGTTTAACTCTTTTTTCGCTGCCATCAAACGACTACTATTCAAATCAATAGCTGAATCTATTGCTAAGAAGGCCGTGTCATTGTGTCTGTCAAGAAAGTTTTTCTCGTCTGAATCCATCTTGCACTTATACAAATCTATCATCCAACGTGCATTGAATACTGTTGTCACATCTGTTCGGGTGCATCTGCTATTCATCCCCGTATTCTCGGCAAAATCCAAAGGAGAATCTGTAATGTCATCGATCCTAACATAGTAGCTGGACTTCAGTCATTTTTTCACCGACGTGATATGGCTTCCATCTGTTTCCTTAAAATACCTTCACGGCTTCTGCTCCAACGAGCTTAGCACACTGGTGCCCCTTTTGCTCGGATTTACTCGAGCTAGTAGACTGGCAACTAGGTTCCACCTTTTTACAGTGAAAACAGTCAAATTTAATCGTAACTTGTACTTTAATAGCTTCTTTTCTCGCATCGAAAGGTGGTCCCCCTTTGTCTCTTCTATAAATACTTTCATGGCTTCTGCTCAGACGAACTTAAGTCACTGATGCCTCCTCAACAGGTGTTTACTCGTGCAACCAGACTGGCAACTGGGTCCCACCCATTCACAGTCAGGTTAGCCAAATGCAGACGACAATTCTACTCCTGCAGCTTCTTCTCTCGCACTTCCCGCCTGTGGAACTCGCTCCCGTATTCTTGCTTTCCTGACGGCTACAACCTCCAGAAATCTAAATGCAAAGTCAATACTCATCTACTAACCACTGGACTCTAGCTCTCTCCCCACCCCCGTATCACCTTCCCTTTCTCTCCACCTATGTATCTGTCATCGCACCTGCTTTCTCTGCTTTCTATTGTTCCTTTCTAACTAGTTTGTACTCCTCACTCTTTTCTAATTAATCTTTTTACATTTATGCAGCCCCCTGCACATCAGTGGCGTTTCCGTCTTGCTCGGGGTGAAATGATTAATATATATATATATATATATATATATATATATATATATATATATAGAAAAACAACATTGATGTTGTTGTAAGAAAAAAAAAACAAAAAAAAAACAATTCCTTCCAGATTCATTGAAAGGTAATACAGTTCAGTCGATACATTTATTGGAAACAGTATGATTTTTTTTTTTTTGTGATTTTTAACAATTCTCACCTGCATTTGTGTTCCGGTTGTATTTGACGTTTCTGCGACCTCGATTATCACTTCCGTATAGCTACGATCTCCGAGAGTTTAAATGCAACGTCAATAGCCATCTTTTACACCCGTGACTTCCATACTGCTCTTATCCTTTTTCTCCGACACAACGTTTATCTCGTTCTTCTCCCTTTTCACTCGACCCTCACGCAGCTCTCTTCACACCAGTGTTCCCATCCTTCTCTTACTCATTCTCCGACACCCGCTGTGACCTGTTTCTCTTTCTCTTCACTCTCCTCTTATGTAACCCCTGAGCACCAGTGGCAGTACTGCCTTGCTTGGAGTGAAAAGTTTATAAAACAAAACAAGAACAAAAATAACATAAACATGGCTGATGCTAACCACAATGTGAATGACTCATTACGCTTTCTCGGACAAACGTTTTCCGCTGACATGCAGCAGAAAGATTATATTGAATCCATTGCTAGGTCAACTGCTAAGAAAGTTGGTTCGCTATGTCATGCTAGACAATTTTTCTCTCTGGCATCTATCTTACAAGATTATAAGTCTAAGAACTAACTTATAAGTATATTTTAGCACACACACACACACACACACACACACACACACACACACACACACACACACACACATACACACACACACATATATATAATGATAATTTACACGCTAAAAAGTCTGCCTCCTTCTATCGAGCACCTGTAGCTCAGAGGTAGAATCGCCGACTGACGCCAATTCGGTCGGGTTTCAATCCTGGGTTAAAAGGCAATCGGAGTCTAACCGTACTGATGAGCTGTGATACAGCAAAACCGATCTATCTGCGGATGACTATATATAAATGTAAATGTAAAGTTATAGTCGTTTCGAAAAACCCTCCGAGTACATATGCGGTAGGAAAAAAAAGGTAATAAAAAAAGAACGAGCTAAGCACTTGAACATCAGTCAAAGTACGTAGCCCAAAGAAAAAAACCGAGACGAGTAACCTCAAACAAAAAGCGCTCAATACGCAAGTAGAGCAAACAAAGTCAATAACTAACCTAAAGAGCTAACGAACCTACCAAAGTTTCACCAAATAGGATCTTCAGTGAAAGAGCCAAATTTCCCTGATTATCGTATTTAGTGAAATCTTGGTAGGTTCGTTGGCTCTGTAGGTTATTTATTTACTATATATATATATATATATATATATATATATATATATTTATTTATTTATCAGTAAAGAATCCAAGAGAAATTTGGTAAATAATCATAAAGGATCCTAGTAAAATCCTTTTAAATATTAAAACTGATCCAACAGAGAGCTCAATATAAATTTACTTCAGAGCAGATATTCATTTATTTACCAGTAAATTCAGATTATATGGTTGACTGGGGTCGACAATGCATGTATCGAACCGACACGTTGAATTAGCTATCCCTCCTAAATGTGATCTGAATTTGTGTGTATATATATATATATATATATATATATATATATATATATATATATATATGTTGTGGCGGATCTACCCGTTAACATAGTAATGGACTAACTCAACCAGCATACATACTATGTGACTAGTAATCACCAGGAGAGCACGAGTCTGGTATGAGTCAGACATCCATATAGTGACTTACCGAACAGCTACTTCGATGTCCAACACTGCTTTCTCCTCAGCTAGACGAACAAGCTGGCTTATTGTACCTTTACACGTTATTTTGTTAATAAATTTTTTACACTAATTCCGTGTTACTGTTTTTATTTGTGACTCCTTAATCAGCGTTACAACAATATATATATATATATATATATATGATTTATTTGAACAGTATTTTTAATCGATAGTCGTATTTGAGTAAATATTCTGGTTTTAATTAAACTATATCCTTATATAATTCTACCAGTCTGAATATTTATGAGAAATTATGTTAGGAAAATGTGTCATTGGGCAGGATTCGAACCTGAGACACCTAGCTACATAGGAGAAGCTACCATTTGATCTGGCAACGTCTTAGACCTCTCGTTCTCGAGAAGAAAATATCGGCTCTTACTTAAATTTTTGTGAATCTCCGAAAATTTCTGAATTATTTTAACTCAGTTCATAAATTATATAAACATTGGCCGAATGTTTCATTCATTGAAGCGCGATTGGTTATAATTTTAGCGAATATTAAGGATGCATTTCATTTTACTTTTAACTGTATGTTATCTTTCACGAAATTTACATATATATATATATATATATATATATATATATTGCTTTTTGCCCAGGATTGAAACCCGACCGAATATATATATATATATATAACATAGTGATGATCCACGTATACTGTCTTAATATGTATAGGAAAAACTACTAAAAAGTTGTAAGTTTAAAAATGTATTTTTTTGACAGTATTTATTTATTTTTGTTATTATATTTTATATTTCAGACCGTCCTCGGTCCTTCATCAGAAACAAATGATTTTAAAATTTAAATTAGAAACGTATTTCACGAGAGCGTCCGTGGAGAGAGATTGTTTACATCACGTGACGCAGAAAGCGACAGATTTAAAAAAAATATTTGTAAACGTAAACCTATCTTTAATAATACTTATGAATTTTGTTTTAGAGAAAACTTTTTTAATTGTATCGAAAAAATGTTTAACTATTGAAATATTTATAAAGATTCAAAACACCTAAGTCCCTATTTAACCCTAGCCTGTATGTATTTAATTTTAAAATCCACTATTTTTCTTTCTTTCTGCGCGTGTGTGTATATTATATATTTTCTCTTCTGTTCAATATGTCCAAATAGTGGATATATTGGAGAATCTGGTAATAGCTTTTGATTTCGTTACGACAGAACGACCAATATTCCCCAATAGCAGTTCATTTCAATCAACCGGGTCACACTTTAGAATATTGCAAATGTTTACTAATAGACTCCGATTTTAGTTCTACACACATATTTTTTCTTAAGGGTTCTTGTAAGTTATGGGTTAATAAATTAATTTTCTTGCACTATTATGACTAGATAGGGTGGCATGTAAAGAGTCTATTCATGGAAGTTGTAGTATGATCAATATAGGTAACTGATTTATGACAAGAAACACTGTCTTGTACAGGACATTGAAATTTATATACTATATTAGTCATCGCTAGTTTTGATTTGATAGGGTTGTTATTATAAGAAACAACAAGGTTTGTTGTTTTCTATTTCTATAATATATTATATATATATATATATATATATATATATATATATATATATTATACTATATATTATATACTATTTCTATAATATATTATAGATTATGGAACATTTTTACATTCCTGATCTCCAGCAAACAGGAAATATGTAAGAAGACTGGAAAAATTTAATAAAACGAAACATATTTAAAAGAAGGATTGCTACCCGCTATCCATATATATATATATATATATATATATATATATATATAGTCATCCGCTGACAGATCTGTTTCGCTGTATCATAGCTCATCAGTACGGTTAGAGTCCGATTGCTTATTAACTCAGGATTGAAACCCGACCAAATTGGCGTCAATCGGCGATTCTACCTCTGGGCTATGTGCTTTCGGTAGAAGAAGGCAGACTTTTAGCGTGTATATTATCATTATAGCCAGAGTGCGCTAATTCATTTTACTGAATGAGCGATGCGTACATTCCAGAGCAGCTACTATATATATATATATATATATATATATATATATATATATATATATATAAGCATTACTCTTCAGAAATGAATTGAGTTATCTCGGTGACTGGCGTGTGTATACAATGCTTATTTACAACACGTTAAAATTTCATTTCCATTCTCTGGTTCCATGTGCCTATGGCTTAAGTTGTAGTAACTCTGACGGACACCAAATCGATCGAGTTTCGATCCAGGCCAAAAGCCACAACGAAACAGGCTTGTATGTGGATGACTAATATATATATATATATATATATATATATATATATATATATATAATTAATCAGATATTCCTTGTCGGAATGAAAAGAATGTCTTGAAGAAAGGTCTCTACCCAAGTATACACTAATATATATTGATGTGTACTTGGGCAGAGACCTTTCATCCAAACATCTCTCATTGAATACGGTCGACAAGGAAGATCTAATTAATTTTTTATTCATTTTTTTCAGCATCCTTACATTTTTCCATTTTGTTGGAGATAAAGAATATAAAAAAATTTTTACCGTCCCAAGCGCTTTCGGAAATCTCTGGTGTTGTTATTTTTTCCTCGTGTTTTGACTGTTACGCAGTCTTTTGAAAAAGAATTGTTTACTCCAAGCTCTCACGTGCCGGGAATCGCATGAGTAACTTTCTATTAAAAAAAAAAAATCTTTCAATACCCCATTTCCAAGATTAGATAATGTATGGTCGATGATAAGAGAGACATAATTGAAAGAATTTTTATTTACGTTGATTATCTTTTCACATTGAAATAAGTCGAATATATCTTTCATTCGCTGTTGGCCATATATTTTTTTACCTCGAATTAACCTAAATAGAGTTTTCTATTGGCACACGAAAACTATTTTCAAATTTTGGATCGGTTAGGTTTCTTTTTTTTTTTTTTAAACCATGCATAAAATTCAATTTTTCTATACTAGCATCTATGTCTGGATATCGTAGCACTTCGAGTTGCCTAAACACTTTCTTGATTTTAAAATTGGCAGCTCACAGAGGGATAGCGTCAGTATTTCTGTCATAATGTCAGGTAAAATTCTCGAACAAAAAAGCTTGGGGCAAAGAATAAATAATGTTAAATCAGAAGCCATTCTTTATGCACAGGGAATGAATATCCAAATTTGGCTTGTTGGCAAATGATACGTTGAGGAAAAGTCAGATCAAAAATATAAAATGCGTAAAATCTATTCTTTCTTTTTTGTTTTGTTTTAAAAACCCAGAGAAACAGCGAAAAGTAAGACAATAATCTTGTAGCAGTAATGAATACATCAACTCCCCTCCCGACAAAAAAAAGTCAGTCAAGACGGAGACTCGATGAACTGACACTTTTCCCATTAAGATTGAAAGGAGAAATCCTGTATTCGTCCAAAATATAAGACATATTTTTACATTTCGAAGTTAAATTAGATTCTGATTAGTCAAATTAAACACACACATATTTTTTTCTGTCTTCCAGCATCCATATTAACTCTTTAAGAAACAAACGTATTGTTTCCGATGTTCAAATGAAAACCATTTTCACAGCAATGAGCTAACAATGCCTGATAACGAGGTAAAATATCTAAACATAAAAATTTCCGTATCGCAATGTAAATTATATTAATATTAAATTAAAAAAAAACAAATTTAATTTTTATTATATTTTGCTCCATGATATATAATGCATGGAGCACTTAAAAAAAATAAATGCCGAAGAACTTTAAATTCTAAAACTGTTATTTCTCATCACCTATATATATATATATATATATATATATATATATATATATATATATATAAGTTGAATTAATTTACATTGAGCTTTCTATTATATCAGTTTTAATATTTAAACGATATTATTAGGATCCTCCTGGATTATTTATCAACCTTATCCCGTATTACTTACCAATCCTATCCTGGATTTTTATCGCATATATATATATATATATATATATATATATATATATTGTACTGTGTCAAAAATATTAGGAAAAGAACTATTTTATCTTTCATGAGACATCAAAATAAAGTTTAAAATAACCCCTGTCCTAACACTTTTGCACACTACCAGTGGTGTGCAAAACTATTAGTGCAGGGGTGATTTTCCTTAAAAAACTCACTAAAATTCAAATACAGGGTGAAGAGCCAAGAAAATTGCCGATAAATATTGATTATTTAAAACTAGGCGTAAAAGAAATGTATTAAAAAGAAGTTATATTTCATTTTTTCTATTTTCTATTAAACAAGGTATTTTGAAACTACTCATTATTCTATTATCCTTGGATCTGACTGATTCCTTTCTTATTCCCTCCTCTCGAATGGATAAATCTAATGTTACTTCGCAAGACACACTTTGGGAACAAATACAAGCTGCTTGGCAGAAGATACCATTAGATACACTTAAGAAGGTTGTGATATCAATGCCTGACAGAATGATGGCTGTGATCAAAGCAAAAGGCTTTTATACTAAATATTAAATTTATTTTGTAACAAGTATTTTTTTCTTGTTAAAGCATTTATTGAGTAAATCAAATAAAATTTAAATAAATTGTTCATTTTCTGCCAATATGCCTCATAAAAGATAAAATAGTTCTTCTCCTGATACCTTTGCACAGTACTGTATACATAGTTTTAGTGCAAAAATAAATTCACTTTAACTGAGTAGTTTTATGGCGGCTTTGAAGTTTTCATAACGGTATTCTCACGAAACTTCAAAGTTAGCATGAAACCTCTTCAGTTAAAATGACAAATCGTTTGCACTAAAATTATCAACGCTCCATCTCCACCAAGATATCCATCATTTTGCGATAAGAAAAAAGAAAACCTGCCTTCCAAAATATCTTTTTCAGTAAAACTACTGAAAAACTCCGCAACAATCATGGCGTCAGACATTATAATAATTCAACACTAGATATTATAAGAAAGTGAAAGAACAAATAGATTAAAAGCCACTGTTCATGATTTTTACTTTCATAAAGAGTGCTCGATACTGAGTAGAGCTTAATACTGTAATTTTGATATAACAATGGTTTATAATTTTCACTATTTATTTTAACACTAGCAGTATAGCCCGGCGTTGCTCGGGTATAATGAAAGCTTTAAAACTAATTCATGGTCCTGGAGCTCAGACTCTTTGGACGTTGGCACAAAAGACTAAAAAGCAACAGTTGTTTCCAGCGAAACCGTAGACTGAAAGAAAAATGAATGGATGTAAGTCAAATTTTGATTTCCTGGTATCGATATCAAATAAGATTTTTTCGTCGTAAACTGAATTTTGAAGGCTTAATAAGTCCTATGAGTAAATGGTATCATGACTGAGACTAAGAACTACAATTATACCTACTTAGAGCCAAAACCGACGTCAAAACTAAAACAAAAAGGCTGAAAAAATACAGGCATACAGGCAGATAAACAGACACACTCATCTTGCCTTTTATATATGTATATATTATCGATTTTCTGCACTATTGTAAGAACCACAACCTTAAAACTTCTGAATATCGTTTCTTATGTCTTTGTCCATGAATGTATCAAATTTGATTAAAATCGGACCACTCCTTCTATCACCCGATTTTTTCGATTATTAATTTTCGATATTTATAGGGCGTACCTCGGCACAAAATCTAGCTTAAAACACTCGCAGGCGCTTATAGTACAACTGTGTAAATTTTTAAGAAAATCAGTTCAGCCATTTCGGAGTCTATAGGTAACGGACACACACACACACACACACACACACACACACACACACACACACACACACACAGAGGCAAAGTTCCTGTTGTAAATAAGTTTAGATATCACCTGAAGAGTAACAGTTTTGTTTTGAAAAATGAAAATTTTTGTGTAATGATATAATGCTTTTATAAACCATTGTAGTAGCAAAATTACTATATATATATATATATATATATATATATATATTACAAAAAAGTGAAGGAACACGTAGATTAAAACCCACCGTTCAAGCATTTACTTTTATAAAAAGTGCTCGATACAGGGTAGAGTTTCATACTGTATGTAATTTTGTTATTACAATGGTTTATAAAAGCATTATATCACTACACAAAAATTTTCGCGTTTCAAAACAATACTGTTCTTCTTTAGGTAATATGTTATATATATATTATGTGTGTGTGTGTGTGTGATTCTGTGTATGTGTGTGTGTGTGTGTGTGTGAGAGAGAGAGAGAGAGAGAGAGAGGATGAATATAAAAGTGAACACAGAAGTCGATAGCAAGTGGCGAGAGTTTGTATTATGTTTGAACGAATTCTTTTGGCCATATGTTGTATTTTGACTCGACTTTTTAGCATTCGGAGAGCTGAGTTCGAATTCTAGTCGAATGGTATTAATTAATCTCTTCTTCCACCAAATATGGGTTAATAGCTAGAGATAATCCGCCTGTTCCTTCCAGTTATGGGTTAAATAACAGGACAGATTGGGTTTTGCCTTGGCTGCCAACCAGTCCACGGTAGAAGGTAATGGCAACCATCTGTGGAAAATATCTTTTCATGTCTCTTTCTAGACATGATCGCCTATGCATGTATTACGTATGACTTTTAACTCACTGCTTTAGCAGGAAAGAATTAGGTAAACCTGAAGAGCTATGATATCCAGATATCATTTTTTTATGTGACGTGTATATTTAGAACGTAGGCGATCATAACTCTTCGCATTCTCTTGTTGCTTGTCAGTCAGTCAGTTAAGTGCCATACGTGATACACGCTTGGGCGATCATGTCTCGAAAGTGACATGACTGACTGGACAGAAGATTATCCCGCAGTAGGTTGCCATTGTTTTCTACGGTAGACTGGTTGCCGATCAAGGCTATAGAACCCAATCTGTCCTGCTATTTGACTCATAGCTAGAGGGGAAAGAAATGTATTATATTATTATGTAGTAATTAGTTGGGGATCGGTTTTCTATTGTTATGAAGTAATAAACTGATCCCCCACTTTAAGAGCAGTAGAAGCCTTAGTCATTATTCCAACTATTATATTCAGTCAGTCAGTTGAGTGCCATACGTGATGCACGCTTGGGCGATCATATCTCAAAAGAGACATGACTAACTGGACAGAAGATTATCCCGCAGTAGGTTGCCATTGCTTTCTGCAGTAGACTGGTTGCCGACCAAGGCTATAGAACCCAATCAGTCCTGTTATTTAACCCATAACTGGAAGGAATAGACGGATTAATACCTTTCCTAAGGGTATTTTCGCGTCAGTGAATGCAATGAATTCAGCTAGAATTCGAAATCGGCTCCCCGATTTCTCGTTCCGAGCCGATATCCACTGCACCACAACGCACATCCTCGAATGAGAAGACACATCCTTATTTACACTCTCTTCTAATTTTGTATATCTGCTGCATCCAAATTATATCTACACGCAGGCGGTTTGCTGCTAGTATAGGTTCTTGATAATTCTAATATGTATAAAAAGGTTGCCATTCAAACCCCATACTGACGCCAATGCAGTCTGGTTTCAATCCTGGGTTAAAAGCAATCGGATGCCAACTTGTACTGATGAGCTTTGATACAGCGAAACTGATCTGTCTGCGGATGACTATATATATCTGATTCACTGATGAATTAGAGCACTCTGGCTATTAGGCGTGTATAATGATAATATACATGCTAAAAAGGCTGCCTTCTTATACCGAGCGCCCATAGCCCAGAGGTAGAATCGCCGACTGACGCCACTCCGGTCGGGTTTTCAATCCTGGGTTGAAAGCAGTCGGAGTCTAACCGTACTGATGAGCTGTGGTACAGTGAAACAGATCTGTATGCGGATGACTATATATATATATATATATATATATATATATATATATATCAGCATGCAGTGTGGGTATAGAAGAATCCAAAGAAGTATCCTGTACATACACTGGTAGGATAAATCTCTTGACATTAGCCGCTACCCAATGTATCTTCGAACTTTTGTTGACATTGGCCACTACACACGTGTCATCTGATTTTATGTTGCGTGTATATATGATTATTTATGAATATGTGTATGTGTTCGCCGAACGGATGTATTTTTTCTTAAATTTTCTCTTTTTAGAGAGCGTGCGTTATTTCCATTCGTTTTTTTAGTTCTTTGTGAATCTCATTTGTGTAAAATCCTTTGTTAAATAAAGACGGAAGCTGATGATGGTTCGCCTGAAAAATGACTTTACCACCGATTCACCATGAGATAACGTGTCTGCCTTAATTTTTCTAATATATATATATATATGTTACGAGTTGAGGATGCAAACTATGTTCACCTGGGAAAATAAATTCCATTGATCTTCGAACTGGGATCGGACTCTTTTTATCCGAACACATGAACACGTAACAAAAAGAAGGAAAAAGAATGAGAATGAATATGGTTCCAGGTTCACACACTTAAAATGTCATTTCATGACAAAATTGCACCAGTATCAGGGACAAACAACAAAAACACTTTCATAGTTTTTGAACAGAAATGTTTTATTCCCACAAACCAGAACAAAACGAAGGAAAACACACACACCCACCCACCCACACACACACACACACACACACACACACACACACACACACACACACACATCTATATATATTTATTTATTTATTTGTAATTTCAGATTATGTTTAAAGAGGAAATAGCCATTTTCAACATGTCAATTTAAGATATGCATTGTATAACCCGTTTAAACAAAGAATGAAAAATTCTAATGCTTGGTCTAGTATAGTGGGGAAATATTGGCTTTTATAGGGTTAAGCTAGCGGAAACTTAGTAGTAATTTCTTCTATGGTAGTTGGAGGTATGTGGCTTGATCATTGGGTTAGTAGTAGTAGATAGGATGAAAAAGTTATCTGCTTAGCCAAATTTTAAAAAAATTCTATGTGACTAAATGGAAGCATACGATATTATTGCAATTTAAATCTATTTCTAGGACGACAGATACAAATGACCTCTCTACGTTGATTCAGAAGTACATTCTGATATTGAAATTTCAATATATGCTTTATAAATTAAATTAATTTACATTGAGCTATTGGATCAGTTTTTGGATTATTTACCAAACTCATCCCGGATTATTTATCACTCCTATTCTGGATTTGTATCACCTGTATATATATAGTCATCTGTAGACAAATCTGTTTCGCTATTTCACAGCTAATTAGTACGATTAGTCATCCGATTGCTTTTACCCAGGATTGAAACCCGACCGAATTGGCGTCAGTCGGCGATTCTACCTATGAGCTATGGGCGCTCGGTAGAAGGAGGCAGACTTTTAGTGTGTGATGTATCATGCGCCAGTAGCTAGAGCGCTCTAATTCATTACTGAATGAGCGATGCGTACATGCCAGAGTAGCTACTGTTTTTCAAAGTCTTCCATTCTTCTCGAGTGCTCAATCAGGGTGTGAGAGCGTAAATAGTCATCCGCAGACAGATCTGTTTCGCTGTATCACAGCTCATCAGTAAGGTTAGACATCCGATTGCTTTTACCCAGAATTGAAATATATATATAAATGGATTACTTTTGTTTTTACGTTACTGGCCTCTCCAATTCTAAACAGTGATTGTTTTCTTTTTTTCTCCACTTTTCTAGATCATACCATATTGTCTAAAAAGATACATGACAGACTGGGCAGGACATTTTCTTACAGAGGTTGCCATTACTTTCTGCGGTAGACTGGTTGGAAGTCAAGGTTACAGAACCCATTATGTCCAGCTATTTAATCCATATCTGTAGGGAGAAGAGACGAATTAATACTATATTGGCCGTGTCCAGTCTAAATTGGTGTTAGAATTCATTAGTGCGGGAATTTTTTTTTATATGTAAGTGATTTTCATGTATTTTTAAAAATCTTTTATTGTTTCTTGTGTTTCATATTTCTATATTTATATTGATATCCTTGAATGTTTGCCCTTACGTGAATTTTTAACTTGCAAGAAAAATTTACTTGCATTAAGGATTAAATTTATTTTTTCACTTTCGATATGTACCAGCCATTCCATTTCCCAGATGAATCACCATCGTCACGCACACACGCTCTCCGGCCAGAGTGACATATATGATGTAGTTTTGGACTAAATTTAATCATACATTTTCATTTTAATACTGCAGGTCCAAAGTACTCTACTGAACCAATAATTTTCTTTTTGTTATTGCAGGTCCAAAGTTCTCTACTAAACCAGTAATTTTCTTTTTGTTACTGCAGGTCCAAAGTTCTCTAATCAACAGTAATTTTCTTTTTGTTACTGCAGGTCCAAAGTTCTCTAATGAACCAGTAATATTCCTTTTGTTACTGCAGGTCCAAATCTCTCTACTGAACCAGTAATTTTCTTTTTGTTACTGCAGGTCCAAAGTTCTCTAATGAACCAGTAATTTTCTTTTTGTTACTGCAGGTCCAAAGTTCTCTAATGAACCAGTAATTTTCTTTTTGTTACTGCAGGTCCAAAGTTCTCTAATGAACCAGTAATTTTCTTTTTGTTACTGCAGGTCCAAAATTCTCTAATGAACCAGTAATTTCCTTTTTGTTACTGCAGGTCCAAAGTTCTCTACTGAACCAGTAATTTTCTTTTTGTTACTGCAGGTCCAAAGTTCTCTAATGAACCAGTAATTTTCTTTTTCTAACTGCAGGTCCAAAGTTCTCTAATGAACCAGTAATTTCCTTTTGTTACTGCAGGTCCAAAGTTCTCTAATGAACCAGTAATTTTCTTTTTGTTACTGCAGGTCCAAAGTTCTCTAATGAACCAGTAATTTTCTTTTTGTTACTGCAGGTCCAAAATTCTCTAATGAACCAGTAATTTCCTTTTTGTTACTGCAGGTCCAAAGTTCTCTACTGAACCAGTAATTTTCTTTTTGTTACTGCAGGTCCAAAGTTCTCTAATGAACCAGTAATTTTCTTTTTCTAACTGCAGGTCCAAAGTTCTCTAATGAACCAGTAATTTCTTTTTGTTACTGCAGGTCCAAAGTTCTCTAATGAACCAGTAATTTTCTTTTTGTTACTGCAGGTCCAAAGTTCTCTAATGAACCAGTAATTTTCTTTTTGTTACTGCAGGTCCAAAATTCTCTAATGAACCAGTAATTTCCTTTTTGTTACTGCAGGTCCAAAGTTCTCTACTGAACCAGTAATTTTCTTTTTGTTACTGCAGGTCCAAAGTTCTCTAATGAACCAGTAATTTTCTTTTTCTAACTGCAGGTCCAAAGTTCTCTAATGAACCAGTAATTTTCTTTTTGTTACTGCAGGTCCAAAGTTCTCTACTGAACCAGTAATTTTCCTTTTGTTACTGCATATCCAAATTTCTCGACTGAACCAGTAATTTTCTTTTTGTTACGGCAGGTCCAAAGTTCTCTACTGAACCAGTAATTTTCTTATTGTGACTGCAGATCCAAAGTTCTCTACTGAACCAGTAATCTTCTTTTTGTTACTGCAGAAGATTATCTCGCAGTATGTTGCCATTGCTTTCTGCGGTAGACTGCTTGCCAGCCAAGGCTACAGAACCCAATCTGTCCTGATATTTGACCCATAACTGGAGGGAAGAAACGGATTAATCCCTTTCCCAAGGCTATTTTTGCGTAAGTGAATGCCACGAATTCAACTGGAATTCGAAATCGGCTCCCCAGTTTGTCGTTCCGAGCTGATATCCACTGCCCCACAAGGATGACATTTATCGCACCCCCTTGACATGTATCTTTGTCTTTTACTTCTAAAATCGTTTAGCTATTTTTTCTTTATGTACCTGCCTCTCCCGACTGCAACATGCTAGACTGTATCTCAGGCAATATAGATAAGGCTACTTCCTTCCACCCATTCGCTAACATATTTGTGTTAGGTAATTTTAATGCCCACCATGCCAAGTAGTTGAAAAACTCTTACTGATCCTTGTGGAATCCATGCCATGAAATTTGCAATTAAACGAAGCTGCTATCAATTAACCACCATAGACAGTCGCATATACCTCCCATTAGCATGGAACAGAGAGTAAAACACTACGCCTCCTTGGCCTTACACTCTCGGCGGACCTCAAATGGAATGACTATATCGAATCCATTGCTAAATCCGCTGTTATGAAAGTCGGTTCTCTGTGCAGGGCCCGGAAGTTTTTCAATTCTTGGAGGTTGTAGCCGTCGGGAAAGCATGTATATGGAAGCGAGTTCCACAATCGGGAAGTACAAGAAAAGAAGCTCATGGAGTAGAATTGTCGTCTGCATTTGGTTGATCTGTGAATGGGTGAGACTCAATTGCCAGTCTGGTTGCACGAGTAAACACCTGTTGCAGAGGCACCAGTGACTCAAGTTCGTCGGAGCAGAAGCCATGAAAGTATTTATAGAACAGTCAGAAGGAAGCCACATCCGTCGGTGTGGAAGTGGCTAGCGTCGAGCAGCCAAATTGGTACCTATCACATTACTGATTCTCTTTTGGAGCTTGTCAAGAACACTGAGATGAACAGCAGGAGCGCCTGACCATATATGACAGCAGTACTCCATGCACGGATGAATGGTTAATTTGTATATTCAGACGTAAAAAAAACATCTTGGTCCGACACAGTGACCCAACCTTCCTAGCAGTGGATTTAGCTATTGACTCAATGAAATGGTTCCATTTGAGATCGGAAGAGAGGGTTAGGCCGAGGAGGCGTAGTATATTGCTCTCAGAGAGAATCGCTTGGTCCATGCTTATGGGAGGCAGGAGAGGTTGCCTGTGATGATTGACAGACATCAGCTTTGTCTTAGACGCATTTAAATTAACAAACCACTTCTTACTCTAATCCACCACAGAATGTAGATCCCTATCAAGATCAGCAGCGAAGTTTGTCCGCTACGACGGATTTCTTACTGATGCGGGTTATGTAATTTGTTTCGTTTAAACTATTGCATTAGTCTAAAATTATGTCATTTTACTTGCCTTTTAAATAGTGTATATATTTGCATTTATCAATGTGATATTTTACAAGGTACTCGTTTTCGTTTTTTGAGTTTATTGGAAAAGTATGGCACTTTGCTTTCGTGTCTGCGTTTTCAGATAGGATCTAATCGTTTATTTCCTAATTTGTGTTGGTATGGAAATGTAAGCAAAGCAATTATCTTATCCAGATCAAATCACGTTTAACATTTTTAAAATTATTGTTGTAGATTAAAGCTAGGTTCTTTAACTCTCCTTATATATTTTGATGTAATTAATTTTAATTTCTCATTTATGTTTAAAAAGCATATATATATATATATATATATATATATATATATATATATATATATATATATATATTTGATTAGATTAGTTATATTGGAACCAGTACACAGTTGAATTAAAAAGTGTTCAATACATTTATGTTGTGGAACTTTTAAATATTTTTAATTTGGAAATGAGTTATTTCCGCAATCTAGGTTTCAACCTATGTTTCATTCGCCAGGATTTGAATCTAACAATGCAAGGGGCCCTGCCCTGCCGAATGACAAATATTTTTCTAACAAAACTTTTCACAATTATTCAGGCTAGCATTTAAGCATTAAATATCATTTTAATGAATCTGATCTGAAGGGAATTGACGAATTTTACCCATTCTTGCTTTCCTGACAGCTACAACCTCCAGAAATTTAAATGCAAAGTCAATACTCATCTACTAACCACTGGACTCTAGCTCTCTCCCCACCCCTGTATAACCTTCCCTTTCTCTCCACCTATGTATCTGTCATCGCACCTGCTTTCTCAGCTTTCTGTTGTTTGTTTCTAACTAGTTAGTACTCCTCACTCTTTTCTAATTAATCTTTTTACATTTATGTAACCCCCTGCACATAAGTGGCGTTTCCGCCTTGCTCGGGGTGAAATGAATAAAAAAAAATCTCTTTATTATCGTTCAATAACTCTAGAAGGAATTAATATCTTTTTTTACGAAAACATCGATATATTCTTACTGTGTATGCAATTGAGGTTTCTAGAATATCAATATGCACTCAAAAAATGAATGAAGCAGTTAAAAGTGACCAAATAAGCGTGACTCTTGAAATAACCGTGCCGAATGGACTTTTATTCTATTTCAATGAATCTTGAAGGAATGAATGTTTTTAACGAAAATATCGGTTTGGTCTTTCTTTTTATACGCCTAGCAGTATAGCCCGGCGTTGCTCGGGTGTAATGAAAGCTTTAAAACTAATCCATGGTCCTGGAGCTCAGACTCTTTGGACGAAACACTAAAAAGCAATAGTTGTTTCCAGTTAAAGCGAAACCGTAGACTGAAAGAAAATGAATGGATGTAAGTCAAATTTTGATTTCCTGGTATCGATATCAAATAAGTTTTTTTCGTCGTAAACTGAATTTTGAAGCCTAAATAAATCCTCTGAGTAAATGGTATCATGGCTGAGACTAAGAACTACAATTATACCTACTTAGATCCAAATCCGAAGCAAAAACTAAAAGAAAAGGGCTGAAAAAATACAGACATACAGACGGATAAGCAGACACACTCACAAACATCTTGCCTTTTATATATTTATATTATCGATTTTCGGCACTATTGTAAGAACTGCAACCTTAAAACTTTTGAATATGTCTTTGTCTATGAGTGTATCAAATTTAATTAAAATCGAACCACTCCTTCTATAACCCGATTTTTACGATTATCGATTTTCGATATTTATCGGAGGTACCTCGACACAAAACCTAGCTAAGACCACTTGCAGACGCTTATAGTACAACGGTGTAAATTTTCAAGAAAATCGGTTCAGCCGTTTCGGAGTCTATAGGTAACGGACACACACAGAGAGACACACACACACAGACAAAATTCTATTTATAAATAAGTTTAGATATCAGGTTTCAGGAAAGCCAAATGCACCCGAAACGTGAATACGGATGTGAATTGTTAAAAATGTCACAAAAAGCGTGTCGGTTCAAAGAAATGCACCGACTGGAATTTCCATAATCTTTTAGTTAATCTGGAAGGCATTAATGTTTGTTTTCACGAAAATATTGGTGACATCGTTGTTTATAGACACTCGACTTTTCAATAACACCAAATGCATTTGAAACAAGAATGCATGGGGCGGGGGGGGAAATTGTTAAATATATATATATATATATATGAAAACATTAAAACAGACACGTTATTTCATGGTTAAGCGGAAGCAGAGGTCTATTTCAGGTGCACCTTCTTCAGCTTCCGTCTTTATTGTACAGAAGATTTTACAAAGATGGAAACTGAAGAAGGTTCGCCTGAAATAGGCCTACACTTCCGCTTAACCATGGAATAACGTGTCTGTTTTAATTTTTACATATATTTGCTCTATATGTAATTATATACATGTAGATTTAGATCTCTCCTAGAGAGTTATCCTACCACTTTATGTACAGGACACTCCTCTGAGTTCTTCTATATTTAAACCACATGTTTATATATATATATATATATATATATATATATATATATATATATGCGGTTTAAATATATATATAGTTACGGGGGTTGTCAGAAAATGGTTACGAGAAGGATTGAAATATTGGTGTGAAAAGAGTTGCGTGAGAGTAGAGTGGAAAGGAAGAACAAGCTACAGGGGGCCTTAGAGAAAGGGTAAGAGAAGGATATCAAGAGGATAAGATATGGCAGCTGACGTTGTATTTAAACTCTTAGATATTCTAGCTGTCAGGGAAGCAAGTATATAGGGGATATCTTATCTATTCTTTTGTAGTGACAGTCCGTTCTAGTGAAGTTTGATGCATACCGTTGTAGGTTAACGGAATTTGGCCTTGTGGTAGATAGCCCACTATAAGTCAGAAAATGATTATGAAATCAAGAAAAGCAAATTGAGTTGAAAATAACATTTATATATACACATAAATTAATGTTTTTACAATTAAAGTAATACTTGAATATATGTCCAACGTAGGTTAAATGTTCATGGCGAATAAAATACTGAAAGAGATTTCAGGCTTAGGAATTTGGGGGCGTCGTGAGTAAGGAATATCTTTGATGTATTCGCTCCTTAGGTCAGTAAGAACTTTTGAGACAGGGAAGAAAGTAAGGAGAGGTGAAGGGAGGTGAACATAGTAGCCGCTTGACTTAGGTCAAGAGAGGTACTAATCATGCTCTTCTGTCCGTCGGCCTGTCTCCTTGGTGTCTGCCCGCTGGGTGCTTTCTGTCTCGGCTTTTTATATCTGCTTTTTGGATCAAAAGCAGCTCGTTTGGGATTTCACACTTGAATTTGATTTTGGGCTTCCTATTGGCTGATAAATAAAATTCGCGTAGGCTCGAGAAATGGAAATTTGATATTTGATTAATTTTTATTTTTCAACCGGAACATCTGCGCGAACCCGGATGCGCAGCGACGACTTTTGGTCATTTTCCTTTTTGTCGTGAAAGAGCAAACATCCGGTCCATCGCTTTACTCGGTCGGTATCACCACAAGTATACGGAATGGATAATCGTGGTTGCAGGAACGTCAAATACAACCGGAACATAAATGCAGGCGAGAATTGTTAAAAATGACAGAAAAAAAAAAGAAATAAAAATCGTACTCTTTCTAATAAATGTATCGACTGAACTTTATTATCTTTCAATGAATTTGGAAAGAATTATTAATTTTTTTGTTTACAACAACATCGATGTCGTTTTTCTATATATGCTGTCGAAGTTTCAAAAACGTCAAAATACATGAAAAACATGGATGCAGGTGGGAATTGTTTAAAATAAAAAAAATATGCCAGTTCAAATAAACGCATTCACTGGAATTTTGTCATATTTCATTGAATCTGTCAGGAATTTAAAAAAATGTTTACGAAAATATCGATTTGTTCATTCTTTCTATACAGCTGAGTTGTTTGGCTGCTTTAAAGCATGGATCTATGAGCATGCCATTCTTCCCAAAATACTATGGCCATTGTCGACCTTTTAATATAGAACAATTAGAAAAGAAAATTAACGTTCGATTGCCGAGATGGTTAGGTTTTCAAAAAGTCTGACAAACGCTATATAGCAATTATAACACTCTGCAACTTCTTTTCAAAAGTCTAGTAGAGAAAAGTAACGTTACCAAAATTAGAACACCAATGCAGTACAAGTTTCCCAAGGTTCCAAAGATGGCTGGTGCAGGCATTGAGGTATATTCTGGAAGGAAATGGAGAGTAGAAAAGTAATTGCTGGTAGCTAAAGAACGACTTCGTGAAAAAGTATTGTTAGATACCGTAGCTATAGGACGAGCAAGGAATAGTGTATTTTCTTACTGTTCTAGTGACCAAGGCTAAAAAAGGAAGAAAATGTCATAGTTATTCAAAAGGAAATACGTAAGGGTGAAAAGGAAAAATTTTTGCAAAAATGGTGGGTCTAAGCCAACAAGGAGCGTAGACCAAATAGGGCTCCATGACTGACAGAATTTTCAAGTGGCTGTTGACCCACTCGACACTTTATATATTTTAAGGTGTAACACTGTATTCTTTAATATTTTATTTAATTTTTTTAAATTTTCCATGATTAAGATATCTAACTTTCCCTAATCGGCCCCAAAATTGATCTGCATGAACCAAAGTTGATTTTACCCGTGTATTGGTATTGTTTAGTATTATTCATTTCTACTAATGAAAACAATAAAATACAAAATACACTTTTATATGTCTAGCATTTTTAACGTGTCCGTAAATATTTGGTCGAAAATACAGTGTTTTTCAGTAGGAAGTTGTTTTCCTTTATGAATAGGCAAAACTAAGAGAAAGATAAAATGGTCTGATATATGACGTATTGACAGCAGTATAACTTTCCTTATTCAGACAGTGTCGTTAATCTTCACTTATTGTATAAAACAGAAACAGAATAAGGAATATTCTAAGTAGCTGTCAAACAGCACTAACGGAAGGTCGGTATCGACGGATACATGATCAAATTTTAAAGGATTTTTCAGAGGTAATTAGCGTGGCCATCAGCACGAATACGTCAAACATCGACAAAAGATCCATAAAGTTTCTTAAAGTTGGAGAGAAACCTAATACAAAGGAAACATACACAGAAAATACTTTGTCATTGGCAACAGACTGGGTATTAAGGGTAGATATAGGAACAATACTGGATGTGCGTTGTGGTGCATTTATATCGGCTCGGAACGAGAAATCAGGGAGCAGAGTTCGAATTCCAGCTGAATTCATTGCATTCATATACGCGCAAATACCCTTGGGAAAGGTATCAATCCGTCTATTCCTTCCAGTTATGGGTTAAATAACAGAACAGACTGAGTTCTGTAGCCTTGGTCGGCAACCAGTCTACCACAGAAAGCAATGGCAACCTACTGCGGGATAATCTTCTGCCGAGTCAGTCATGTCTCTTTCGAGACATGATCGCCCAAGCGTGTATCACGTATGGCACTTAACTGACTGATAGGAACAAGACTAAAACTTCCTGACTACATCGTTCAAACATCATACGCCTAGACATCGCATTCTTCTCATGTGCGTTGTGGTGAAGTGGTTATCGACTGCAAACGAGAAATCGGGGAGCCGTGTTCTAATTACAGTTGAATTCCTTGCATTCATTTACGCACAAGTACCCTTGAGAAAGATATTAATCCGTCTATTTCCTCCAGTTATAGGTTAAAGAATAGGACAGATTGGGTTCTATAGCCTTGGTCGGCAACCAGTCTACCGCAGAAGCCATGGCAACCTACTGCGGGATAATCTTCTGCCCAGTCAGTCATGTCTCTTTCTAGACATGATAGCCCAAAGCGTGTATCACGTACGGCACTTAACTGACTGACTGAATCAAATAGTTGGAAACATGATTAAGGGTACTGCTGGGCTTAAAATGGTGGATCGGCTTTCTATTGGTATGAAGTAAAAAACTGATCCCTCATTAATTACTACTTAATAATCTCTTCCTACCTCTAGCGATGAGTCAAATAACAGGAGAGATTGGGATCTATAGCCTTGGTTGGCAACCAGTCTACCGATGCAAGCAATGGTAACCTAGTACGGGATAATATTCTTCCCAGTCAGTTATATCATTTTCTAGACATGATCGCCCAAAGCGTGTATCACTTATAGCACTTGAATGAATAATGTGGGAATTTACAGTACCTTGGGAAGAGCACGTAGAAGAAAGTCATGAACGGAAGAGATTAAATATGATGAATTATTTCATAGTTCAGAAAGGGGAAGAGACACCGTCGGTTCCAAACAAGATCGATTCGGCAAGAAAGTCATGTTGCGCGTTTGGTGCAACTGTGAAGGAATCGTGCATTTTGAGTCGTTTCCGAATGGTCGTGCCATCAGTGCCGAAATTTACTGTCAGCAACTTCAGCGGGTCTACGAAATGTTGAAGCAAAAGTACCCGACTCTGATCAACCGAAAGCGCGCTTTGATGCAGCAGGACAATGCCAAGCCGCACACCACCAGGAAGACCAAAGACAAGTTTGTAGAGCAGGACGACTTTGAGGTTCTACCACATCCAGCCTACAGTCCTGACTGTGATCCATTAGATTACGGCCTTTTCCTTTGAAGTCGAGGAAGCGTGTCAAGAATTCTTTGATTCGACACCGGCTGGATGGTACTTTGAATAGATCCGAAAGCTTGCAGATCGATGGCAGAATGTCTTGGAACATGATGGCCTATTTTTTCTAGCAATAAATTTGTTGTTTTTGCGAGTAAAATTTGAATTATTTGCAAGTGTTTAGGAACTTTTGGGATAACCTAATAATATAAATAACATTTGAATTGTCTAAATACCCGACTTGAAATAAACAGGAACAGTCTATGGATATTACAGTTAAGTTAGTAAAATATGTCATTTGTAAAGTTGTTTTGAGTTTTGAAGTTGAGTTTTGTTTAACGGCATCTCAAAACCTCTGTGGGTTATTCAATGTCAAAAAAGTTGGGTCTTAAGGTATTTTTTAATGTTCAGTTGTAGTGAGAAGGTTGATTTAGTCAGAGTTTGATTAAAAGTTTTTCTTTTAATCTTTTTTAATTTTAGAAAACTGAAAAAATCTTCTAGTTTTGTATTCAAAATGTATTGCTGGTATTAATGTTTTCCTTCAAAAATGTATTGTTGGCAATATTTTCCTTCAAAAATGTATATTTTTCGATAAAAGTCTATTTTTATGTAGATATTTCTATTAAAGTGTATTTTTATACTTTCATCGTATTTTGAGGTTTTGAGGTTAACTATTTGCCCATAGCTGGGACCCTAACAGGTGCTACCACTCTAGGTCAGAGTGGACCTTTGAACAACAGCAATTAAGAGGTGGTTCCATGCTCCTCAAAACCTCCTGATCGACTTCTCTCTTTTCATACTTGATAACCTAGCGGGACTTTTAAGACTGAGCGATAACTTTAAAGACAAGCTTACTCAACGATAACGCTCATACATACATACATACATACATACATACATACATACATACATACATCCGTTCCTGCCTACGTACACATAAACTCACTTATGCAAGGACTACTACGAACTCTTGATACCCGAAATTTCTTCATATTGTTTCTTATTGAACGTTTCACTTCCACTAATTCCGTTCTATTAATACATTTCTATTTAAACATACAAACGGCATACTTTTATTCTTCCACAAATCCACTTTCTGATAAACCTCTGATAATTCTGATAAAACCTAAATTGTGGGGAGTGTTAGTTGTTCTACAATAAAATTGTATTGAACAATTTTTAATACAAATATGCACTGGTCTAATCTTATTGTTACCAGAAACTAAGTAATTAAACAGTCAATATATATATACATATATATCCAAGTGAAGAGGACCCAAGGTTTTACGATTTTGAGTTCCTTGGCATTTATTTGTTTTATAAAGAGTGCTCAATACAATAATATTGTAAAGCATAATATAATAATCTAATTATGAATTAAAAATACATTGCGACACGGATATTTCTATGTCTTGAAATAGAATCTCATCATCAAGCAATGTTGGATGTCGGTTGTGAAAATGATTTACATTTAACTGCGAAAATCTTCGGTTTGCTATTTATGTATGTGGGAAGATATAAAATTTATGTGTGTGTTCTTTTTAACTAATCAGGATAAAGATTCACTTTGAAATTTGGCCAGTAGTTTCTAGGAAATACATGCTTATTTTTTTCTTTCTTTGTACTCATTTTTCTTTTTTCTCATTTTCTTTTTTTCTCACTATCGGTCAAAGAGTCAATCTACTTTTAACCTAATTGTATTTTATTTTTTATTTTTATTTTTATTTTTACTTTTTATTACTTCTCACTATATTGCATTATCTTTGAAGTATATATTCCAGTACCGAAACTATCCTTTCTGCTTTCTCCATATTTTGACCTCTTCTCATAGAAAACTTAAAAGGAATAAAGAAAGAAAGAACTTTTTATATTTTTGTTCAAACCTAAGGGGGCTTTTGAGTAAATTTACTCTTTTCAGTACGCATTTCATTCTAATTTTTTTCAAAAACCTTTATATATAACATTTTTATATTGTATTCTAATTTACTTACTGCTATCATTATCCCATCTTTCTAATATCTATTTATAATAATATTTTTTTATATAAAATTTTTTATAAACAATTTTATATACCAATTTACTTATTTAATATCTCAATCAATTATTATTTTCCTTAATTTATTTTTTGGAATGTGCATGTTAATTAATATAAAGTTATTTTTAATCCATATTCTAAGCTGAACATTTTGCAATGTCTACATATGACATTTATTTCGTTACGTTTATTTAATATTTTAGTACTACCTAAGTAGTATTACACTTTAGTAATTCCTAACACCTGAAGAAAACTGGAGCGTAAAACGTCCAAAACGTAACCATAGCGGTAAAGATGAGAGAAATAGTCCAGACCATGTAAATAATGTAAATACTGTAATAATGTACATCGCACATGGAATGAGAATGATATAACCCCAGTGATCGAAATAAAGGGTTCGATTCAAAATTTCTAGCATCTGAAGAAGGCAGGAGCGTATAACGGCCGATATATATACAGATTCTAAAGAAGGTCGGAGCGTACAAAAGCCGAAACGTCGCAAACATGGCAATAAAGATGAGAACAACAGTCGGAACAATGTTAATGTAAATAATTACAATATCTCATCCCAGAAATATAGACAGATTCTGAAGAAGGTCGGAGCGTACAAAAGCCGAAACGTCGCAAACATGGTAATAAAGATGAGAACAACAGTCGGAACAATGTTAATAATGTAAATAATTACAATATCTCATCCCAGAAATATAGACAGATTCTGAAGAAGGTCGGAGCGCACAAAAGCCGAAACGTCGCAAACATGGTAATAAAGATGAGAACAACAGTCGGAACAATGTTAATAATGTAAATAATTACAATATCTCATCCCAGAAATATAGACAGATTCTGAAGAAGGTCGGAGCGTACAAAAGCCGAAACGTTGTAAACATGGCAATAAAAATGAGAACACAGTTCGAACAATGTAAATAATGTAAATACTACCTCATTTCAGAAAAAAATAAGCGAATGTTATTCTATAAAATTGTTTTTAAACTCAAAGGTATGCCCAGATCAGGTGTTTGTTGTTCATCCTGGCTATAAAAACGAATACGAGATATGAACCGGTAATAAAGAGAAAATTATTAGCTTTGAAGATTGCAACATGAGCTCTGGTAAAAATAAATAAATAAATAAAGAAATAAAAATGAAGACAACAGTCTGAACAATGTAAATACTAACTCATCTCAGAGGTATAGACAGAGACTGAACGTTTTATATCATTTTAATGAATCTGGACGGATTTAATGAATTTTTACCCGAACATATCGTATTGAAACATCTGTATATGGTGTCCTTGTATGTTTCTCTTTCAAATACATTCGAAATATCAATGCTTGTAGGAATTCTCAAATGACACAATACGTGTGCATCTTCAAAAATAGACGCCGACCGGAATTTTGAATTAGATTTTTAAATGGGTAGACAATATATACAAACGAAAAATTCATCACTCACTTGCTACGCTGGTTTAAACGATTTAAAATATAAGTCTTATCAGGCTGTAAGGGCAAACCGTATATATATATAGTCATCCGCAGACAGATCTGTTTCGCTGTATCGTAGCTCATCAGTACGGTTAGACACCCGATTTCTTTTTACCCAGGATTGAAACCAGATCAAATTGGCGTCAATCAGCGATACAAACTCTGAGCTATGGGCACTTAGTAGAAGGAGGCAGACTTTTTAGCGTGTACATTATCATTATACACACGCCCACTAGCTGAGATTGTTCTAATTCGTTGCTGAATGAACGATACGTAGATGCTAGCGTAGCTACTGTTTTTCAAAGTTTACTATTCTTCCAGAGTGCTCAATCAGGGTGCGAGAGCGTAAATAATCATCCACAGATATATACATATATATATATATATATATATATATATATATATATATATATAGTGTATCGAGATAGCAGATGACTTTTTAAACATATACTGTTAAATATAAGAGACAATGAATGTCTATTTTGTTTAATCATGAACCATTCTAAACATCGTATTTTGGCTTTAATTTCAGTTGAAAATAAAGACAGAATTTCTCAAACATTTGAACAATTTTTTATTAAGCTAGTTCTAAGATTTCAGCTCACATGAGAACTAACTTAACAAAAAATTATCGAAATGTTCGAGTATTTTTGTCTTTATTTTCAACTGAAATTAAAGCCAAACTACGATTTTTAGAACGGCTCATGATTAAACATAATAGACATTTATTGTCTCCTATATTTAACAGTATATGTGTAGAATATATATATATATATATATATATATATATATATATATAATTCTATTTTTCCCGTGATGCTTTAATGCATACAATTTCTGGTCAGAGATCATATAATCATACAAAAGTCTATTTATTTGCGTTTATGTCATCTGAACATAGATTGAACGTAAAACTCGTGTTATGTCGAGGGCCATTTGTTCATAGTAATTAACCTCATCAATATTTTTTGCCTTGTATAGTAAATCTAGGCACTGAGAACTTTATTGCGTAGGTACGTAGGTATTTGACTTTACATCTTTTTTCTATTTTCATATGGGAAAGTAAGACCTATTGTGAAAATCACATATTGTTGTCTTTGTTCGTGATTTTTTTCTTGTTTAAGTCTATTTATATCTTATGGCAAATTGTCTGTTGGTTTCACTGATATTTTTTCTTTAATGTACCTTCTACTAAATGTTCCAAGAAGTCAGACTCAAGACAAACTTTTTGTAAGCAGAAATTTTAATCTGGAATTGGAACGAATGCTTTTACGGTACGTATGCAGACACGGAAAAAACTGCAAGACCTCCTACAGAAGGTAGCTGAAGAGATGGACAAAAAAAGGGATACCAATAAACTGCAAGAAAACCGAATGCATGGTCATCAGCAAAAAGAGCAATCCAAAATGCCAAATACAGGTGGGGAGTGTTAAAATCAAGCAGGTACGAAAATTTAAATATCTGGGAAGTGTTCTAACTGAAGACGGAAAGTCCCACACAGAGATCCAAAGGCGAATTGGAATGGCGAGGGACGCGTTCCAGAAGCTGAGTAAAATATTAAAACACAGAAAACTTTCACTAGAAACAAAGAGAGTACTGGATTGCTATGTGATGTCAGTTCTTCAATATGGCGGTGAAAGTTGGAGAATATCATCAAACATGAAGGGAAAAGTTGAAGCAGCTGAAATGTGGTTCTACAGAAGGATGCTGTGGATATCGTGGACCGAGCATGTGAGCAATGACGGGGTGTTAGGAAAAATGGAAACGAAAAGAAAATTAACACTGAACATCAAGAAGAGACAACTAAAGTTCCTGGGACATGCAATGAGGAGGGAGGGCTTGGAGAACCTGATACTAACAGGCCAGAGAGAGGGAAAAAGAGATAGGGGAAAGCAGCGGATAACATATTTGAAGGGCCTGAGCAGGTGGATGAGAGAACGGGGACTGAGAGACGTTACAGGAGAAAGCGTGCTAAGAGCCACCAGGGATAGGGAGAGGTGAAAGACCATGATTGCCTACGTCCTGAAAGGACAAGGTACATAGTAGAAAAAAGACTCAGAACCCATCAGAAAAATAGTAAATAGTAGCACTTCAAATACTTTCGGTATTGTTGACTTATATCAAATTTAGTATAGAATGTCAAAAAAATTCAGAAATATTTAATATGGCTGCTATCTAAAAGAGCTTTAACAAATCAATATACCATCCTTGTTCGAATGAAATTGCACTACATAGAAATGTATTAATTCATCTTTTCCCTCCAGTTATGGGTTAAATAACAGTACATATTAGGTTCTATAGCCTTGGCTGGGAACCAATCTACCGCATAAAGTAATGGCAATCTACTGAAGGATAATCTTCTGCCCAGTCAGTCATGTCTCTTTCGAGACATGATCGCCCAAAGCGTGTATCACGTATGGCACTTAACTGACTGATAGGAACAAGACATGAATATTACATGTATTTCTAATAAAAAATAATGACATAATCAAAATATCGACCTTCGCTAATACTTCAAGCAAAATATTAGAAAAGAAACCACATCAAATCAGTTACTAAAAATTGCCTGAAGACAACACTCATGGTAGAAACCTAGGTCGAGTAATAACTTGTTTATAAATAGTAAGTATTCAAAAGTTCTACAATATAATTGTATTGAACACTTTTTAATACAAATGTGCACTGGTCTAATCTTATTGTTACCAGAAACTAAGTAATTAAACAATCAATCAATCAATCAATCAATCAATCAATCAATATATATATATATTGAATACTGCTGCCATATCTGGTCGGGTGCTTTTTCTATGCACCTAGGGTCCTTGATAAAATCCAACGGGGAATCTGTAACGTGATCGATCGAGACTTGGTAGCTCAGATACAGTCACTCTCTCACCGGCCTAATGTGGCTTCCCTGTGTCTCTTCTACAAATACTTTCACGGCTTCTGCTCCGATGAACTTAGCTCACTAGTGCCCCATGTATGAATTTACTCGAGCCAAACTATGAAACTAATAAAATTTAAACGGAAATTCTACTCCATCAGCTTTTTTCTCGTACTTCCCGTCTTTGGAATTCCCTTCCGTTTACTTGCTTCCCCGAGAGCTACAATCACCAGAAGTTTAAGTGTAAAGTCAATAATCATCTCTGATCTCGCTGACTTTCATCTGCTCTCTCATGCACTTTTCTCTGTCCACTCTACTCTCATCCGTGTTCTCATCCTTCTCTTCCTGACACACCCTATAACCTGACACACCCTATAACCTGTCACTCTTTCTCATGACCCTCCTCCAATGTAACCCACTGCAAAACAGTGGCAGAAATACCTTGCCTAGGGCGATATGATTGAAAAATATTGTTTAAACACACACACACACACACACACACACACACACACACACACACATATATATATATATATATATATATATTGTTTCTCTTCCGTTTATATACTTCTCCGACAGCCTCAATCTGACAGAATTTAAATGTTAAATCAAGTCTTCTCCTATCTCATCAATTTGCATCCTCTCTCTCTCTCTCTCTCTCTCTCATGCTCCTTCGTCCACGCCACTTATCAGTATTCTCATCCTTCTCTTACCCACTTCCTGACATCCCTATAACATGTCACTCTTTCTCATAACTTTCCTCCTATCTAACCCCCTGCACAACAGTGGCAGTAAAATGCCTTGCTCGATGGGATATGAATATATATATATATATATATATATATATATATATATATATATATATATACGAACGTATACATACGAAACTAAAATGCTGATCTCTTCGTCAGAATAATTTTTTGAATCAATAGGATGTTCATTAATTTTTCAAATATATTTAAATTTATTCTAATTCATTTAAAATGCTATTTGTTTTTTTGTTTTGTGAGAGCTTCAACAGATTCAAATGTAAATCTTTTCCCAGGTGACTCATGATCGATTAATGGTTGGGCCTTTTGCAATTCCGATCGATTGGAATTTGTCTTCATGGGGCATAAGAAAATGGCTTTCGATTATACAACCATCCATCACCCACCGAAGAATGTGGCATGTCATTTTAAGAAATGCTGAAGTGTTTTTTCGATAAATGCTGTTTTTCTTTTGTTATTATCGACCAGTTTCGTCATTTTCTTTTCTTCGTTATTTTGCTGATTTTCATCGTCGTCATTAGCCTAGCTATTTTTCGGTCCTCAAAAGTAATAGGCCGAAGAAAAATTTCCAGATTAGCTTTTGAGGGAAAATTTGTAGTTTCTATAAATTGTTAGCATCACTCTTTAGTCATCAATGTAATTTCATATCAGTTTTACATCATTTTAAATCTTAATTTACGCTTCGTTATTAGATTTTTTATCGAGTTCACTCCAAGTAAGGTAGCAAAGCCACTAAGCCAAAAACATTTACAGGGTGTAGAAGAATTAGAAAACAGAAACATTATTAAGGAGCAAGAACAAAAGAAGATTAATCAGGAGGACAGTAGAAAGCCACTAAGACAAAACGATTTAATGGGTATGAAAGCATAAATTTTTGTTACGAATTTATCGTAAATAATCACGCCGAGTAGAAATAATTATATAAACAGAATATTATAAACAGAATATCTATTTAAATACGCGTATCGATCAAAAATAATGTTTAAACAAATCTTTTTAAATTGTCGGTTGTTTATAACCAGTTTCGTTAATCTTCGTCTAGGGCGCGCCAGATCTTATTGTGGTTTCCACTATGTGGATAGGGTCGCAGGTTCGAATCCGGTCGAATGACACACATTTTTGTAACAAAAATTTATCGTAAATAATCAGGCCGGTAGAAATAAATATATAATACTGTTTGATTATAAACAGAATATCTACTTAAATACGAGTATCGAGCAAAAATAATGTTCAAACAAATTGTCAGTATGTTTATAACCATTTCCGTAAAATATATATATAACTTATTCGATACTCGTATTTGAGTAGATAATCTGTTTTTAATCAAACAGTATATTTGTTTCTACCAGCCTGATTATTTACGATGAATTTTTGTTACGAAAATGTCTGTCATTCGGCAGGATTCGAACCTTCGAACTCTGTCATCATAGGGGAAGCCACCGATTGATCTGGCGCGACATAAACCACTCGATCACGAATGGTACCATAGTCTAAACGAAGTCAAATCAAGCCTATATAACACAATTTTCGATTCTACGCAAATAACCATCTCTGCTCTGAAATGCATCGTAATGTCAACAAATGTAAACAATGTTACGGAAAATGACGAAGATTAACGAAATGCTTAAACAACCGACATATTGAAATTATTTGTTTGAACAGTTTTTTTTTAATCGATACACGTATTTGAGTAGATAATTTGCTTATAAACAAACAGTATATTTGTTTCTACCGGCCTGATTATTTACGAGAAATTTTTGTTACGAAAACGTGTGTCATTCGGCAGGATTCGAACCTGCGACCCCTATCAACATAGCCGCCGATTAATTTATATATATATATATATATATATATATATATATATATATATATATATATAAAGAATTCACTAGATATCAATGCTTATTGATTTATGTACTATGCTGGGTAATTTTTTTGTTGTTAACATGAACAGCCTGGAATCATTTCGCAGATTAAAACTTGACGTTAAGGTGAAGTTCTTGTGCTTTTGACAAATTTCATTGTGGACAATCAGGCAATAGAGAATCAGCAGTAGACATAACGGAGTGAAACCTAAACTGTTTGTCGCTTAAGAGAATTTTTCTTGCATGATGATCAACAGTGTTCTTGTTGGTAACGATTTTAAAAATGGCATTAAGAAAGGTGATATCAAAGATGAAGGAAAAACTTGAAGCAGCTGAAATGTGGTTCTACAGAAGGATGCTGTGGATATCGTGGACCGAGCATGTGAGCAACGATGATTTTTTTTTTTGAAAGGATGGAAACAGAAAGGAAATTAATATTGAGCATCAGGAAGAGACAACTAAAGTTTCTGCGACATGCAATAAGGAAGGAGGGCTTGGGGAACCTGATACTAACAAGCCAGATGGAGGAAAAAAGAGAGAAAGGAAAGCAGAAGATAACGTATTTGAAGGGCCTGAGCAGGTGGATGACAAAACGGGGATTGCGTGGTGTTACGGGAGAAAGTATGCTCAGAGCCATTAGGGATAGGGAGACGTGGAAGGCCATGATCGCCTACGCCCTGAAAGGTCAACGCACATAGAAGAAGAAGAAGAAGAAGAAGAAGAAGATGAAGAAGAAGAAGATGAAGAAGAAGAAGAAGAAGAAGAAGAAGAAGAAGAGCGACAATGCGATGAAGATTGTCATCTTTTCCCAAGTAGGCATCTATAACACCACCATTTACTCCCGACTCAATAGAAAATCTGCCTAGTCGGACAAAGTAAATCTGTCTTCTGCTCATGAAGGGGACCTCGACTCAGTAGTTAACTGGGGCATGAAAATCTTTTGTAAATATTAATGCTTCAAAAACAAAGCTGTTCTCTTTACCCCCCCCCCCCCCCACATTCCACGCCGAGAAACATTCCTACCAGCCATCAGCATGACTGATGCAAGTCTCCTTGACAGCAATACACTGCACCTCCTTAACCCCACTTTTTCAACCAACTTGAAAATGAAACGAATACATCGGATCTATAGATTCATCTACTGCTAAGAAAGTTGGCTGTCTCTGTCGGGCCAGAAAGATGTTCTCGTCAGAATCCATCTTCCACCATTCGTCCGTTTCGTGAATCAGTCAGTTAAGTGCCATACGTGATATACGCTCTGGGCAATCATGTCTCGAAAGATTATCCCGCAGTAGGTTTCCATTGCTTTCTGCGGTAGACTGGTTTCCAGCCAAGGCTATAGAACCCAATCTATTCTATTATTTAACCCATAACTGGAGGGAAGAGACGGATTAATATCTTTTTTAAGGGTATTTGTGCGTATGTGAGTGCAAGGAATTTATCTAGAATTCGAACTCGGCTCACCGATTTCTCGTTCCGAGCCGATATCCACTGCACCTTTCCTAAGGGTATTAGAAGAAATATATATATATATATATATATAGTAATTTTAACCTCTCTAACTTCTCTTCCTTGTCTCTTTTGAATATCTAACTTTATAAAATAAGGATACTTATACTAATTTAACCCCCAATTTCTTCTGCAAGTATATATATCTTTTCCACAACACAGATTTTTATAAATATTTATAAAAATTTTAAACTAATTTTTAGAAAGTTTTTTAAGAAAATTAAATTTTATTCTTTTTATTTTTCTTTTTCTTTTCTTTTATTTAAGTCTAGATTTCTCAATAATTAGATTAACTTAATTGAATCATATATCAGCTTTTTCCCCTATATATGTTTTTTTCTAAGAATCGTTTTTCTAATACTTTAACCCATTTATAAACGCTAGTTTTGTTTGACACGTATCGAACGTCTCTAAAATATGGAAATTTTTCTTTTCTTCTTTTCATTTTCCTTCTCCTTCTTACCCCTTCTCTCCCTCTCTTTTTGTTTTGCTTAACTCACTTCTCAATGAAACACCACTTCCTATTCCATCCGTTAACCCCCTTCCTCTTTGTAAAGCTAGACAAAGCCAAATTTTCAAATTTTTTCACTTACAACTCAGTCTAAAAGTAAAATTGTCCAATATCTAAAAATAGACATTGATTGCTAACCAATTTTTTTGTGACGTAATTTCATTACCTTCAATTTTTTAATTATTTCATTTTGAAATGTGGTAGTTGCCGATGAGATGTGAAATCTCTCTTAGGGATTTGATGTTGAAATGATCATTCAACAGTTTTGAACATCGAAATTTATTTTATTTTATATATATATAAAATGGCTGGCCGTTCTTCTGCTAGAGCTGTAAATTTCTGGTGAAGCGAATTCCGATGTGCTGCACCTTTTCTCATAGACGGTGCCCAACTGACCCTACATAGAGGTACAACCGACAAAATCAATAACTAAGAGTGCAAAATTAAAAATATGAAATGACGATTATTTAACAATCGCACCCTGTGTGTATGTGTGCGTATATATATGTATAATTATTTTTCAAAAAATGTTTATATTTGTATAATTGGATTATATGTATATCTTTATTTATTAGGTTGTCCCAAAAGTTCGTAAACACTTGCGAAAAATTGAATTTTTATGCAATTTTGCGTTTATATTGTTATAGTGATCTACATCTTTGTATTCCAGATGGCAATTGATAAAATTGAGCTGCGAGTTTTGATTCGTTGCTGCTGGAAGCGAGGCCTTTCAACCAGAAAAGCTGCAGAAGAGATTGGTGCTGCCGAAGGTGAAGGAAGAATTGCATATGCGGCGATCTCAAAGTGATACAAGCGTTTCGATTCTGGCGACATGAGTCTTGAAGATAAGCCTCGTTCGGGACGGCCGTTAAAGTTGGATGATGGAGACTTGCAAACCGGTTTGAACATTGAGCTTTCATCGAGCTCTCGAGAATTGGCTGATGAGCTTGGAATTTGGCAAATCGACAATTCACCGACATTTGAAGCAACTTTATTTTGTTCAGAAAAAGGCGCTCCAAGATCCGAAGCACAAGTCAACAGACGAGTTGAAATTTGCCGTCAATTGCTCAGCAATCCATTGGACGAGAGTTTTTGGAAGCGCATTGTGACATCCGACGAGAAATGGGTCTATCTGGTCCAGCATAATCGAGGCAAGCGATGGGTTCAGGAAGGGAAAGAGACACTGTCGGTTACAAAAAAGATCGATTCGGCAAGAAAGTCATGTTGTACGTTTGGTGGAACTTGGAAAGTATCGTGCATTTTGAGTTAGTTCTGAATGGTCGTGCCATCAGTGCCAAATTTACTGCCAATAACTTGAGCGGGTCTATGAAAAGTTGAAGCAAAAGTAGCCGGCTCTGATCAACCGAAAGCCCCCTTTTACGCAGCAGGACAATGCCAAGCCACACACCGCCAGGAAGACCAAAGACAAGTTTGAAGAACTGGACAACGTTGAGGTTCTGCCACATCCAACCTACAGTCCTGACTGTACTCCATCAGATTACGGCCTTTTCCGTTCAATGCAACACTTTCTGAAGGGCCGCCGATTCGACTCGTTTGATGAAGTCGAGGAAGCATGTCAAGAATTCTTTGATTCGTAGCCGGCTGAATGGTACTTTGACAAGATCCGAAAGCTTGCAGATCGATGACAGAAAGTCTTGGAAAATGATGGTCTTTATTTTGAGCAATAATTTTTGTTGTTTTTGCGAGTAAAATTTCAATTTTTTGCAAGTGTTTACGAACTTTTGGGGCAACCTAATATATTTGATGCATAAATATGTCTGCGTGCATATTATACGTGAATATATGGATTTGTATTTTCATATGTATTTTAGCTGTGCACATGTTAATATAATGATATAGATTATTAATAAAATACTAGCATATAGGTGTTTATATTGGTGTAAATATACTTATAAATGGTTAATAAATTATATCGTTAATTTTGAGATTACATATACAGTTGGGGTCCTTAGTACAAGAAGGTACTTTCCGCCAAGTATGGGAAAATCAGTTAAAGGAAAGAAGAGAACGGTAGAAGCGAAGAAGGAAATATATAAAAAGAAGAAAGAAAGAAAGATAGTAAGAAAGAAAGAAAGAAAGAAAGAAAGAAAGACAGACAGACAGAGGTGAACGAAGAAAGAAAGAAAGAAAGAAAGAAAGTGGAAAATAAAGAAAGAAGGAAAGTAGAAGCAAAGAAGGAAATATATAAAAAGAAAGAAAGAAAAAGAAAGAAAGAAAGAAAGCGAACGAAGGAACGAAGAAAGAAAGACAGAGGTAAACGAAAAAAGAAAGAAAGAAAGAAAGAGGAGAACAAAGAAAAAAAGAAGAAGGAACGTAAAAGCAAAAATAGAACATATATAAAAAGAAGAAGAAAGAAAAAAAGAAATAGAACGAAGAAAAAAGAAAGAAAGAAAGACGAGAACGAAGGATCGAAGAAAGAAAGAAAGAAAGAAAGTGGAGGACGAAAAAAGAAAAAAGAAAGAAAAACAGACAGAGGAGAAAGAAAGAAAGAAAGAAAGAAAGAAAGAAAGAAAGAAAGAAAGAGGAAAACTCAGGAGCGAAGAAAGAAAGAGGAAAACTAAGGCACGAAAAAAGAAAAAAGAGGAGAACGAAGAAAGAAAGAAAGAAAGAAAGAAAGAAAGAAAGACAGAGGAGAACGAAAAAAGAAAGAAAGAAAGAAAGAAGACAACGAAGGAGTGGGATAAGAAAAAAAATTATGCAAGAGCCAAAGTAAGTAGAGAATAAAATAAATAAAGGAAAGAAAACGAAAAATATAAAAATAAAGATTGTTTCTGGTCAGTAAAGTCAGCAACAAATAAAGTGAAGAAAAAGTTTCAAGATAGAAAGAAGGAAGAAAAACTGGAAAGAAAAATACAAAAAGAGAGAGAGAGAGAGAGAGAGAGAGAGAGAGAGTGAAATAAAGGAGTAAATAATGAAAGAGTTTTACCGGCCGAAGAAGAAGTTAAACTGACACAAATCAAAAGCACTCGATTTTACACGTTCATTTAATCGTTATTTCTAACTAGATTCAGACAAAACAAGAACAAAAAAACGTGAAATTCAAAAGAACTGTGTATATCACTCGGAAGCTCTACATTAATTATGAGACCCTAAGTACAAGAAGGTACTTTCCGCCAAGTATTTGAAAATCAATTAAGCATAGCGTTGTATTCCCGAAACCTTCCACTATCTGGACAGCAACTCGACTGCATCATCAGGTACTCGCTACAAGAGCTAAATTCCTCTGTCTCCCAATGATGTCGAATACGCTCCTCCCTGACTGTACAGGCTCCTGCCGTGTGTTAGTGTAGAAGGTACTTTCCGCCACATCCCGGTAGCCTTTGTTTATGTTTTTATACTATTAATATCTTTGTCTACTCATTATGGTTGTTATCCAACCAGTAACAGTGGATAATGATCACCTTTATAATAACATATCAGATTATTCATTTTTTTTCCCTTCAAAATATTTTCTTTCATGAAAATTCATTACTTTCTTTATTGCAAGCTTATGTTTACCATAAAACATATTTTAAACTTTTTTCTGGTTTGGGGGAGCATAATGTCACCATTTTGTTGAGCAAAAGTTGCGCTTCGGTAGAGCTCAGTTTGCGTTATACGTGTATAAAGTTTTTTTTGCTTCAAAATACTGCCAGCTTTTCTGTTGTAAGAAACAGATGTTGAAATAGATGCTTTTAGCTTCCTTTAAAATATGAGTGTTTTATCTGAAATAGATAAAAAAAAGTTAAGGAATTTCGAATGTCGATAAACTTTAAACACGATTTTCTCGTTTTTTTTTTTGCGGCGGAAGTACCTTGGAATTCCAAGCACCTCATATATATATATATATATATATACTTTTACAGATGTGTAGGACCCTAAAGGTTGATGTGTATAGCAGAAAACTGACGACTACATTAGCGGCACTTATATAAGAAATTGAAAACAAGCAGAAGTTTGCTGTACGAATAAATGTCTGGAAGCTAGAAGCCATCATTTTGAACATCTCTTGTAAATGTAGATTCCAGTCTTGTGAGGTTTGAATAAATTTTTGTGTTAAAATATCTCTAAGAGTTTTCCTTTCCTGAAATCAGTATACATTTTTTTAAAATTTGTACACACACACACACACACACACACACACACACACACACACACACACACACACACAGAGGGTGTGGTAGATAAACTGCTGTCTTTATATATATATATATATATATACACTACCTGCCATAATTATTAGGTCACCCCAGTTTTTTAAAAGAAATTATGTATTTCATAATATTTTCAGTATTTATTGCCAAGTGGATAAGTCTTAATGAAAATAGAATGGTTCTTTTGTTATTATTACTTTGCAAAATTTTACAAGGCATGGAATCAAAGATGAACTCGTCCGAATCACCCTAAATTTTCTTCATTCTTTCATTGATGAAACTGCAATATAGTTTAATATAATTAAATATTTATAAATTCATTTGATGCCCATGTTATTGTGCATTATTAACAAAGCTATATTAATAATAAATTATTACTTAATAATAAATGAGTAACCAACAATATAATATATAAAACCACCGTGAAAAATAACTATAGCATAAAAGAAAAGATTTACACAGGAGCAGCAGAAACCACCTTCAAAGAAAGATTCAAATATTGCAAAACATCACGCAACACAAAAAAAAAAAAACAACAGAAAAGCAATACAGCACTATCAAAGTATTAATGGAACAAAAAAGAAAACATTGCCACCAAATTAAAATGAAAAATCGTAAAACGAGCACGACCACACCACAATTGTATTTAGATCTGAAACTATCAATAACCAGCTTTATAATTCAAAGTAAAATATTAAACAAACAAACAAAAAAACAAAACAAAACAAAAAAACGAAATGACAGAAAATCTAGACACGCGAACAAATATCTACTTTGATACGCAAATAACAACAAAGCCAAATAAACACAACACAAAACTACAGCATATAGATAAAAATATGAATATGCAAACATTCAATTACAACAGAAAATAATATAGCATCCACCAAATATCATAAATAAACCTCACAAACACAAATATAAAAAGAACACAAACATTAAACAATGACCTAAAAAGAAATTTTTATATATATCAGCACGATAAGGTGAAACCAACACAATAAGAGGTAAACACAGTAAAAAGAGGTCAAACTAAATGACAAGGACAAAGCAACTAAAAATAAATTATGCAGAAACCTATTAAATATAAAGCAATTAAGCGTCACGCGTACATTAAAAAGCAAGAAAAGGAAACTACACACCTGCACAATAATAAGAAAATTCAACCAGCCGCAAATAATACAACGTTAAAAAGAAACAGACACAACCAAAACATCAAAAAATAACCTCTTGCATACCATTCTCACAAAAAATATCAGATTGAATTAAAATCCATATTAATAAGAAAAAAACCGGGACACTACTGCAGATCGAGAACCTAACACTGACGAGTTACAACACCATAACGGTGTCCTCAGGAAACTCTGAAGTCGACATGAACTCGCTGAGTTAAGTAACAAACTTCTCGACATTAACTGTATATATGTATATGTATATTTATTAAGAAAATATTAAAAAAATATTGCCATAACAATCATGATATGAATGCTAGCGATCCATACGGTGTGCCCGACACTTTCGGCCTTGTGCCACATCTAAGATACGCTTCGAAAAATATGAATGCTCGTCGTTAAGAAGTTGATAAAAATGAATAAATCCGAATTTGACTACTTTATTCATTTCACCGAAACAGCCTTCAAATACTTTTGTAATTCAATCTTTATATTTATGTCTGTTTTTTTTATTTTCTCACTGAAACCAAATAGATTAATTTCCCCTCTTTCCGTGCGATCAAAACGGAACAGACCATTATTTATGAGGTATTGGCAAGACACATTAAACATTTTTATCAACATTTCTTTCTTTCTTTTTAGACACAACCCCGTCATAGGAATATTTCACTTAATAGTAATGTTCAAATAATTCAGCAGACAATGTTATTTAATTTATTGCAATAGAAAATTTTGCGATTGTCTTGGTTTTCACTTTATTGATGTCTTGATAAAAGGGTCGTTTTCTGATACATACCTATATCATGGATGTGCGTTGTGGTGCAATGTATATCGGCTCGAAACGAAAAATCGGGGATCCGAGTTCAAATTCCAGTTGAATTCATTGCATTCACTTACGCGCAAATACCCTTGGGAAAGGTATTAATCCACCTCTTCCTTCCAGTTGTGGGTTAAATAACAAGACAGATCGTGTTCGATAGCCTTGGCTGGCAACCAATTTATCGCAGAAAACAATGGCAACTTACTGCAAGATAATCTTCTGCCCAGTCAATCATGTCTCTTTCGAGATATGATCTCCCAAGCGTGTTTCACGTATGGCAGTTAACTGACTGACCTATGTCATATTTCTAGATATGATATAAATATCCCCGTAGACTACAAATATTTTGGTAACTTCTATAATTTTGATAAGGATCATTAACGTTCAAATAGTTTTTCAAACGAAATAACATTTTCTTCGAATATAATCAGATACAGAAGACCAAGAACAACAAAAAATATTAATTGATTTTTATTAGTTGCTAGTCGTGTATATTCTTTTTTAATGTTATAACTGAACGAAAATCGCTTAATTTTTTTGTCAAGACTTGAAATAATAACCCGAACTATAAACCTTACCTTGACTCTAAAATTAAATTACAAATAGATTTTTCTATTGTCATATTTATTTCTTTTCTTTTTCTTCAATACAGGTATAGTGTGTTAAGCGTAGTTGTGTGTTTTAGCAGATTAACTGAATTTGGCCTCGTTAGTAGATAGCCCACAATAAGTTATAAAAGGGGTTATAAAACAAGAAAAGCAAATTGAGTATAGAAACAACATTTATATATACAGAGATATCAATTAATATTTTTTTTTACAAATAAAGTAATTTCTTTAGAATGGTTTCAAAGGACGTTAAAATGTTCATAGCAATAAATTCCGAAAAGAGAGTTTGTGCGTATGTATGTGTGAGCGTTTGTCAGTTAGGAATGTCTTTGGTGTCTCCGCTCCGTTGGTCGGGTAAGTAGCTCAGGGAACTGCGAAGAAGAAAGTGAGAGACAAAGAGGAGGTGAGCATAGTATGATTGCTTGACGAGGTCAAGGGACGTGCTAATTATGTTCGTACTTTCTCAACTGGCGATGCTTTCTGTTTCGTCTTTGTGGGTCCCAGCAAGTCATTTGGGAATTCACACCCGTATTTAATTCTGGGCTTCCCGTTGGACGATAAATAAAATTCGCGTAGGCTAGCTAAAAGGAATTTGATATTTATTAATTTTTGGTTTTCTGCCGGAGCATATGCGTGGAGCCGGGTGCGCAAAGACCAGTTTTGGTCATTTACTTTCTGGATCTCTGAGGGCAAACATCCGGTCCCTCGCTTTGCTCGGTATCACCACACAGTAATATCATCAGCAGCAGTCACCTAAGTTACTTTTATTTGTTATCTCCCTTTGGTATATTTTATTATATCATTATTTCTGAGATGAGGTATTTACATTATTTACATTGTTTGGACTGTTGTCCTCATCCTTAATGTCATATTCACGTCGTTTCGGCCTTCGTACGCTCCGACCCTTTTCAAATAATAGAAATTTTGAATGGAACTCTTCGACTGGGCTTGACTGTTTTCGTTCCATGATAGTTTCCCAGTGATCAAAATAAAGGGATCGGTTCAAAATTACAATCACCTGAAAAAAGGAGGAAAAAAGGAGAGGAACCAGACAAGGCTCTGCCGGAGAGCAGAGACTCGTCTGGGGTGAATACGTAAGGGCCCGACCCTGCCTTAAGCAGGGTTTACGGGATATTTTTGTCCGAGCTTAAGGGCTCGGACTTTTCACTTTAATTAAATACCACCTGAAAAAGGTCGGAGCGGAAAACGGCCGAAACGTCGCGAATATGACAATACAGATGAGGACAACAGTCCGAACAATGTAAATAATCATAGATCTAGTTTACGAACTAGTACACAGAGATCCGAAGGTGAATTGGCATGGCAAAGGTTGCATTCCAGAAGCTGAGAAGTGTATTAAGAGACAGGAAATTTTCCCTCTAAACAAAGAAGGGAGTACTGGATTGCTATGTGATGTCAGTTCTTCAATATGGCAGTGAATGTTGGACAATCACTTCGAAGACGAAGGAAAGACTTGAAGCTACTGAAATGTGGTTCTACAGAAAGATGCTGCAGATATCGTGGATCGAGTACGCGAACAACTATGAGGTTTTGGAAACGAGAAGGAAATTAATACTCAGCACCACGAAGAAACAGCTAAAGTTTCTGGGACAGGCAATGAGGAAAAAGGTACTAACAGGCCAGATAGAGGAAAAGACAGACAGGGAAAAGCAGTAGGTAACATACATGACGGGCCTGAACAGGTGGATGACAAAGAGGTTTGCTTGGCGTTACAGGAGAAAGCGTGCTCAGAGCTACCAGGGATAGGGAGACGTGGAAAGCCATGATCGCCTACATCCTGAAAGGACGGGACACACAGAAGAAGTAGAAGAAGAACTAACTTTTACTAAACAATGTTGGTATGTTTTGAATATTTATTATTCTCTGCAGGGCCGTAGCTGATGCTAAAAAAACACCGAGCACTGAGAAAATTGCCCGGATTTATTAGTTGACAATGTGATGACGTCATCAGTGTCACCCTTTTCCAGAAACTATGATTTTTGCGGATTTTTTCGGCTATTCCAATAGAAATTAGGCACAGAACGTGAACGAAAGCAGGAAATCGGGTTCGGTCTTTCTGAGTATAACCAGTCTTTTCTCCCAAAATTAATAAATAAACAGATTTTTACTGCGTTCATTCGGATGTTTTCTTCGTTTTTCTTTCATTGTTTGTCAATTGTTTAGTTTGATTTCTGACGAAGACATTTTTCCTTGCCCGGATCGGCCTGGACCCGTGCCCGGTAGTCAGATGCGGCCATGATTCTCTGTACAGATGGGCGATGAATGTGGGCGATGACACAAAAAATGTTGGGATAACCTAGTCTAGATCAATGCTTTTTTTTCAGTTTTTTTAAAAATATCATGTTATACCTGAACCTCCAGTTAAAATTCCGCGACACACTTAAAATATGATGACCAAAAAAGCAGAGTAAAAAAAAAAGAATATACATTTATATTTATTTATTAGTCCAAACTAAACAATTTATTATAATTTATAATGAAAAGATAATAGTTAAAATTCCTGAAAAATATATATTTTTTTTGTCTATCATTTATTATTAAAGGAAAGATTTAAACTTGAATGTTTTTAGGAAACTTTCTTTGCAAGGCATACTCTGAAGTATTCTTCCAAGGATTCTTCCCGTGCTCGATTTTTGCTTTTAATATTGTTTGTTGCGGGAAAGCTTATTTTTTAAATACTTTTATATATATATACTAGCATTATAGCCCGGCGTTGCTCGGGTGTAATGAAAGCTTTAAAACTAATCCATGGTCCTGGAGCTCAGACTATTTTGACTAAAAAGCAATGGTTATTTCCAGTTAAAGCGAAACCGTAGACTGAAAGAAAAATGAATGTATGTAAGTCAAATTTTGATTTCCTGGTATCGATATCAAATAAGTTTTTTCGTCGTAAACTGAATTTTGAAGGCTAAATAAGTCCTCTGAGTACATGGTATCATGGCTGAGACTAAGAACTACAATTATACCTACTTAGAGCCAAACGCAAAGCAAAATCTAAAATAAAAGAGCTGAAAAAAATACAGACATACAGGCAGATAATCAGACATATACACAAACATCTTGCCTTTTATATATATATATTATCGATTTTCTGCACTATTGTAAGAACTGCAATCTTGAAACTTCCAAATATCGTTTCTTATGTCTTTGTCTATGAGTGTATCAAATTTTATTAAAATGTGACCACTCCTTCTATAACCCGATTTTTTAGATTATCGATTTTCGGTATTTATCGGGAGTACCTCGACACAAAACTTAGCTAAGAACACTCGCAGATGCTTATAGTACAACTTTGTAAATTTTCAAGAAAATCGGTTCAGCCGTTTCGGAGTCTATAGGTAACGGACACACACACGCACACAAAGTTTCATTCATAAATAAGTTTACTTAAATAAGTAATGTATACGTTTATTTATTATATACTTTTATGATTAGTTTAAAGCGATTATAATTGTGATATGTACACTTATGCTTTTGGCCTTCTTTCGAAAATAATTTAATTAATAACTTTTAAAAAAATGTTCATGGTACACCTACGATTAACTCTCAGCGCATCAGTGTTTCGCCAAGGCACAGTAAGGCATACTCTGAAATATTCTCCCATGGATTCTTCCTGTGATCGATGCTTTTAATATTGTTTATTGCAGGAAAACTTAATTTTTAAATCATTTTATATATTATGTCGTAGTGAACAAAACAAATTATAAAATTCAAATTCAAATCTGACTCATTGTACAAACTTTGCACACAAAACTCGCAAAATTTCACACCTCGATGTGAAATGTTTTTCAGCAAAGAGCAAACTAGGAAACATCTAAAAAGTAAAACAAAAATTCAAATAATCTGTAATTATAAAGAAAAAATAAATATTAAATTCCTTTTACGGACCCTTTTACGCGAATTTGTTTGTCGTCCGATGGGAAACCCAGAATTATATCCGGGTGTGAATTCCCAAATGAGTTTTTTGGAGCCCCAGAAAACGAAATAAAAGGGCCAAATAGGAAGACAGTCGCAGTAGAGAAAATACGAGCATAATTAACACGTTACTCGACAAACCTCAAGCAATCGTATTATTATAGCCTCTCTTTCTCTCTCATCTTTTTTTTCTTCACAGTTCACCAATCCACTTAGTAACTGACCGGTACCCGAAAGACTGAGCGGAGACTTCAAAGACTCTCATAACAAACAAACGCTCACACATACATACGCATAAACTCTTTCAACAATTACTACTATGAACATTTTAACGACCTTGTACCAACCAAAAGACATTACTTTTATTTGTAAAAACCTCAACTGATATATATATATATATATATATATATATATATATATATATATAAACTAAGTTTTAAACAATATATATATATATATATTAAGCGCTTTACGTGTTAGGTTACTCGTCTCGGTTTTTTTTTCTACTAAAAGTTTGACTAATGTTCAAGTTCATAGTTCGTTTCTTTTTTAGTTTCCATTTTTTCCCCTCCGCGTTTATACTCAGTGGTTTTTTTGAGACGCGTTTAAAGATAAATTTGCAGTTATATATATATGTTTTAGAACATGTACATAATTTTTCTATATATGTCCTCTACAATCATATGTTTGTTTCAACGTTGGGTGTCCAACGTATCATCAGGAGAAATAAGCAAGAACTGGAATCATCCGCTGTTTATATTAGGTTCATTGTTGTTGTGGGGTTGGTTGGGGTTATTGATAATGAAGGGAATGTGTCTTCCGTGTTGACCGTTAGACTTTTGAAGAACTTGGTGTGTAAGTGCTAAATTGTTGATTAATGTCATTATCTGTTGGAATGTACGTTTTTATCGGTCGGGTATATCTTTTGGTTAGAATTTCGAAGAAAGTGGTGTGTGGGGATTGTATCGGTCGGGTATATATATATATATATATATATATATATATATATATATATTCACAGCTCTATACATCATATATCGAGCACTGTTTTAAATTAATGTTTTGGACGGTGAAAAAAATTCTTTCTTCGTTCTGTACTCAGATATATATATGTATATATATATCTTATAGTGAGCTATCTACTAACAAGGCCAAATCAGACTGTTTCAAAACACATACACTTCACTATAACGGATAATCCACTATAATATATACGTTTATTTGTGATATACTTTTATAATCAGTTTAAAGTGATTATAATTTTGATATGTACACTTGTTATGCTTTTGGTCTTCTTTCGAAAATAATTTAATGAATGACTTTAAAAAAATGTTAAGGTACACCTACAATCATCTTACAGCACACCAGTGTTTCGCTGAGGCACAGAAGTTGAAAATCAGTGCCCAAAATAAGGGTGCTAAATATACAAAATCATTAAAAATATACAAAACCCTTAAAAATATACAAAACCCTTAAAAAAATATAAAACCCTTAAAAATAAAACCTGTTCCTATAATAATTAATAATCGTATATTTCTTTCTGCAGAGGCCTTCTTAGGTAAGTTTATGTTTGCTCAATACACACATATGTCGGTTATTTCGCCACTTTCACTTTCGGCGGACCTCAAATGGAATGACTATATCGAATCTATAACAACTAACCACTATAGACAATCACATCTACCTCCCATTAGCATGGGACAGGCTAGCCTCCCAGAGAGTAAAATACTACGCCTCCTTGGCCTTACATTTTCGGCGGACCTCAAATGGAATGACTATATCGAATCCATTGCCAAATCTGCTGCTATGAAAGTCGGCTCTCTGTGCAGGGCCCGGAAGTTTTTCCCACCTGAATCTATTCTGCACATATACAAATCTATCATCCGCCCGTGTATTGAATATTGCTGCCATATCAGGTCGGGTGCCCCTGCTGCTCTCCTTGGGCTTCTTGACAAAATACAAAGTCGGATCTGTAACGTGGTTGATACTGACTTGGCAGACCGGCTGCAGCCGCTCTCTCACCGGCATGATGTGGCTTCCCTGTGCCTCTTCTACAAGTACTTTCATGGCTTCTGGTCCGATGAGCTTAGATCACTGGTGCCGCCTAAGCACGAATTTACACGAGATACTAGATTAGCAACTAGGTCCCACCCTTTTACAGTTAAACAAATAAGATGTAACCGTAAATTCTACTCCAACAGCTTCTTTTCTCGCGCTTCCCGCCTGTGGACCTCCCTTCCACAACTCTGCTTTCCTGACAGTTACAATCTCCAGGTGTTTAAATGTAGGGTCAATAGACACCTCCTATCACTCTAACTCCCAATTATTCTCAGAACACTCTCATCTACCCAACCCTCATTCTCGGTATCCTTACCCGCCTATCACCCACCCTCTGACATTTCCTATATTTAATCATCCTTTCTCCACTCTATGTAGCCCCCTGCGCAATAGTGGCAGTGACATGCCTTGCTCGGGGTGAAACGCTTATAAAAAAAATATATAGACAGGAACTTAGTGACAGTTTCTGAAAGAGACCCTTACCCTAACCCTAACCTTATCAACTATCATTTTTTTTTAATCATTTCACCCCAAGCAAGGCATTCCACTGCCACTATTGCGCATGGGGCTACATAGGGGAAGGTAAATAGAAAGAGTGGTTAGGTATGGGAAATATCAGAATAGGGGGGTGATAGATGTTTATGGATACGGAGGCTGGGGGTTGGGTGGATGGGAAGAGTGTTTGAAAGAATGGAAGCGAGTTAGTGTGTTAGGAGGGGTCTATTGACCTTACATTTAATCACCTGGAGATTGTAGCCGTCGGGGAAGCAGTCATGTGGAAGGGAATTCCACAGTCAGGAAGTGCGAGAAAAAAAACTGTTGGAGTAGAAGTTGCGGTTGCATTTTATCGGTTTCACTGTAAAAGGTTGGGATCTAGTTGCTAATCTAGTATCTCGTGCAAATTCGAAACTAGGGGGCACCAGTGATCTAAGTTCATCGGAGCAGAAGCCGTGAAAGTATTTATAGAAGAGACACAGGGAAGCCACGTCGCTCCGGTGAGATAGTGGTTGCAGCCGGTCCGCCAAGTCAGTATCAATCACGTTACAGACCCTCCGCTGTACCTTGTCGAGAAGCCTAAGGAGAGTAGCAGGGGCATCCGACCAGATATGGTAACAGTATTCAATTCACGGGCGGATGGTAGATTTATAAATATGCAGGATAGATTCAGACGGAACAGTTTGAACAACGCCAACGCCTAAACATTGTGCTCGTACAACCACCAAAAAGAATATAAATTAAAAAGATTTCCTCGACCCGCGGTATAGCTTTCAGGCACTATCTAACATCCCCATGCATAGAGTTTCAAAAATTAACTTTCCTGGCAAATCGAACAGAGATTTGAACGCGGGTCGAACCACCCAGCCACATACCCATTATCATACGTTTTATTTTTTTGTCACGATATAAGAAAAAAGTTAAGTAGTCGATCTTATTTGACATACTTGGAATTTTATTTAAGAATTGATTCTAATTGATGAAGTGTCTGTTTCAAAAGTAAATTTAGTAAATTATTCAAAGAAGTAAAGACGTTAACATTATTTCTAAGATAGCGATTTTATGTAAATGATTAAGATATAATTATGTCAGATTTAAAGATTTTAGAAGTATGTATAAAAAGGATTGAGCACATTCAACAAGGACAAAGATGGCATTGGTTCAAGAAATACTTAGAATAGAAAAAGAAAGTTGTGGAGAGCCATGTCCATCCACATCTAGAAATAAAATTGCATATGAAAAAAAGGGGGCATATCATTATCAGACCAAGGACCAAGACGGATGGCATTGTTTCAAAGGATACTTAAAATAGCAAATGATATTGTGCAGATCCATGTCAACACAAATCCAGAATATTCATTGCATATTCAAAAACTAGAAGGCGTATATTGATGGCAAAACAAGGTCAAAGAATGAGATAAACAGAAGTAAAGAGAAAACGCAATGACCAATTATTTACTTAGAGTAGCAAATAAAAGAAAGTTGTGGAGAGCCATGACCATCTACATCCAAAAATGATATTGCATATTAAAGAAACAGAAGACGCACATCGATGGCAGAACAAAGACAAAAAGGGATGGCATTGGTTCAAGAGATATTTAGAATAGCAAATGATAGGAAGTTGTGGAGAGCCGTGTCTGCACAAATCCAGAATAGTCATTGTTTATTTAAAAACGAGAAGGCGATATCGATGACAGAACAAGGTCAAGGGGAGAGAGAGAGAGAGAGAGAGAGAGGGAGGATAGAGAGAGAAAAACAGATATAGTAAGAGAGAAAGCAATGACTTAAAAGTTAGAGTAGTAAATTATAGGAGGCTGTGAAGAACCATGCCCACACAAATCCAGAATAAGCTTAACACATTAAAGAAAAAAGAAGAGGCATAAGGATATTAGAAAAAGCACGAAGAGGAATGGTAATACTTTAAAAATTTCATCTTTATGTGCCGTGCCATAATGTAGGAGATCATAGCTCTCCGCAATTTCCTTTCCTTTGTAGATCTTAATAAATTTAGTCTTTTCGTTATTTAACTTAAATCTTGTTTTGGCATCATTTTTACTCAAGCTCGTCAAGTATGCCATTTACTGTTTTCCTCTGTCCCTTTTCCGCTAATCTGACCTGTGAGTATTATATTTTCCTACCCCTCTTTCCTCATTATGTGTCATTTTCAACTGTCCTGATGATCGGTATAAGTGTCAACTCATGTTGTTAAGTATATTTTCTTTTTATTTCCATTTTCTGCAAAAAACCTCGCCGTTGCTCGGTTCGGTTCATAGTGTTCTCAGCATCCTTCTGTAGAACTAAATTTCTGTTACTTCAAATCTCTTTAAGGAAATTATCCAGCATTCATTGCCATATAGGAAGACAGATATCACGTAACAGTTCAGTGCTCTTTTCATTGTTTCTAACAATGCTTTTCTGTCTTAGTTTTGGAAATGGATCTTTGACTATTCCAACGCGTCTTCGGATTTCATTGTCGAATATACCCCGACCGGCCATAATTATTAAGCCACCCCAGTTTTTTTTAAAGAAATTATGTATTTCACACTATTTTTAGTGTTTATTGCCAAGTTGATAATTCTAAATGAAAATAGAATGGTTCATTTTTAATACTGCACAAAAATATGTGCATCAAATGGTGTCCAGTTTTTGTGCTCTCTTCCCCATGCTAGTCTCTTCTTATTATTGGCTGGCCAAAGCAAAGGCTTCCTGGCTGGTTTATAAAATTTTGCAAAGTAATAATAACAAAAGAACCATTCTATTTTCATTTAGAATTATTCACTTGGCAATAAATACTAAAAATAGTATGAAATACATCATTTTCTTTAAAAATTGGGAAACTGAGTGCATGGTCATCAGCAAAAGATACAACCCAAAATGTCAAATACAGGTGGGGGATAACAGAATCAAACAAGTCCAAGAATTTAAGTACCTAGGAAGTGTTCTAACAGGAGATGGAAAGTGCGACACGGAGATCCGAAGGCGAATTGGCATGGCAAAGGACGCGTTCCAGAAGATGAGCAAAATACTAACACACAGGAAGATCTCAATAGAAACGAAGAAAAGAGTGCTAGACTGCTACGTGATGTCAGTTCTTCAATACGGCTGTGAATGCTGGACAATATCATCGAAAATGAGGACAAAACTAGAAGCGGCCGAAATGTGGTTCTACAGAAGGATGCTACGGATATCGTGGACTGAGCATACAAGCAACGACGAAGTGTTAGAAAGAATGGCAACAAAAAGGAAATTGATGCTGAGCATCAGGAAGAGACAACTGAAGTTCCTGGGACATACAATGAGGAAGGAGAGCCTGGAGAACCTGATACTGACTGGACAGATAGAAGGAAGGAGAGACAGAGGAAGGCAGCGGATAACATATTTGCAGGGTCTGATCAGGTGGATGACGGAACGGGGGTTACCAGGAGCAACAGGAGCAAACATACTAAGAGCCACAAGGGATAGGGAGACGTGGATATCCATGATCGCCTACGTCCTGAAGGGACAGGGCACATAGAAGAAGAAGAAGTATATATGTAGCAAATCTACAGGGTGCGATGAGTAAATTGTCGCTATTTGCATTGTAAAATTTTGCAAAGTAATAATAACAAAGGAACCATTCTATTTTCATTTAGAAATATCTACTTGGCAATAAATACTAAAAATAGTATGAAATACATCAATTTTTAAAAATTAGGGTGGCCTAATAATTACGGCCGGTAGTGAACTGTCCTCTGTTAGAATCCTTCCCAGATATTTAAATTTTTGTTTGTTTGATTTTGATATCTCCAATCAATCAATCTATCTATCTATCTATCTATCTATCTATCTATCTATCTATCTATCTATCTATCTATCAGGCAACCTGTGAGTCTATGTGTGACTGTTCCCTATGCACACCTACATTTTTTAAGCTACGCCATTCAAACTTTCTAGAGACACATATCTACAGGGAAACCAGGTCGACACATACTTTTTGAGTTTAAGTTCAGCAATTTTCCCTTTCGCACTTTTTAGCCAATGGAGCCAATTGCTTACATTTGCTCCGTAAAACATCTAAGATCTAAGATTGTTGCTAGATTACATCACAGAAATCAAATCACGCGACTAGAAAAAAATGAGCCTTTATATTTAATTTTTATTCCGTCGTTTTAAAAATTCATTTAGTCAACAAAAAAAAATGTGAATATTTTTCCCCGTAATATTGAAACAAAAGAAATACTTAAAAAAAAAGTGTTTTTTCAAACAAAAACAAAATATGCAAAAAAAAATGTGTCAATGGTTAATTTAATTATTTAAGTTTTTATTTTTTTCAGATTTAATATTTTATACTTCAGAAAATAAAATTAAAAAAATAAAGCTTTTTTTGCTAAATATTTCATGCAGGAAATTAACTCTCTATAATTCGTGTGGGATCAGTGTAACGTTTTCCTCTAAAATTAAATGTGTACATTTTAAAATATTCTTCGAAAATTTCTGAAATTCATTTTGTCAACAAAAAATGTAAATATTTTTCCGCGTAATTTTGAAACAAAAACAAACGCAATGTTGTTTACAATTTCACACAAAACATCAAATCACGTTTACGCAAAACAAAAGAAAATAGATTTTTTAATGGAAATTTAAACAATTTTTAAGCAAGAATTTTTTATATAACTATTTTTTTATATAACTATTTTTTTTATATAACTGAGTTTTAAAAGGAGGCGGCGATTACAAGCGCTCGGAAATCGTAACACGTTGCATTAATCATCTAATTAAAAAAAATGTTCTGAGTTGCACGGACAACGCCGGGCTATGATGGCAGTATATAATAAGCAGGCTCATCCTCTTGCTAACAATCATCAGTTCTGTATTTATTGCAGTTGATGTTAATCCTTTGTCCTCTTTTTATTTCAGTAACTACGGTAGGTACTTTTGTTGTTTTCTGTCCGTGTCTGCTACCAAAACTGTCTTCTGCAGATCTTAAAATGTTCAGATTGTGGCCTCTAATAATGAATTCTGGTAAAACTCCTAATTCGCTCAGAATTGTCTCGCTGTATATATAGGATGTGCGTTGTGGTGCAGTGGATATCGACTCGGAACGACAAAACGGGGTGCAGAAATCGAATTCCAGTTGAATTCCTTGAATTCACTTGCGCACAAATACCCTTTGGAAAGGTAACAATCCGTCTCTTCCCTCCAGTTATGGGTTAAATAATAGAACGGATTGGGTTTTATAACCTTGGCTGGCAATCGGTCTACCGCAGAAAGCAATGGCCACATACTGCGGTATAATCTTCTGCCAAGTCAGTCATGTCTCTTTCGAGACATAATCGCCCAAGTGTGTATCACGTATGGCACTTAACTAACTGACTGAATATAATAGTTATAATCATGATTAAGGCTTCTACTAGTCATAAAGTACGGGTTTATTTTTCTATTGTTATAAAGTAATAAACTGATCCCCCACTAATTACTACGTAATAATGTAATGCATCGCTTCTCTCTCTAGCTATGAGTAAAAAAACAGGACAGATTAGGTTCTATATCCTTGGCTGGCAACCAGTCTACCGAAGGAAGCAATGGCAAACTAATGAGGTATAATCTTCTGCCAAGTCAATCATGATCGCCCAAAGCGTGGATCAGGTATGGTACTTAATTAACTGTATAGGTTCAATAAATCTGGTGAGAAGATACAGCTTTGTCTTACACCCTTCTCTATTTTTTTTATAATTAATTCTTTTTCTACCTGTATGTAGGCGATTAAACTGACGATATAGGTTCGAGATTATTTTAATGTTCCTCCTAAATATGTGGTTCTGGGAATGACGGTAAACTGCATCCGGTAGCAAGGCCTCTAATTGGGAGGTTGTGAGGAGCATGGAACCACCACTTAATTGGTGTTGTTCTCAGGTCCACTCTGAAATATATAATAAAATAGACTTTTATAGAAAAATATACATTTTTGAAGGAAAAATATTGCCAACAATAAATTTTTGAAGAAAAAATATTCTCAGCAAAACATTTTTGAATACAAAACTAGAAGACATTTTCAGTTTTCTAAAATATAAAAGAATAAAAACAAAAATCATTAAAATCTGACTAAATCAAACTTCTCACTACAACCGAACATTAAAAAAATACAATGTTACAGAAAATCCAGAAGATTAACAAAATAGTTTAACAATATAATTCAGAGCAGAGATGGTCATTTTCATAGAATCGAAAATTGTGTTATATAGGCTTAATTTGACTTCGTTTAGACTGTGGTATCATTTGTGGTCGAGTGGTCTAAGACGCGCCAGATCATTCGGTGGCCTCCTCTATGTTGATCAGGATCGCAGGTTCGAATCTTGCCGAATAACGCACATTTTCGTACAAAATCCATCGTAAATAATCAGGTCGTTTGAAATAAATATACTGTTTGTTTAAAACCAGAATATCTACTCAAATACGAGTATCGATTAAAAATAATGTTCCAACAAATGATTTCATTAAAAAATAACTTACGAATCAATATTTTTGGGATTAAATAACCCACAGAGGTTGATATGCCGTTCAACAAAATACAAGCTTATATTTTTGAAGGAAAAAAATATTCTCATCAAAACATTTTTGAATACAAAACTAGAAGACATATTCAGTTTTTTAAAATAAAGAAGAATAAAAATAAAAACATTCTTTAAAATCTGACTAAATCAACCTTCTCACTATAACCGAACATAAAAAAATACCTTAAGATCCTACCTTCTTTGGCATTAAATAACCCACTGGGATTGACATGACGTTAAACAAAACTCAAACTCAAAACCTTCCCAAATATGGAGACATATTAATAATCAGTTCTAACAGACTTCTGTGTCGTACTTTCTCAAAGGCCTTTGCGTAATCTATAAAGCTCACGTACATTTCTTTCTGCGTTTGGTGACGCAGTTTTCTTGCCTCATTTTCGGTCTGGTTCTGTTGCGCACTCTACTCATAAGAATTTCAATGAGCCGTTTCTTCACCTAGAAAGATCTAACAGAAAGGACATAGCATAAAAACGAAGTAGCAAAGAAGAAAAACGGAGGAAAAAAAATCAAATGCTATTAGGTTGTCCCAAAAGTTCTTAAACACTTGCAAAAGAATGAAATTTTACTCGCCAAGTAATCTAAGGTTATCAGAAAACACTTGCAAAAAATTGAAATTTTACTCGCAGAAACAACAAAAATTATTGCTCAAAATAAAGACCATCATTTTTCAAGACTTTCTGCCATCGATCTGCAAGCTTTCGAATCTGGTCAAAGTACAATTCAGCCGGTTTCGAATCAAAGAATTCTTGACACGCTTCCTCGGCTTCATCAAACGAGTCGAATCGGCGGCCCTTCAGAAAGTGTTGCATTGAGCGGAAAAGGCCGTAATCTGATGGAGGACAGTCAGGACTGTAGGCTGGATGTGGAAGAAACTCAACTTCATCCTGCTCTTCAAACTTGTCTTTGGTCTTCCTGGCGGTGTGTGGCTTGGCATTGACCTGCTGCATCAAATCGCGCTTTCGGTTGATCAGAGCCGGGTATTTTTGCTTCAACTTTTCCTAGACCCTCTTAAGTTGCTGACAGTAAAGTTCAGAAGACAGAAATGGCACTAACATTCGGAACCAACTCAAAATGCACGGTACTTTCAACGTTCCACCAAACGCACAAAATGAATTTCTTGACGAATCGATCTTGTTTTGGCACCGACGGTGTCTCTTTCCCATTATGAACCCATCGCTTGTCTCGATTGTGCTGGACCAGATAGACCCATTTCGCAAGTGTTTACGAACTTTTGGGACAACCTAATATTTCCAGCAGCTAAAGATAAAAAAGTTGTTGAGAGCCGTAATCGGCCTCGTTCTGGAATTATTGGCTGATCGGTTCAAATCGAAACGACTGTACTCACCCAATACCAGATATCATTACCTTTTCATTTATACAACTGTTGTCTTAGAGTTGGCGTTTATTCTGAAAACTTTTCAGACTTTTGTCCTAGACATTTCTACTTGTTATTCTTAATCTTCTATCTGGCGTGTCTCTTCAGAACGTCGGCGATCATGGCCCTCCACATCTCCATATCCCTTGTCGCTCTTAATATCCCATCTCCTGTTATTACACTCAATCCCCGCTCCTCCATCCATCTGCTGAAGCCCATCAGGCATGTTGTGCGTTGCTCTCACGTGTCTCCCTTCCCGTGAGAATCAAGTTCCCCAAGCCGTCCTTCCTCATTCAGTCAGTTAAGTGCCATACGTGATACACGTTTGGAGGATCATATCTCGATTGAGACATGACTAACTGGACAGAAGATCATTCCGCAGTAGGTTGCCATTACATTCTGCGGTAGACCATTTGCCAACCAAGGCTATAGAAACCAATATTTTCTGTTATTTAACTCATAACTGGAGGGGAGAGCCGGGTTAATACCTTTCTCAAGAATATTTACTCGTATGTGAATGCGATTTCTCGTTCCGAGCCGATATCCACTGCACCACAACGCACATCCTTCCTCATTCAGTCAGTCAAGTGCTATACGTGATACACGCTTTGGGTGATCATGTATCGAAAGAGACATGACTGACTGGGCAGAACGTTATCCCGCAGTAGGTTGCCATTGCTTTCTGCGGTAGACTGGTTGCCGACCAAGACTATAGAACTCAATCTGTCCTGCTATTTGACTCATAGCTAGTGGGGAAAGAAATGTATTATATTATTATGTAGTAATTAGTGGGGGGTCGGTTTCCTATTGTTATGAAGTAATAAACTGATTCCCCACTTTATGACCAGTAGAAGTCTTAGTCATTATTCCAACTATTATATTCAGTCAGTCAGTTAAGTGCCATACGTGATACACGCTTGGGCGATCATGTCTCGAAAGAGACATGATTGACTGGGCAGAAGATTATCCCGCATTAGGTTGCCATTGCTTTCTGCGGTAGACTGGTTGCCGACCAAGGCTATAGAACCCAATCTGTCCTGATATTTGACTCATAGCTAGAGGGTGAAGTGATGTATTATATTATTACGTAGCAATTAGTGAGGAGTCAGTTTATTACTTCACAGCAATAGAAAACGAATCCCCCACTTTATGACCAGTCACAGCCTTAATCCTGATTCCAACTATTATATTCAGTCATTCATTTATTGCCATACGTGATACACGCTTTGGGTGATCATGTCTCGAAGTAACATGACTGACTAGGCAGAAGATTATCCCGCAATAGGTTGCCCTTGCTGTCTGCGGTAGACTGGTTGCCGACCAAGACTATAGAACTCAATCTGTCCTGCTATTTAACACATAACTGGAGGGAAGAGACGGATTAATACCTTTCTCAAGGGTATTTGCGCGTAAGTGAATGCAAGGAATTCAACTGGAATTCGAACTCATGGCGTTCAAATACCCTTCCTTATTACATGTCCCAAAATCATCAGCCGTCTTTTCCTGGTGTTAATTATTAGTTTCTTTTTTTTTTGTGTCCATCCGCACTAAAATATCATCATTGTTCGTTTGTTCCGTCCATGATATCCTCAGCATCCTTCTGTAGAACCACATTTTGGTCTTTCCTTCATCTTTGTTCAGCATTCCCATACTAAATTAATCTAACGGTTCCTGAGACAAAATAGAGCTTTGCAAAGAGAATCTATTAAGTCGTGTCATAATGGAAAGTTATCTAATTCTCTTTGATGCACTGTCATTCGCAATCAACTGACTTGATCAAGCACGCGATTGCATTTCAGTAAGACATTTGGATATCACACATGTACACGTTGTGCCAGAATTCTCAGAGCTGACACAAAACTAATAGGCAACTGGGTGCTCATCGCAAAGCGATAATTAGAATGTCTTGCAAGCAAAATCATTTGCGTATGACGGTCGATCCTCACAGGGTACGCCACAAATATAGCCTTCGATGGTTGTTTATATTTCTGAGATGAGGTATTGTAATGATTTACATAGTTTGGACTGTCGTTCTAATCTTTGTTGCCATATTCACGACACTTCGGCCGTTGTAAGCTTCGAACCTCTTCAGGTGTTTGGAATTTTGATCTGAACCCTTTATTTCGATCACTGAGGCAGATTGTTATCATTCCATGAGTCATACTTCTTCCGGATGTCGACCGTCATACACAAATTTTCCGAGCAATGTAAATGGTGTAAACAAATATTTTTTTTTTAATCATCTCACCCTAAGCAAGGCATTCCACTGCCACTACTGCGCATGGGACTACATAGGGGAAGGTAAAGAGAAGGAGTGGTGAGACATAAGGAATGTCAGGAGGAAGGTGACAGATGAATAAGGATAGCGAGGATGAGGGTTGGGCAGATGGGAAGAGTGCTTGATAGAATGGGAGCAGGTTAGTGTGTTAGGAGGTGTCTATTGACCTTACATTTAAACTCCTGGAGATTGTAGCCGTCGGGGAAGCAATCGTGTGGAAGAGAATTTCACAGTCGGGAAGTGCGAGGATAGAAACTGTTGGAGTAGAAGTTACGGCTACATTTTATCGGTTTCACTGTAAAAGGGTGTGATCTAGTTGCTAATCTAGTATCTCGTTCAAATTCGTATTTAGGGGGCACCAGTGATCTAAGTTCATCGGAGCAGAAGCCGTGAAAGTATTTATAGAAGAGACACAGGGAAGCCACGTCGCGCCGGTGGGAGAGAGACTGCAGGCGGTCTGCCAAGTCGGTATCTATCACATTACAGACCCTCCTCTAAACCTTATCGAGAAGCCCGAGAACAGCAGGGGCACCCGACCAGATATGGCAGCTGTATTCAATGCACGGGCGGATGGTAGATTTATAAATGTGCAGGATAGATTAAGACGGAAAAAACTTCCGGGCCCTACACAGAGAACCGACTTTCATAGCAGCTGATTTAGCAATGGATTCGATATAGTCATTCCATTTGAGGTCCGCTGAAAGTGTGAGACCAAGGAGGCGTAGTGTTTTACTCTCTGGGAGGCAAGCCTGGTCCATGCTAATGGGAGATAGGTGAGATTATCGATGATGTTTAATTGAGAGTAGCTTCGTTTTAGAAGCATTAAAATTTACTAGCCATTTCTTACCCCAGTCCAATATGGATTGGAGGTATTTTTCAATCTCGGCTGCGAGGTTAGCTTTGACGCCTACACCAGATTTTTGTAGGAGGCGAGAGTAAACTGTGTTGTCATCGGCGTACAAATCTATTTTTTGCTCTTATGGAATCAGGGAGATTATTAATGTATATGAGGAAGAGTGTAGGACCTAAGATGGAGCCTTGGGGGACACCTGTGTTTGTATGGTAGTTCTGAGAGGCATGTCCGTTTAATACCACCTTCATTGTGCGGTTAGAGAGGAATGACTGGATTAGTTGAAACAAATGTCCAGTTATACCATAGCTCCGCAGTTTACATAGAAGGCCAGCATGCTAAACTCTGTCGAACGCCTTAGATATATCCAATGCAACGGTTCGGGCTTCGCCATTCCTGTCGAGTGCCTGGTATATGTACTCGGTGATGGTCGTTAGCATATCAGCCTCATGTTATGGCCTCATGTTAGACTAAGTTAAGTTTAAACAGTTTTATATTGAGTATTTCACATTGTAAGCAGAGTTCGGTGGAGTCCAGGTTATGAAGCAGAGTTTACAATTGGAGTAGATCTACTAAACTATCGCCCGGTTCACACTCCACCCACGTCTATTGAACAGGTGAAGAGGCTCATCCCTTGTTTCCTGTTTAGGATGCGGTTTCCGGTTTTCTCTTTTCTAATCTTCTCACTTTGTTTTTTTTTCTTTCAATTGGAGTAGATAGACTAAACTATCGCCCGGTTACCACTCCACCCACACCTATTGAACAGGTGAAGAGGCTCATCCCTTGTTTCCTGCTTAGGATGCGGTTTCCGGTTATCTCTTTTCTAATCTTCTCACTGTTTTTTTTTCATTTGGAGTAGATAGATTAAACTATCGCCCGGTTCACACTCCACCCACATCTATTGAACAGGTGAAGAGGCTCATCCCTTGTTTCCTGTTTAGGATGCGGTTTCAGGTTTTCTCTTTTCTAATCTTCTCACTTTGTTTTTTTTCTTTCAATTGGAGTAGATAGACTAAACTATTGCCCGGTTCACACTCCACCCACACCTATTGAACAGGTGAAGAGGCTCATCCCTTGTTCCCTGTTTAGGATGCGGTTTCCGGTTTTCTCTTTTCTAATCTTCTCACTCTTATGTAGCCCCCTGCACATCAGTGGCGTTATCGCCTTGCTTTGGGTGATATGATTAAAAAAAAAGAAAAAAAAAGGCAATGCTGATTTACAAATCTTACCGTCGAAATAGGTAAATGTAGCAGCCTCTTTTACTCTGTTTATTTTCTTGCACTTTCTGTTTGAGGAAATCGCTTCCGTTTACCGCCAAAAGGTTAAATGCAACTTCAATTGTCATCTTTTATCCTTTCATTGACGTCCCTTATACCTTTTGTTTTCTCCCACTGTACTCCCCCACAGCACACTAGTGGCGGTACTTCTTTGCTTGTGGTGAAAAGTTTATTTAAACAAATAAAAAATGTAAAGCGAACTGGTTTTCTTCACTTTTGGAAGACTGGTATAATGCAAAATTTGTTGAAAAAAAAAAAATTAAGGTAGGCAGCTCTTTCCTATTTGCCAGGTAATACCAATAAATTTTCTCAGAAATAAAATCCACTTCAACTTATTTTTTTTTAATCGAATATATATTTGGTGGTATCGGTAGCTACAAAGGTAGAGGCAGGTTCGATCCCTGTGGGGGTAACGTATTTTTTACTAAGATTTCTTGATTGCGTAGGATGATAGACACACTGTTTAATAAGTTAAAAATGGGAGTCTACTTTAAATACTTCGAAATATGAGTATTTGAATATATATATATATATGTGTGTGTGTGTGTGTGTGTGTGTTATGTCGTGAGTAAGAATAAATAACTCAACAACAGGAATAGGTTAATTGTTGTATTCCGTGAAAATAGTATTTACAAAGGTTATTAGTATCAAATACAAGAATAAAGATTAATCGTCTCAACCGTCGTAAGACGTAGTATGAGCAATGGTTACTTCCGGGTCGTCACCGGAAGTCTACGACTGACCTGTCGATCGGGTGCTCGGCACACTCTCTACCTACGTAGATGCCACCATTACTTTACATAGTAATGGAATAGTCCATTATAGCCGAATAGGCGCGGGCGTCCCAACAATATATAAACAGTAAATTTTATTATTACAATGGTTTATAAACTTATTATATCGCTACATAAAAAATATATGATTCAGAACTTTGTTATTGTTTTTCGGGTGATGTTTTGAAACAAATGGTGAAAATGATTTATTTTGGAAAGTAGAAAACGAATTCCTGGTTATCGAGAAATTCAAGGAGGGGTGGTTGGAGAAGGTTGAACAATTGTGTACTGGTCTAATTAAAAAGAAAAAACACCGAGTGTCTTAAATACATCTTAGAATCATCGGGATGTAACGCAGAAAGAAGGATCTACAACATCTTAATTATGCTATCATTTTTCTCTCCCGCTGCATGGAATGTGAATTTTAGTTATTGATGTTGAATTTCTTTCTTATTCGGTCATGTTTGTTCTGATTATGTAGCTCCAGAGTCTATAAGGTTTGATAAAGTATTGTATGCTTTAATACTTAAAGAATTAATTCCTTTGAAGCCATTCAGTTCCTTGATTTGAGAAAACAGATGAATATAGATAACAGTTTAGATATTTCTGAATGAGCTCATACATGACACCCCCCATGATTATCTACACTACTGGCCATAATTATTAGGCCACCCTAGTTTTTTTTTAAAAGAAATAATTTTTAACATTTATTACAAAATGAAAAATGAATGGTTCTTTTTCTAATATTACTTTGCAAAATTTTACAAAGCAGTCAGGAAGGAGAGGTGAGCTCTAAGAATCACCATAAACCTGGATCATGTATGGCAATTAACTGACTGATATATATATATATATATATATATATATACACTGCCGGCAATAATTATTAGGTCACCCCAGTTTTTAAAAAGAAATGATGTATTTATTACTATTTTTAGTGGATAATTCTAAATGGAGATAGAATGGTTCTTTTATTATTGTTGCTTTGCAAAATTTTACAAGGCAAGGAAGCAAAGATGAACTCGTCCGAATCACCCTAAATTTTCTTCATTCTTTCATTGATGAAACTGCAGTATAGATAATTATTTAATATTTATAAATTCATTTCATGCACATGTTATTGTGCAATATTAACGAAACAACCATGCTATTTTCATTTACAATTATTCACTTGGCAATAAATACTAAAAAACAGTATGAAATACATCATTTTTTAAAACACTGGGGTGGCCTAATAATTATGGCCGGTAGTATATATATATATATATATATATATATATGTTAGGTTGATCAAGCAGTATTCATAATTCAAACGAGAATTTTTTAAAAGATAACGCGCAAGTTATGTATAACTGACATATTAATTTTTGTATTAAGTGTCCAAGGTATAGCAGGAACAGTACATGTTAGTTTATTTTAACGCTCCAAACTTTTAGCCAGCTTCAGTCATTACCGGGAAAGAAAGGAAATAAATTAAATGCATAGTTTGTTTGTTGCCTGCATCCATCATGAGTTTTTGTTTTGGAAACTTCTTTTATCAGTTTTGTGTTATCTCGTGAATGTCACTTAACCTGGAACCGCACAAGAAATTAATATACCAGTATGTAATTACCATGCAATATCCACCTGTAAAACTCCTTTCCGAATACTTGCTTCCCTGATAGATACAATACCCAAAAAATTAAATGCAACGTCAATTACCATCTTCTATCTTCTTGAATCCCGTTCATCTTTAATTCTTTCTTTAATACCCACTGTATCCAGTCTTTTCTCTTCCCTGATAGCTACAATCTCTAAGAGTTAAATGCAACGTCAATTACCATCTATATTCTTGAACCTCGTTCTTCTTTAATTCTTTCTTTAATACCCACTGTATTCAGTCTTTTCTCTTCCCTGATAGCTACAATATTCAAAAAATTTAACTGCAACGTCAATTGCCATCTTCTTGAATCCATTTCATCTTTTATTCTTTCTTTAATACCCACGGTAGCCAGTCTTTTTTCTTTCTTGATAGCTACAATCCCCCAAAATTCAAATGCAAATCAATCGCCATCTTCAATGTTCATGAATCCCGTTCGTCATTTATTCTTTCTTCAATAGACTCTGAACCCAGACTTTTCTCTTCCTTGATAGCTACAATCTTCACAAATTTAAATGCAACGTCAATTACCATCTTCTATCATCTTGAATCCCGTTCATCTTTTATCCTTTTTTCAATACCCTCTATACCCAGTCTTTTCTCTTCCATGATAGCTACAATCTCTAAAAATTAAATGCAACGTCAATTGCCATCTTCTATCTTCTTAAATCCCGTTCATCTTTAATTCTTTCTTTAATACCCTCTGTATCCCGTCTTTTCTCTTCCCTGATTACTACAATCTCTAAAATTTAAATGCAACGTCAATTACCATCTTCTATATTCTTGAACCTCGTTCATCTTTAATTCTTTCTTTAATACCCACAGTATTCAGTCTTTTCTCTTCCCTGATAGCTACAATATTCAAAAAAATTAAATGCAACGCCAATTGCTATCTGCTATCTTCTTGTAACTCGTTCATATTTTATACATTCTTTAATACCAAATGTATCCATCTGCCCTTATAGTTCGAATCTGCAAAGCTTTAACTTCAACGTCAATTGCCCATCTTCTACCCCCTTAACCTCTATTTTTCTCTTATCATTTCTTCGACTACCCATTTTTTATCTCTCCTCTCACTGGTAGGGCTGCCTTGCTTGGGTTGAAACGATTATAAAAGAATTAGATTTTGCTATTTTGAAAGTTCGGTAGCTGAACCTGTTATTATTTTTTGGGTAGTTATGTTTTCTGTTGAGCCAGCAATAGACTGATTCATTTCATAGTTCATCAATAAAAGGGTTAACCAACCAGAAGGCTCAAAATATTTAATACGATGTGTATAAAAGGCAGCCATATTTTCCCGAGTATTCGGGATCAAATCCGATCAAGACATTTTGAACTAGTTGTTGTCATTGACAGACTTTTCTGACCCTTGCTTTGGCGAGGTTTAGTCTTTTGTTGCAAAAAATTATAATCACTTATTTGGACCTACTTTATTTTTATAAGAAAAGATCTTTTGTATAGATAAGTTTATTTTTATTTTTAATTTTTTTTTTCGTTTACTTACTTTGTTTCTTAATTTTTTTTATTTTTCTAGCTTTTTTGTTTTTATTTTCGCATTTGTGTCGGCCATATTTGTTTTTGTTCAGGTCGGCCGTTTTCAATTTATTTTTTGTTTTTCTTTTTTTTCAGTATCTGTTTGGCCTTAAGTGCCATATTTATTTTCTTTTAATAGTAACTGTTTTTTTATTTATTGACCAGAAGCGGAAAATTACCTGAAAATTACCTGAGTTTTTTTTTTCCACTTTAGCTTTTCTTTTTCAGCCCTTCCCCATTTTTCTTTTGCGAAAGTAGTAGTTAGGAGACTCTTCGCTTTTTTTTTGTTTATATTTGTTTTCTTTGTGCATTTGTAACTTGTAAAGTTTATTCGTTGTTCAAATTTGTTAATTCTTTTTATTTTGTAAAGTTTATTTAAACCGTTTAAAGTTTATTTTAGCCCCTTCTCCTATTTTTTGACGGGAGTAGCCGTTTAGGCAACTCTTCGTTTTTATATTTTGTTTTATTTTTTATATTTTTTGTGTAATTTGTAACTTGTAAAGTTTATTCTTGTACAAATTTGTTTTCCTTTCAAATTCTCCTTTTATTTAACCTTTCAAGAGGCTAACCTTTTTTGCCATTTAAGGCTAATTATTAGATTTTTCTCTAAGTGTATTTTTGGCCGCTAAAGGCTAGATTTTAGTTTGCCAGCCGTTTTAATTTAATTGGTTGATTTGTATTTAATTTCTTAAATCTTTCGGGGTTTGTTTTTTGTTTTAAACCGTTTTCTTGTTGTTGCATTGTGTATTTTATTTTCTATTAGATTTCTTTTCCCATTTTACGCCCGTTTTTCCCACCCCTCCCCATACATTTAATTTAGTGGAGGGGAAAAATTTTGAGTGGAGTTTTAAAAATTCAAAATGGCCGACAAAATCGGTCATTCAAAAAGAAATTAAATTTTGACCCACCATGGAAGGGTCCACCAGACAAAACGGATGAATCATTTCCCCCTCTTCCTCGAAAGGAGCAAGAGGAAAATAACAATGTGACCAAAGCTACGGTGGCCGAAAAAGGCCAGAATATTGGTGAAGAAAAATCAACGAACAAAGACAAGACATCAAAAGATGCTGAGAACGGGGAATCGCCCTGTGGCTGGAAGTCCCCGCCAAAATGCAAAATCAATCTGACGGAGTTCTTGGAGAGAGCTAAGCGGTACGCACACCTTGTGAAAGAAGGTGGGCTTTTAGAAGATCCTCAAGAATTAAAGAAGATTGAAACAAGAATAGTGTCAGTCTTCGTGGTGGACAAGCGTACGCGCAAAATTTGTCGCAGCACGAAAGACATTGTGATAAAAGCAGTACAGTCGACCGGGGTTAAACCCCTAAGAATAGTTAAAGGTGCGGGTTGTTTCATGTGGGACGTATTGCTACGCACACCGGAAGACTGATTGAAAATGGCGATGCAGGACTTGATCACAAAGGATCATATTTTCAGAACCGAGTATGATGGAAAGAGAAGGAAAACGTATCAATATATGAGGTTCCTCCTCAGGTCATCCCCGAGCATCTAGCTGCGTACTTTTGCAGTTCGGCCAAATTTTGGATGCCTCCTGTGATGACTTGACTGGGGGATGGTCATTCGAAATTATGATAGATCGTTATGCCGTCTTGACCATCCCCAACTGCCTTGACGTAGGGCGCCGGAGCCTGCCGGTGATCGTGTCCGGCCGAAAGCCACAATGCTGGAGGTGTGGAGAGACTGGTCACCTCTCCTCTCCTGCCCAGAGAAGAAGACCTTTGGAAGCCAGGCCCCTGTCGACCAAAACCCCCCTCTGGCCGCTTCTATTACATCCGTCTCGCCCGTAGTGGGCATGCCAATACCCAGGACCGGTGTGGTAGTTCCCCCGGTTGGGAATAAAAATGTTCCTTCACCCCTCGAAAAGCCATCGCCAGCTGCAAGTGCAGCCACGGAGAATGAAAAGGGGGAGTGGCTGGTTGTTGGCAGGGCCAGGGGGAAGCGCCAAACAGTGGAAGATCGTTCCCCAGAAACCCCTAAGACGAAAGGCACTAACAGCCCCACTCCCTGAAACAGCAAGAAGGGCGATGCCTCGGCCTGGTCGGCGCCAAAATTGGAAGAACTCAAAAAAGCATTCGACCCCGGGTACGAGAAGATGGAGAAAATAAAGGAGCTGAAAAAACAACTAGAGAGACCTCCATTTCGGCCCTCGGCGGATTTGAAAAAACAATTGGAAAAACGTCCGTCACGCCCCACAGCCTCTGCTCCGTCCTCCCCTCAGAAGAAAAAGCCGGAAAAACCCAAGAAAATCCACTCTTCGCAACCCACTCCCCGGAAACCTTCCCCTCGCAGTCGAGATCCCAGCCCGATCATAAACTACTTCAAAGTCTCTCCCTGCCACTCTTCCTGTCCCTCTCCCTCGAAACAGATGCCCCTTCCATCAAAAAGGCAAAGAAGCCTATCATCGGAAGACAAGGAGGCCGCAAAAAACCGGCCAAAGTTCCATACAGGCAAGGGGAGGATATCTGCTGCTTTTCCCCGGCCCAGGCTGAATGCGCAAAATATTTCGGGAACAGGATCAAGCAACTGAAGGCGCTTTTGGCTATGAAGAAGTGCGGGGAAAAAGACATAGAGGTGCCAGAAAACTTCTCAAGTGCACAAAGGCTGCTGATAGTCATCCGCACTGGGCCGGGTGCGCGGCAGACTTGGGGCATGGTCGAGGAGGCCGCAAAAGCAATTTCAATGACACCTCCCATCATAACCACCAAGTCTGAGAAACTCACTAATTTTGAAAAGTTTTGTTCAGGACGGGTCCAGGTTTTTGTCCATCCCTCCCTCTATAGGGCTCTGAAACTAACCTTTCCCTGGGATGTTGGCGGCGTCTCCTCTGACGGCACTATCAAGAATGAGATGGGCCATGGGTCAATGGGAGAGGCTGTCGGCATCCTTTCCCCGTCCATGTTCTCTCCAGGACCCGAACCCTAAGCACGTATCACAATGGCTCAGCAGAGGTATGAGGGTGGATGTGGTAAGAATGGTAAGTAAAAATGTGATATTATGGTGTCAGGTTTATTATAAGTGTGTCAGGGTCGACGAAAGTGAATAGCTAAGTTAAACTAGGACAGATGATGACCAGCCATCCCCATCTCCGTTTTAGGCCTTGTGCCACATTTTTTGTATTTTATACAAGAATAAATAATGAGATCTAATCCGATTCAGTAGAGTGTCTGCCTCGTGAGTGTTATTTCTTTGACGTTGTTTCATTGAATACTGCGCTGTATTCTATATTCATATACTATGGCGGACATGGTCAACAAAACCTTTTTTTCATTACCTATACCAATCTTGTTAAAAAATATTTTTTCTCTTTGTTGAACACAAACAGAATGAATATCACTAAAATGTTTAATGTTGTTTGTTTTAGCATTTGTCGATAATTCCAAAATGAGGTAATATTTACAGTATTTATATTATTCGGACTAATGTCCTCATCTTTGTTGCTATTTGTACGATGTTCCGGCCGTTGTACGTTCCAACCTTCTTCAGGTGCTAGGAATTTCGAACCGAAGCCTTTATTACAATCACTGGGGTATATGGTCTTCATTCCTTGCATAGTAGTGCCTCTTTTGGTAGTCATGAGGTATCCCCCTCTAAGTTGCTTGTTCAGCACTATAAGTTGCTTGGTCAGCACTGCTGTAGCCTGGTATTGAACTCAAAACTCTTTGGGTCAAGTCACAGGAACTAACCAACGTCTATATTCACTGGGCCATGTGTTCTTGATTGTAATAAAGGGTTCGGTTCAAAATTTCTAGCACCTGAAGAAGGCCGGAGCGTACAACGAGTGAAACTTTGTACACAGTGATGAGGATATTAGTTCGAAAAATGTAAATACAGTTGTTTGTTTTCTTAAACCCATGTGGGACACATTTTTCTTCATTCTGATCTTTTCCCCCGAAATCTTAGGTGAAGGGGCTCATCCCTTGTTTCCTGTTTAGGTTGTGGTTTCCGGTTTTTTTCTTTTCCAATCTTTTCACTCTTACGTAGCCTCCCCCCCCCATGCGCACCAGTGGCGTTTTCGCCTTGCTTGGGGTGATATGATTTAAAAAAAAGTACTGTTTTCATATTTAGGAGGGAGGACATTCCAGTCTCGATACAGTCTAAAGACGTCCTTGTGGGTGACGAATTATTTTCCACCCTCCAACCTCTCTCTCACAGGCGGGATTTGTCAAGCTTCTCGCTACTTATCGCCACTTCCACGGAAAGTGCTCGGATGAACTCTATTTCATGGTCCCACTAATTCAAACTGTCAAAGCAAGTGCACGTCATACCACTAACATAGTAGCAAACCACTCGCATTACCATTGGATTTTATCGATGAGAAACTCTTCTCAAACATTTTCTTCACACGAACCATTACTCAGTGAAACCGACTCCCAAGAGGATGTTTCCTCGATCAGTACTGTTTTAACCTGTTCAAATATAGACTTTGTGGTGATACCGACCGAGCAAAAGCGATGGACCGGATGTTTGCATCCTCACAACCAAAAAGCAAATGACCAAAACTCGACAGTGCGCATCCGGGTTTGCGCAGATGCTCCGGTTGAAAACTAAAAATTAATTAAATCTTGAATTTCCAGTTCGCGAGCCTACGCGATTTTTATTTATCAGCCAATGGGAAGCCCAGAATCAAATACGGATATGAATTCCCAAACGATCTGCTGCGATCCAAAAAGTCGAAATAAAAAGCCGATACAGAAAGTATCGCCAGACAGACAGACCCAGACTCGAGAGAGACGAATGTAATTAGTAGCCTCCTTGACCCAAGTCAAGCGGCTTACTATGTTCGCCTTCCTTACCCCTCTTATCTTTCCCTGTCTCAAAACTACTTACTGACCTAAGGAGCGAATACATCAAAGACATTTCCTACTTACAGCGCTCCCACATTCCTAAGCATTAATTTTCTTTTCAGTATTTTATTGCCATGAACATTTTAACGTCCGTTGGACCTATACTTCAAGTATTACTTTAATTGTAAAAACCTTAATTGATATGTGTATATATAAAATGTATTTTTCAATTCAATTTTGCTTTTCTTGATTTATAATCCTTTTGTGACTTATAGTGGGCTATCTACAACAAGACCAAATTCTGTTAACCTGCAACAAGTATACAACTACCCTTCACTAGAACGGACTCTCCACTTCTAACAGAAAAACCTTAATTGATATGTGTATATAAAAAATGTTATTTTTCTACTCAAATTGCCTTTCTTGATTTGTAATCATTTTATGACTTATAGTGGGCTATCTACCACAAGGCCAAATTCCGTTAATCTGCAACAACATACAACTACCCTCCACTAGAACGGACCCTCCACTATAAACTGGAAAAGAATGGATAAGCCACTATAACTTAACTCTTCAAGTATCTTCGTGATATGTGAGAAGAATGTTTAGCAGTCACTGCAATGTAAGAGCTCCCATATTGGATCATAATTAAGTATTATTTTTTCGTTTTGAACGAAACCTTTCCTGTTTTTTAATATTTTAATTAACCTATGTAAGGTATACTTTACTATTCCAAGTTTTCTTCAGATTTCGATGTCACATTTTTCATTTTCGGTTTGAACATAACTTAGACATCTAAATAATCTAAACTTATTTATAAATGGAACTTTGTCTGTGTGTGTATGTGTGTGTGTGTGTGTGTGTGTGTGTGTGTATCCTTTAGCTATAGACTCCGAAACGGCTGAACCAATTTTCTTGAAAATTTACACAGTTGTACTATAAACGTCTGCGAGTGTTCTTAGCTAGGTTTTGTGTCGAGGTACCCCTGATAAATATCGAAAATCGATAATCGAAAAAATCTGGTTATAGAAGGTGTGGTCCGATTTTTAATCAAATTTGATACACTCATAAACAAAGACATAAGAAATGATATTCAGAAGTTTCAAGGTTGCAGTTCTTACAATAGTGCAGAAAATTTGATATCGATACCAGGTAACCAAAATTTGAATTACATCCATTCATTTTTCTTTCAGTCTACGGTTTCGCTTTAACTGGAAACAACTATTGATTTTTAGTCTTTCGTGCAAACGTCCAAAGAGTCTGAGCTCCAGGACCATGAATTAGTTTTAAAGCTTTCATTACACCCGAGCAACGCCGGGCTATACTGCTAGTATGTACTAACTTGAGTTCTTTGTTTCTAGTGTGTAGTTCACATTCACTGCGTCATTGGCTGGCAACTATATATTCTGTTTTTTTACAACTGATTTTCTCTTTCTTTAGACTCTGAGAAGGAGAATAGGCGTTATTCAAATAATCAATATTTTTCCCCCCTAAGTCAGTCAGTTAATTGCCATACGTGACACACGCTTGTACGATCATGTCTCAAAAGAAACATGACTGACTGGGCAGAAAACTTTCCCGCAGTAGGTTGGAATTTCTTTCTGTTGTTGACTGGTTGCCAACAAAAACTATAGAATTTAAACTGTTCTGCTATTTAACCCATAGCTGGAAGGAGAAACAACGGATTAATAGCTTTCTCAAGGGTATTTGCACGTAATCGAAAGCAAAGAATCCGACTAGAATTCGAACTTGTCTCTCCGATTTCTTGTTCCGAGCCGATATCCACTGTCCCACAACACACACTTTTCCCCGAAGACCCAGTTGAATATAATTTTGATTCCTTCTAACTACTCCTTAAGTCTTTTAAAAGACGTACTACAGTGAATGTGTTCAACTTAAATTGTTCTTTTTAGATTTAGTGATGATTTGGTTTTCTGTTAATTAATAAATTTTCTTTGTGTTAATCTTGTTAAAACATATTTTTTCTCTATATTGAGTCCAAAGAAAAAGAAAATCGTTTCATGATGAACTTTGGTAACTTTGTGATGTCACATCTTGTTCCGTCTGAAATAATTCTGGGGAGTCATTTGTGACTACCAGTGAAAATGATAAAATTTTGCCGATATGTGTATTTTGCACTGGGCAACGCAGGGAGGTGTCGCTGGGCCTGAAACACAGGTGTTGGGCTGGATTTTGTTTTGAAAAGAGGGGTCAGAATAGGTCAGCACCCTACAAAATAACACTTATAAGGACTTACCGATCAAGTGCAAACTTCTAAAGGACGATATAAAAGGCCCCGCTACTCCACCCACGTATATTGAGCAGGTGAAGAGGCTCATCCCTTGTTTCCTGTTTAGGATGCGGTTTCCGGTTTTCCCTTTTCCAATCTTCTCACTTTTTTCAATTGGAGTAGATAAACTATCGCCTGGTTCACACTCCACCCACGTATATTGAACAGGTGAAGAGGTTCATCCCTTGTTTCCTATTTAGGATGCGGTTTCCGGTTTTCCCTTTTCCAATCTTTTCACTCTTATGTAGCCCCCTGCACATCAGTGGCGTTGCCGCCTTGCTCAGGGTGATATGATTAAAAAAAGCATCAATTAGTCAGACTCAGATGGGAGCAGCAAGAGACACTGCTAAAATGTAACGAGAGAAGTCAACTCGGACATTCGTTCTCTTCCTCTTTCCTTCTCGTATGCTGCTTCCTTTTACTTCTTCGTCTTCATCCAAATACATTCCTACCAAACAAACACATACATACGTACGTACACCTATACCCTTTCAACTAATTACTACTACAAGAACATTTCTACAAATCTTGATACCTTTAACTTTCTCACTGAATATTAATTTCTACGAATTCTTGTTAATCTTTCTTTTTGATAAATTTCTATTTTTTTAACATTCAAAATGTATATTTTTATTCTTACACTATTTCACACAAATTCACATACTCCAACCTGCCGGCAAGCAACCGTCTGATGATAATTTATCTGATGATAATTCTGAATAAAAAACTTCTAAACTGAAGGGAGTTCGGTTAAGTATGACACAAGGCCGAACCAAATAAAATTAACCAGCTCAATACGGCTACATATTTTCTGCTTTCAATCAGAATGTTTCACGTCAGAATCTATCTTGCAAATTTATCAATTAATTATTTCTGAATAGGTTTGGTGCCATGCATAACATTCATCTGAAAGTCCCGATTTGACAAGGCTATTTATCGAGTTTTCAGGTTAATGCTTTGCATTTTTTGCTATTTGCAACGACGACTACTCTCTATTCAATATCCTTTTCTCGACACTAAATTTGTTATCAGTTAGTTAAGTGCCATAGGTGATAAACGTAATAGGTGGGGGATCAGTTTATTACTCCATAACAATATAAATCCGATCCCCCACTTTATGACTTTTATGTAGAAGCCTTAATCAAGATCCCAACTATTATATTTAATCAGTCAATTAAGTACCATACATGATACACGCTTTGGGCGATCATGTCTCGAAAAGAGACCTGACTGACTGGGCAGAAGATTATCCCGCAGTAGGTTGCCATTACTTTCTGCGGTAGACTGGTTGCCAGCCAAGGCTATAGAACCCAATCTGTCCTGTTATTTGACTCATAGCAAAAGGGAGAAGCGATGTATTATATTGTTCATTCCAGCATTGTACAGTTAAGTTTGTACAGATGTCTATCAAATTTTAATTCAAATTTATTAAAGGCTCGAAAACAAAATTGATCTTGTTTTATCATCATAGATAACATCATCTGCTTTCCATCAGAATGGCTGATGGTAAAACTCCAGAAGAGCAACTTTTATGCCTCCTTAGACTCACGTTTTCCACTGACGTCAAGAGGAAATTTTATTGAATCAATGACCAGGTCTTCTTCTGAGAATGTTGGTTCCCTGAGTATTGCTAAAGAAAGTTTCTCGTCAGAATCTATCTTGCAAATTTATCAATTAAATATTTCTGAACAGGTTTGGTGCCTTGCATAACCTTCATTTGAAAGTCCCGATTTGGCGAGGCTATTTATCGAATTTTCAGGTTAATGCTTGGGCTTTTCTCGCGATTTGCGACTAGTCTCTGTTCGGATGTGCGTTGTGGCGCAGTGGATATCGGAACGACAAATCGGGGATCCGAGTTCAAATTTCAGTTGAATTCATCGCATTCACTTACGCACTAATACCCTTGGGAAATGTATTAATCTGTCTCTTCTCTCTAGTTATGGGTTAAATAATAAAACAGATTGCCTTGGCTGGCAACCAGTCTACCGCAGAAAGCAATGGCAACCTACTGCGGGATAATCTTCTGCCAACCAGTCATATCTCGAAAGAGACATGATCGCCCAATGCGTGTATCACGTATGGCACTTAACTGACTGATTCTCTGTTCAATATCCTTATGTCGAAACTAAATTTGTTATCCGTCAGTTAAGTGCCAGACGTGATACACGCTTGGGTGATCATGTCTCCCAAAAAGTATTTATACTGATAGTTGTATTTCTGCATAAACAGTACTATCTACTTCTGTTTCAGTAACTAGTCGGACATGACCGACAATGTAAAAGTAGCAACTGCTCTCGAAAAGAACCATTAATGATTTGTTAACTGGGGCAAGGAATGGCTTGTAAATTTTAATACTTCCATAACAAAACTGATTTCATTTAATCACCATAGAAAAACTTTTCTGTCTGCCACCGGTATAATTGAGGCTATCCTTCAGAAGGGCAACATATTGCGCCTGCTTGGACTCATTTTTTCAACTGAAATGAAACAGAGATTTTATATTGATTCAGATGCTAGGTATACTGCTATGGAATTAGGTTTGCAACGTTGTTTTAGACATTTTTTTCCTGGGAATCTTTCTTGCATATTTATAAATATGATTATTGTCAGTGAATTGAATTCTTTTTCAATATCTTTTTCGGTGTTTTTATTATATATTTCGAGATGACAAAATTCCAAGAAGGTTCTCTATTGTAATCGAAACTGGCCTGGCATCTTGACTTCAGTCACTTTCTCACCGACGTTATGTGACTTTTCTCTGTCTTTTCTACAAATAATTTCATGGCAACTGTTTTGATATAAGGTTTTTTCTTTAGCGTCTCAATTTAAGTGGCCCTGGATATGACAATAAACTGGATCCAGCAGCAAGGGGATTGAGAGGTTGTGAGGATCATGGAATAACCTCTTAATTGGTGTTGTCCCCAGGTTCACCCTGACCCGGAGTGGCAGCACCTGTTAGGGTCCCAACTATGGGCAAATAGTTTATCCCCAAACTAGAGTCAAAACACTATGAAAGTAAAAATATAGACTTTTATAGAAAAATATACCTTTTTAAATGAAAAATATTACCAACAATACATTTCTGAAAGAAAAAAATATTGCCATAATACATTTATAAATAAAAGACTTTTCTAAACTAAAATAACAATAAAAAAATTTTAATCAAAATCTGACTAAATCAACCTTCTCGCTATAACCAAACATTAAAGAAAATATCTTAAAACGCTACCTTTTTGGCATTAAATAACCCACAGAGGTTGATATGTCGTTAAACAAAACTCGAACATGAATTTAAGCGTGTTACTTGACTGGCTGGTAAGTATAACTGTTTTACTATTGAGCTAAATAAATTCAACCATCAGCCCTATTTATCAGTTTCTTTTCTCACATTTAACTTCCCTGGAACTCTCTTACGATTTCTCTTTTTCTTGGCACCTAAGATCTACAGAAATTTGAATGCAAAGATAACTGCTTTCTTCTGTCTTCTTGAAACCAGTTTTTTTTATTGTCCCTTCTAATCACTATATTCTTCCTGTTCTCATTCAATGCCTGTACACTTCATCGTCTTGTTGGTATTAACTCTTTGCTTGGGTAAGTCAGTTAGTTGTAATACTTAATAAAAGTTTGGGGGATCATGTGTTTTTTCTATCTTACTAGACAGAAGCGTTTCTCGCTATTTCGTTTTGCGGTAGACTGATTTTCAACCAAAGCTACGGAATCCAATCTGTTTTGCTATTTAACTCGTAGCTGGAAGGAGAAGAGATGAATTGATAACTTTCTCTAGGGTATTTGCGCGTAAGTGAATGAAATAAAACGAATTCGACTGGAATTCGAACCCGGCTCTTCGAATACTAATTTTGAACTGATATTTATTACACCACAATGCACATCCTTTCTTGCTTTTGTGGAATGATATAATAAATTCTTTCAGCAGACCCTCTTTGGGTTTTGATGTTGAAGAATTCTCAGGATGTAATCCTGATTTCATTTGGTTTTGATTTTTATAATAGATCCATATTTAGTTCCCAGATTATTTTTTCACCTTATGGACACGTTCAAACAATAGTTTCTGTACGATCACCGATGTTAAGCAACGTTGAGCATGTCCAGTCCATAGATGGGTGACCACGTGAGGATACCAGGTGCTGTAAGCTTGGATGTGCAGATGTTGTAACGGGGAAAAGGAGTGGAATTGGAAATTTGAGTTAAGTAATGCTGATCCGGATGTGCGTTGGAATGCAGTGGATATCGGTTCGTAAGTAGAAATCGGGGAGCTGAGTTCGAATTCCGGTTGAATTCGTTGCATTCACTTACGCGCAAATACCCTTGGTAATGGTATTAATCAGCCTCTTCCTTCAAGTTATGGGTTAAATAATAGGACAGATTGGGTTCTATAGCCTTGGTCGGCAACCAGTCTACCGCAGAAAGCAATGGCAACTTACTGCGGGATAATCTTCTGCCCAGTCAGTCATGTCTCTTTCGAGACATGATCACCCAAGCGTGTATCATGTATGGCACTTAATTCAATGTTGATCCTGGTCAGTAACTAGATGGATGTCCACTTGGGAATACCAGGTGCTATAAGCTTCAATTTGCAGATGGAGTAATGGAAAAAGAATGGAATTAGAAATTGTAGTTAAGCAATGTTGAGCCAAGTCAGTTTCTAGATGGGTGACCGCTTTGGAATATTAGGTGATATAAACATAGATGTACAGGTAGTACAATGGCTTGGAATTGGAAATTGGAGTTAAGTAGTGTTGAACCTGATCGGTAACTAGATGGGTGACTGCTTGGGAATACTTGGGGCCGTAAGCTTCAATGTGCAGATAGTCATGGAAAAGGAATGGAATTGGAAATTGGAGTTAAGTAATGTTGAGCCTGGTCAGTACCTAGATGGGTGACCGCTTGGAAATACAAGGTGCTTTAAACTTGGATGTGCAGCTAGTGTAATGAATAATGACTTGGAATTAGAAATTGCAGTTAAGTAATATTGAGCCTGGTCAGTACCTAGATGGGTGACTGCTTAGGAATACCAGGGGCTGTAAACTTGGATGTGCAGGTAGTGTAATAGATAATGGCTTGGAATAGGAAATTGAAGTTAAGTAATATTGAGCCTGGTCAGTACCTAGATGGGTGACTGCTTGGGAATACTAGGTGCCGTAAGCTTCAATGTGTAGATCGAGTAATGGAAAAGGAACTGAATTAGAAATTGGATTTAATAATGTTGAGCCTGGTCAGTACCCAAATGGGTGACCACTTGGGTATACCAGGTGCTGTAAGCTTGGATGTGCAGAGAGTGTAATGCATAATGACTTGAAATTGGACATTGCAGTTAAGTAATGTTAAGCCTGGTCAGTACTTAGATGGGTGACCACTTGGAAATATCAAGTGTTGTAAACTTGGATGTGCAAGTTGTATAATGGCTTGGAATTGAAAATTGGAGTTAAGTAATGTTGAGCTTGGTCAGTACCCAAATGGGTGAACACTTGGGTATACCAGGTGCTGTAAGCTTGGATATGCTGGTTGTGTAATGGACAAGAACTCGAAATTATTAATTGGAGAGCCGCTTTCCATTGTTATATTCAATTACATGCAACCTTGTGATGCGAGATATGTGGTTTAGCGCAGTGCATATCGTTGCATTCACTTACGTGCAAATACCCTTGGAAACGTATTAATTTAAAACATTATCGTCCAAGCATGTATTATATATAGCACTTAACTGATTGACGAATAATTTTGGAAAATGAGTCCATCGCTTGCTTCAGCCAACTATAGGGTAATTAGTAAGACTTGTATCACTAAAACATTATTATCTAAAAAAAAAAAATGCTAAAATCTATAAGCCGTAGAAAACAAATTAATCAATTTATGTCTTTCGAAACTGATTTTTTTGTCAAGAAAGGAAAAACAAAACAAGACCAAAAAACAATTTATTAAATATTGAATGTTATTTGTTTCCATAAATCCCTGGGGAACCAATTTTCATTGCTTCTAACCTTTCGCGAAGTCTTTTAAATTGTACGCTGAAGTTAACATGTTCATTTTAATTGTTTGCTGTAACATTTAGAGATTTTCCAGCCTCCAAGCAATTTGTAATTGAGAATTCCTTTTTTAAATCATTCCAAACAAAGAAAAGCACTTTTTAAAAAGTAGATTCGCTTTGGAATTTTTTCTACGGAAGACACTATTGGAAATCTTTTCATGGCATTTATTCTTGTGGTTTTATAAATTTAGTACCTAAGATTTACGAATTTAAGCGTATTACTAGATCGACTGTGCGTTGTGGTGCAGTGGATATTGATTCTGGATGACAAATCGGGGTGCCGAGTTCGAATTCCAGTTGAATTCCTTTCGCACAAATACCCATCTCTTCCCTCCAGTTATGGGTTAAATAATAGGACAGATTTAAATTCTATAGTTTTTGTTGGCAATCAGTCTACCACAGAAAGCAATGACAATCTACTGCAGGATAATCTTCTGCCTAGTCAGTCATGTCTCCTTCGAGACATGATCCCCAAAAGCGCTTATCACGTATGACACCTAACTGACTGACTGAATATAATAGTTGGAATTATGATTAATGCTTCTACTAGTCATAAAGTGGGGAGCGGTTTTCTATTGTCATGAAGTAATAAACTGATCCCCTACTAATTACTACGTAGTAATAATCCATTGCTCCTCTCTCTAGCTTTGAGTCAAATAGCAGGACAGATTGGGTTCTATAGCCTTGGTTGGCAACCAGTCTACCGCAGAAAGCAATGTCAATCTACTGCGGGATAATCTTCTGCCAGCCAGTCATGTTTCGAAAGAGACATGATCGACAAAAACGTGTATCACGTGTGGCACTTAACTGACAGACTAGATTGGAAGGAAGATTTCATTAATTTACAATTTAAATGCCAAGATATAACCGTAATATCTATGTTAAGTTTCCTCTTTTCAACTTTTCTTCAGACTCCTTGCTTTCCAGTCAACTTTGGTCTTCAAAAACTCCAATGCAATACAGTATAACCTGGATATGATAGACCCGGATATAAGAGAGATTTTATCTGGTCCCAAATTGGAGCCTGTGGTAATGTATATAAAATAGACCAAACCCGGATATACGAGAAATCCGGATATAAGAGAACTATTATCCGGTCCCTACAACTATCTTATATCAGGGTTAAGTAGTTACCTTCTGTCTTTTTCTGTTATTTTAATGTTCGTTTTTCTTAATGATTTTCTACTTCCCCTCTTATTCTATCACACTCATATTCTATCCTACACATTTTCTATCGCGCTCATATTTCATCATACTCATATTCTATCAGACGCATATATCACCATTTAAAAGACTTGGCGAAAGGTTAGAAGCAATGAAACCTGGTTACCCAGGGATTTATGGAAACAAATAACATTCAATATTCAATAAATTGTTTCTTGGTTTGTTGTGTTTTTCTTTCTCGACAAAAAATCAATTTCGAAAAACATAAATTAATTCGTTTTCTACGGCTTATATAAGTATACTATTGTTATATATCGCCGTACGACGACAAAACAACAAACACGCATATATAAAAATATAAGGTTATATTTTTATTAATGACGACGAACCGTGTGGAATAGAGAACAGGAGAGTGAGAGCGCACATAGAATGGGTTGACGGGAGTGTAGTCTTGCCTGTGGTGTTTCTCTGCTTCCACTGGCCGTTCTCTGCTGGCGAATCCGTGTGTCGAGGTCTTTATATAGTCTTCTAGAACCGGGACTTTCCTTCCGGTCCTGCCTCGCCCACGCAACGCCCACGTAATTCCCAGAGACACCTGTTCTGTTTGCCTCCGTAGTCATTTCCACCGCTGTCGGAAATAAGGTCAAACGACATCCGCTCCGGTCTCGACAGGATGTATTTCACAAACACCCGCCCTGTCGCTCGCCGACCCCTCCACCGACGGGAAACACCATCGCTTGCATCACTTCCTCGGGTGGGGCCAGATTGTTATATTACACTCCTCGCCCTCCCATTTTCCAAAATGTTCACCTAAGAACATTTTAAGCGCAACACCCTCACACACACCCCCATGCCACACAAGCCCGACAATTGTACAAAACATGTGCACGCCGAAACAAACAAAACAAGACAAAAAAATATATGGGGGAGCCTACATCGGCAACCCAACAATGTTCGTGTCCATTGTGGAATTTTCATAATGTTTTTTTTTTCTGTAACTTTCAATGTTCGTTTCCTTTCTCGACTCTGTCCATACGCGTAGACGCCTCGATGCACGACCATGTGATCATAGGCGGTAACCGCGCCCCAGTTTCTAAACTGACATCGAGTAAATGACCTTTGACCAACCCCATGCGTGTTTCCGCTCGAGTTTATTGTTACACATGTAACTTCATTTAATTTAATTTAATTTCAAACATACTATGTTTGAACACAGAAAAAACTGCCATTATCTGCAGTACATATCATTCATAGTCTGACCGAGAAATGTTCAATAGAAAACGAAGAAAATTACCCTGATTCCAACGTTAATCCGCATGCAATTTACTTGTGGAGGATTAGAGGTTTCATCTATCTTAATTTAGTCTAAAAAAATGGACCCGTGACTCGTAGTTCCTTAGTTAGTACAATGTTTTCTATTCCTTTAACTACTTCCTCTGGATTCGAATCCAAGCATATCTGATTTGTTGACATCTCTCTGTTTAACGCAGAGACATTTGAGTGTTGAACACCCGTTGACCCCGGAGTACTATTCACAACGGATAACTCCCTTTCCTTTCCCGAAGCACTGTTGCTTCTTTCACACTTAAAAATCCGCTTCCTAGCTATTATTCCAAGGATTATCATAACGCCGACTATGCCAGCAATGACCCCTATCGTCAACCTCCTCGGGAGTTCTTTCATATCCTTCACTAAATCTTTCCATATCTATCTGTTCCAAGGTATTTACTTTATGCTTTAGATACCATTAATAATTTTCCACGTTTGTATCTTCCGCATGTGTTGCTATAAGGAAGGTGACCTAACTATTTCACTTAAACTATCGTTAATCCTCCCACTGCTTTCTTTCCCAATCCTATAGCATATCAGCCAATAAGTCTACAAGACTTTTCAGTTGTTCTTTCTTTTTGTTCCGATCAACTGTGGAATCTGCAGGTCTATCCGTGCTTTTTGCCCCAACAGACGTTTGCCTCATTTGGACATCTTCGTTGCTAGGTGATTCCCTAGAAAAACCCTGATCTACATGAGTAGATCCAGTCGTTTCACACTTTGAGCAATCATCCTCGAACGTGGATGAAACATTATTTATACCACCGATTCTATCATCATTATCAATAGTTGACACGTTTTTATTCGCCATTTTACGTCGCGTCATGATGCGACGCTCCATTAATGGAACATCAGACTCATCGTCTGATTCCACACGTTGGTGTCGATTTTTGTGCACTGGAAAGTCGGTCTGTTCCGCTCCGGATTCGTCATCCGAATCACTGGATTCTACTGGAGCAGCCAATACAATCTTTCCTAACGGCCTATCGGAAGTAGGGATTTTCCATTCATCAATGGACGCTGCCCGAAGATGCTCAGCATGCGTCTTAATGACTGAGCCGGTTAACTGATCTCTAATTCTATAAGAGACCGGGCCAGTCTTTTCAACGATCACATAATATGGCCGCCAGCGCACATCTAACTTCCCTTTCTTTTGGTGATTCTTATAGTACACCAAATCACCAACCTCAAAAGTTGTATTTTTCGTCTTACCACGCGACTTATCTATCGCGGCTCTCCTCGCTTTTCTTATATCATTCCTAACTAAAGTGAATCTACGATGCATTTCCTGTAGTGCAATTTGGTGATGCTCATCACCATAATATATGCGACGAGGCCTCAGTATATTGTCCAAGGGCAAAATAACATCCCTGTTGTAGAGCAAGTAATACGGTGAAAACTTAGTGGTTTCGCTCGCATGAAACCGGATAGCCGCCAACATTTGGTTAATGTAAATATCCCACGACTGTTCGTTGTTGCCGATTTTTTTTGCTAGAACATCATGCATTGTTCTGTGAAACCTCTCAACCTTACCGTTGCTCTGGGGGTGATAAAAAGAAGTTGTCACATGGTGTATATTTAGGTCTTCTAATGTCTTTTTCATTACCCTGTTGACATTTTCTGGCCCATTATCAGTTAAAAGCTGAAGTGGTGTCCCAAATCTGGGGAAAATTTCGTCAACTAAGAGATGCACCACTGTTTCTGCCTTCTTGTTAGGAACCGCAAATGCTTCCGGCCAACCACTGTACATATCTATGAATGTAACTATGTATTGGTTACCTGAATGGGTCTTTGGGTAGGGTCCTGAGACATCTAAAGCAACCTTTGCGAAAGGAAAAGGAGGGAAGTCACATTCCTGTATGGGGGGTTGCTGCTTCTTTAGGTTTCTTGTCTGACACGGGATACATTTACCTACGAAATCATTTATTTCTCTAAGTAAACAAGGCCAGAAATACTTTTGTTTTATTGAGTGGAATGTCTTATCCACCCCCATATGGCCACTGTCATCATGGTATTGAACTAGCACCCTTTTTCTAAGGTGAGATGGTACATACAGCCTGATGAGGGGTTCATTATCAGGTTGAGACAAATATTACACCACCTCATCCATTACTATATATCTCTTCTGTTCTGCTTTGGTAGCCCTACCATTTCGTAATCTAATCTTCAGGTCTAAGATGTTTTTGTCTGATTCTTGCTCCCTGATTATGTCTATTCCTTTCAATGTGGGCCGTTCGGGTGCCTCTGATGAATTTCCGACATTTTTATGGGCTGCTAATTCTTCCGGCTCCATTAGGTTGGAGTTTATAACACTAACCAAGTAATTTCTATCATCTATATCTACTGGAGAAGCAATATGGTCTTCGTTCACATCAACAGCGCGTGATAAGAGATCCGCGCAAACATTATCCTTACCCTTAAGATACTGTATGCTGCAATTGTAGCCAGACATGCTCAGAGCCCAAGCCTGTATCTTCTTATTTTGTATGGGCGAGTTAAGTAAGTGCTCCAGGGGCCTATGATCAGTGTATATTGTGAATGTTGCGCCATGCAGGTAGTGATTCAGTTTTTGAAGAGCAAAGTGTATGGCATAAGCCTCTTTCTCTATAGTTGACCACCTCGTTTGTGTGTCACTTAATTTATGGGACAATAAATAAATTGGTTTTTCTACATCCTTCCTATTTTCCTTATCGTACACCACCTGGGATAGGCATGCGCCAATCGATTGATCGGATGCGTCAGTATATAACCTATACGCCTTATTTGGGTTGGTATAGGCTAGTGTTATCATCTCCGCGAGCTTCGTTTTTAGTGTATCGAAAGCGGTTTGGCAAGCATCGTCCCATTGGAATCGTGCATATTTCCTTGTCAAATTGACCAGCGGTTCGGCTATATCAGAGAAATTTCTAATAAAGCGGCGATAGTATGAGGTCATCCCAATAAAAGCTCTTACTTGCCTAACAGTGGTTGGAGTAGAAACTGACTTCATAGCCTTGACTTTATTGAGGTCTGGTTGTATTCCCTCTTCACTTATCTTGAACCCCAGGTATTGGGTCTCTTTCTTAAAGAACTCACACTTAGCTGGCTTCAGTTTAAGGTTGTGCTTACGTAGACTACTCAAGACTGTGTCTATATGTCTTAAATGATCTTCCACCGTATTTGAAAATATCAGAATATCATCTAAATATGCCAGAGCAAAATCTTCCTGTCCCTGTAAAACAACTGACATTAATTCCTGGAAGATGCCGGGTGCGTTTGCAAGTCCAAATGGCATAACATTAAAATGAAACAGACCCTTGTGGCAGGTGAATGCACTTTTTTCTTTGTCATCATCATGAAGCTTAACTTGCCAGTACCTTGATTTTAAATCAAGCTTCGAAAAGTACCTTGCCGAACCAAGTGATGCCAGTATATCATCGATGACAGGAAGAGGTCGAGCATATTTCTTTGTAATCTTATTAAGTGCTCTAAAGTCTACACAAAATCTCTTACCACCGTCTTTCTTCTCTACTAAAACTACTGGAAAACCCCACGGGCTATTGGATCTCTCAATTACACCTGCCTGCATCATTTCGTCGATTGCTGAATCCATTGTCTTTCTTTGTTTGAGGGGTGTGCAATATGGGCGTTTTCTTATGGGCTCATGCGTTCCAGTATCGATACGCATCTCCACAGTATCGGTTCTGCCCAGGTTCTTGTCGTCACTAACGAACATGTCCCTATTTCTTTTTAGCAATTTGTTAATTTCAGGCTTGAATTCCTCCGGTACATGTACCTGTTCCAAATCTACATCAGGACTTTTATTATTGTGTTTATCGGGCATAGTAATTTCAGTAATATTACCTGCCCTTTCCAATTTAGCCAGCGGACACCCCCGTCTCAAAGTGATTGTCTGGTTAGTGTTATTCATTATCAGCAACTGAAACTTACGAGACTTTGGCATTTTTACAACTGCGTTGGCTACTGATATACCACATAAGTTGCTAACATATCCACTACTCAGCTGTTCGATTTCATATTCTTTGCCACGTCCATTTCTCAGCCTGGTTAATCCCAGACAAGCATGCAGGTGTTGAGGTCTTAATGTTACTTTTTGAGCTAACCTAACAATAGAGGAAATATGAACATCCTCCTCTAATGCCACGTATTCTTCACCAATCTTCAATGCCCCCAAATCGAAATACATTCTCACCCCGTTCTGCATCAGCCAATCTCGGCCAAGTATAACGTTTCTATTGAGATTTTTCACGACTAAAAAACCATGGGGTATGGACTTACTTCCTATCTGGACCTGTAGACGACAAAGGCCTTCAACGTATAACGGGGATCCATTCGCAGTTCGAAGTTTAATGTCCCTCTTTTGCAGTTCAAGTCCCAGTCGCAATTTTTTAAATACCCTACAGCTTATAACCGATACCTCTGCTCCCGTATCTACCAATGCCCTATAAGGTCTACGTTCTATTCTAATAAAGATGGAATTTGGCGCGCCCATATTACCAACTATGTGCGTTGGTACCGTCTTGTTCCGTTCGTTGGGCGTCACACGAACGGACCTCTGCTGTTTCCCGGGGCGCGTCTACAAAATTTCGCTATGTGGCCTTCTTTCCCACAATTCCAACACCTAACAACGCTCCCGTTCCTCTCCCGCTCACGAGTCTTGTATTTAGTTCCCCTATTACCAACTTTTCTATTGTTCTTATTCCTATTATTATTAGGATTAGATTCAGCGGGGCTTACGGCTTCTATCGGTACCCGTCTCCGAGAGTGGCAAATTTCCATAGGCTCCTCTTCGTATTCAGAGTTTGCATCGAGTCCAATTTTCCATCTCAACTCAGATAACGCTTTCTGATAGGCAGCCTCTAGTGTTTGTGGCTCATCCTTCATAACTGCCATCTTTATTTCCCGATCCCTTAGACCTTTTATGAAAAATCCTAGAACTTGTTTTGTCACAACTTCATTCCTCCCGTCAACCCCAACATATGCGCCCTCCGCTAGGCGTACTACTCTCTGCATGTAGTCCTGCACCCCCTCCGTTCTAACCTGCTTAATGTTCACTAATTCGACTAACCGTGCGTCGGGGTCTAAAACCAATCCGTAATATTCCTTTAAAGAAGTTTTTAACTCCTTCCATGTGAGTTGTGGGTTATTAGAGATTAGTCTATATACATAGTGTCCAACAGCTCCCCTTGTTGTGAGAAGAGCTGCCTGACACTTGTCTTCTTCTGCCACGCGCACAACTTTAAAATACCTCTCCATATCCTCCAACCAAGCACTATAACCACCATCTTTTTTGCATGCTAATGGCTGTATATTTTTAAAAAAGATTCTCCCCTTAAAGTGTTCGACACCGAACAAGCCACATTTCTCAATTCTAGGGTCAGACCTTGAACAAAATCGGCAAAAGTATGCTGTTCTATTTTTTTTTTTATTTTTTAATTAGACTTATTATAAACTTATGAACAAGAGCAGAACACACACAAGATCGAATCAAAAGTCACCTACCTTTCGTTGATGTCGTCCGGTTGCTTTCTATTTTCGTCTTCTATCTGGTAGTTTTAATTCCGTTGAATTTCAATTGTCGCCGTGGTAACCAAGCTCGTATCTATCTGTTTTGTTGTTGTTGTCTTAAAACAGCAAGTCACTGGGCACCAATTTGCGTATGTTATATATCGCCGTACGACGACAAAACAACAAACACGCATATATAAAAATATAAGGTTATATTTTTATTAATGACGACGAACCGTGTGGAATAGAGAACAGGAGAGTGAGAGCGCACATAGAATGGGTTGACGGGAGTGTAGTCTTGCCTGTGGTGTTTCTCTGCTTCCACTGGCCGTTCTCTGCTGGCGAATCCGTGTGTCGAGGTCTTTATATAGTCTTCTAGAACCGGGACTTTCCTTCCGGTCCTGCCTCGCCCACGCAACGCCCACGTAATTCCCAGAGACACCTGTTCTGTTTGCCTCCGTAGTCATTTCCGCCGCTGTCGGAAATAAGGTCAAACGACATCCGCTCCGGTCTCGACAGGATGTATTTCACAAACACCCGCCCTGCCGCTCGCCGACCCCTCCACCGACGGGAAACACCATCGCTTGCATCACTTCCTCGGGTGGGGCCAGATTGTTATATTACACTATCATACTAATATTCTATCCTAGTCATATTCTATCATACTCGTATTCTATCCTAGTCATGTTCTATCATACTCGTATTCTATCCTAGTCATGTTCTATCATACTCGTATTCTATCCTAGTCATGTTCTATCATACTCGTATTCTATCCTAGTCATGTTCTATCATACTATGTATTCTATCCTAGTCATGTTATATCATACTATGTATTCTATCCTAGTCATGTTCTATCATACTATGTATTCTATCCTAGTCATGTTCTATCATACTATGTATTCTATCCTAGTCATGTTCTATCATACTATGTATTCTATCCTAGTCATGTTCTATCATACTATGTATTCTATCCTAGTCATGTTTTATCATACTATGTATTCTATCCTAGTCATGTTCTATCATACTCGTATTCTATCCTAGTCATGTTCTATCATACTCGTATTCTATCCTAGTCATGTTCTATCATACTCGTATTCTATCCTAGTCATGTTCTATCATACTCGTATTCTATCCTAGTCATGTTCTATCATACTCGTAATTCTATCCTAGTCATGTTCTATCATACTATGTATTCTATCCTAGTCATGTTATATCATACTATGTATTCTATCCTAGTCATGTTATATCATACTATGTATTCTATCCTAGTCATGTTATATCATACTATGTATTCTATCCTAGTCATGTTCTATCATACTATGTATTCTATCCTAGTCATGTTCTATCATACTATGTATTCTATCCTAGTCATGTTCTATCATACTATGTATTCTATCCTAGTCATGTTCTATCATACTATGTATTCTATCCTAGTCATGTTCTATCATACTATGTATTCTATCCTAGTCATGTTCTATCATACTATGTATTCTATCCTAGTCATGTTCTATCATACTATGTATTCTATCCTAGTCATGTTCTATCATACTATGTATTCTATCCTAGTCATGTTCTATCATACTATGTATTCTATCCTAGTCATGTTCTATCATACTATGTATTCTATCCTAGTCATGTTCTATCATACTCGTATTCTATCCTAGTCATGTTCTATCATACTATGTATTCTATCACAATCATGTTCTATCATACTCATATTTTATCACAATCATGTTCTATCACAATCATATTTTATCACAATCATATTCTATCATACTCATATTCTATCATGCACATTAACCGCCATCAACTTAGTGTCTTTATTTCTTCGTTTGGAGTGAATTGAGTAAAATAAAATTGATAAAATCATCTTCTCTTCATACTATTTCATTCACACAATAAAGAGCTGTGTAAAATTCAAACATTCTTTAACATTATTTAAAAAAAGGAGCTGGTGGCCTACGCATCATAGCAATTATTAAGAACTTGTTTTGCGTTGTATTAGCATAAGTTTTCTTAAGAAATTATTATCTAAACTTGATAAAACTGCGATAAAACCTATTTTGAGTTTTGATTGATTTGTTTTTCTTTACGGCTTATTAAACCATTACATGTTATTTAAAGGCAGAAACTATTTTGATCCAGTCAAAATACTTTCAAAATAATAATGATTTATTGATACCAGTCATTTTAATTAACCCATACATGGAGGGAAAAAGGTGAATTTATATCCTTCTCAAGGTTATTTGCTTGTGAGTAAATACAACGAACCTGACTAGAGTTAGAACTCAGTGCTAGGATTTTCACTTCCCAGCCGATATTCAGTACATTAATTGACCATCCAAGCTTGCAACGTCTGATATTCCCTATCGGTCACACCTAAATACTGATAATGCTTGACGTTGTTTAGTTTCAATAATCGTACAGAGACCGGTGTTTTAACGTGATACGGCTTTTTTTTAATCATTTCACCCCAAGCAAGGCATTACACTGCCACTATAGCGCAAGGGGTTATATAGGGGATTGTGCTGAGAGAGCGATTAGGAAATGTCAGAAGGAGGGTGATAGACGAGTAAAGAGGTACATAGGAAGAGTGTTTGAGAGAATGGGTGCGAGTTAGTGTGTTAGGAGGTGTCTATTGACCTTACATTTAAACTCCTAGATATTGTAGCTGTCGGGGAAGCAAGTATACGGAAGGGAATTCCACGAGCGGGAAGTGCGAGAAAAGAAGCTGTTGGAGTAGAAATTGCGGTTACATTTTATCGGTTGTCCTGTAAAAGGGTGGGACCTAGTTGCTAATCTAGTATCTCGTGCAAATTCGTACCTAGGAGGTACCAGTGATCTAAGTTCATCGGAGCAGAAGCCGTGAAACTATTTATGGAAGAGGCCATGTCACGCCGGTGAGAGAGTGACTGCAGGCGGTCAGCCAAGTCGGTATCGATCACATTGCATATTTTTCTTTGTATTTTGTCAAGAAGCCCGAGAAGAATAGCAGGGGCACCCGACCAGATGTGGCAGCAGTATTGTGAGTTGACAGATACTTGTTTGGGGGCAAAAGTTTTAAATGTAAAATGTTCGGTGAAATGATAGTTGGCAGAAGTTGTAGATCCCATTGCTATGTTCATTTGAGTTTTATTGCCAAATATTGAGTGACGACTCAGGACTTTTCTGTCTCTAGAGTTTTGAAAAGATTTATGATATTGGGTGTTGACGCCTTCCCCCGACCCCTGAAATTCAGTTGCAAGCAGATTTCGAGTTTAAAGAGAAATGACTAAATAGAGGCATAATTAAGACTGGCAGTTGTAAACATCGATTCAGCTTTTGTGCTGTGGGAGAAATGAGAGAAACTGGATAACGGAGACGGAATTGATGAAGCCGAATAGGAATAGTTTGAAATGGACATTTGGTACAGGGCCATCGAAGTGAACGAATGAAGAGAAGAAGACAAGGAGAGGTAGAAGAATAGAGGCAGGTAGATAGTGATATAAAAACGAGATAGATTGATATGAAAAGAAATTGATTCGGATGTTTAACCATACTGATGAGCTGTGATACAGCAAAACAGATCTGTCTGCGGATGAATATATATATACCTGTTCCTATCTGTCTATCTATCTAGCTAGCTAGCTAGATACGCTATCTATCTATCTATCTATCTATCTATCTATCTATCTATCTATCTGCGTGTAGAAAGGTAGATAGGAACATAAATATAAATATCTATCTATCTATCTATCTATCTATCTATCTATCTATCTATCTATCTATGTGTGTATTTGTGTGTGTGCTGTGGTGCAGTAGATGTCGGCTCAGAGGGGGAAATTCGTGAGCCGAGTTCCGATTCCAGTCGAACGCTTTGCATTCACTTACGCACTGGTACCATTGGGAAAGGTATTAATCCGTCCCTTCCCTCCAGTTATGGGTTAAATAACTGAGATATGTTGTTAATACGACCTGGAGTGAATTGATTGAAATGAAATTGATAAAATCATCTTCTCTTCATAAAATTTAATTCAAACAATAAAGAGCTGTGTAAAATTCAAGAATACTTCAAACATTTTGAAGATAGGAACATAAATTGAAAGATCTATCTAAATTGAAATATATATATATATATATATATATATAAAAATTGATATCTATCTATCTCTCTATGTATCTATCGATGTGTGTGTGTAAAAAGGTAGATAGGAACAGAAATAGAAAGAGCTTTGTATTCAAGCAAAAATAAAAGAGGTTTAATTCATAATTGTTAAAAGTATTTTGGCGGGGGAAAGAAAGAAATAGGCAAACGTAAAGAAGGATCTATGTCGATCTGGGTCTAAGAATTTGAGTAATTTTTTTTAATTGTTAAAAGTATTTTGGTGGGGGAAAGAAAGAAATAGGCAAACGTAAAGAAGGATCTATGTCGATCTGGGTCTAAGAATTTGAGTAATTTTTTTTAATTGTTAAAAGTATTTTGGTGGGGGAAAGAAAGAAATAGGCAAACGTAAAGAAGGATCTATGTCGATCTGGGTCTAAGAATTTGAGTAATTTTTTTTTAATTGTTAAAAGTATTTTGGTGGGGGAAAGAAAGAAATAGGCAAACGTAAAGAAGGATCTATGTCGATCTGGGTCTAAGAATTTGAGTAATTTCTTTTTAATTGTTAAAAGTATTTTGGCGGGGGAAAGAAAGAAATAGGCAAACGTAAAGAAGGATCTATGTCAATCTGGGTCTAAGAATTTGAGTAATTTTTTTTTAATTGTTAAAAGTATTTTGGTGGGGGAAAGAAAGAAATAGGCAAACGTAAAGAAGGATCTATGTCGATCTGGGTCTAAGAATTTGAGTAATTTTTTTTTAATTGTTAAAAGTATTTTGGCGGGGGAAAGAAAGAAATAGGCAAACGTAAAGAAGGATCTATGTCGATCTGGGTCTAAGAATTTGAGTAATTTTTTTTTAATTGTTAAAAGTATTTTGGTGGGGGAAAGAAAGAAATAGGCAAACGTAAAGAAGGATCTATGTCGATCTGGGTCTAAGAATTTGAGTAATTTTTTTTCTATGACAGCATGTAGTTGTTAAATCACTTTTTTTATTTAGCAAATTTGGATTCTTGGTTTAAGATGACAAGTTTTTCTGAAAGGCATAGATTACATTTATCTTCTTTTCCACTGTAATATTTGGACTTAGCTATGATATTCCAGGTAATCATTGGGTTCTTACCGTTGGTTTTTAAATTTCCAATAATGTATGGACAACGCAGTAACTTTGCTGTATTTACTGTTGTTTAAAAACATGTGGTTGTTAAAGACAGTAAACGACCGCCTCCGAAGGCATGAAAGCATAAAAAGTGCTCAATAAAATCAGAAAAAGTAGAGCAAAAATATATTCACTAATTACGTAATCGACCCCAAGCTACACAGTTTCAACCTTGAGGTATCGTTTCCTCATGCCTGACAATATATCACACTTGAACCTCGGGTAGCTTAGTGCATATTCCTTAATTAAAGAGTATATGGACTCTCCCGTCGATTTCGACGTATGAGCGTCTAACTCAGACTACCACACAAAGAATTGTTTAAAGGGGTGAAGGCTTGTGTAGCACCATCCATACTTTTTGGAACTGCTGATAACAAACAGTCGGTGTAGAAGTCTGAACAACAGACCTCAGTTATTTAACCCATAACTGAAGGGAAGGGACGGATTAATACCTTTCCGAAGGGTACCAGTGCGTAAGTGAATGCAAAGTGTTCGACTAGAATTGGAACTCGGCTCACCGATTTCCTCCTCCGAGCCAACATCCACTGCACCACAACGCACATCCCTGAATAACGCTTACAGCACCTGGTATTCCCAAACGGTCACCCATCTAAGTACTGTCCAGGCGTGATCGAGCGAGAACCGGTGTATTCAACATGAGATGACCTATATATATATATATATATATATATATAAGTCAAATTAAATAAATTGCAAACACTATGTTTGCTTATTTTTGATAAAATCCTTTCATATTCACGGATAATATTTCGCCTATTACAATCAAAGATGTCAGAAATGAGCTGTAACGTTGACAGATGTTATTTTCATTCATTTCTTAAGGTACCCAAGTACTTTCATCCTCTTTCTGAGATCATCTTCAGGGTTGTGACTTATGGTAATAAATGTAACCGGAAAACTCTGTTGCTAAAATTTACTGTACATTTTTTCCTGCTTCAAATATAACAGTTGACAAATTGATAGCGTTCATTAAAACGCGAAAATTATCCAAAATGGAATTTTTTTATATGTTGTAATGTCATGGTAATGCACGTGTTAAAGCATGAAAAAACTGTTTTTTTTTTATTTAATCATATCACCCCGACCAAGACGGTAACGCCACTGATGTGCAGGGGGCTACGTAATAGTGAAAAGATTGGAAAAGAGAAAGCCGGAAACCAGATCCTAAACAGGGAACAAGGGATGAGCCTCTTAACCTGTTCAATAGAGATGGGTGGAGTGTGAACCGGGCGATAGATAGATCTATCTACTCCAATTGTAATTTTTTCAAACATTTTAGAACATAACTACAGTATTCATAGCTGATTCTATTAATTGATGGCTTAAGAGTTTTAATGAATATTGCCTCAAGAATCTGTAGTTTGCTTTTGTTGTTTTCTTGGTGTTGCATACTTTATTATCGATCATTATTTTTTTATATTGTGAATATAGACAGGAATGTTGTTGTAGATGTCTACTAATGGATGTATGGTCAGACAAATGTAACGTAAGACGTCTTGTTAATGTGGTTGTTGTAAATCCAACATATATGAAAATAACATCTGTCAACGTTACAGCTCATTTCTGACATTTTTTGATTGTAATACGTGAAATATTATCAGTGAATATGAACGGATTTTATTTAAAAAAAAAGCTAACATAGTGTTTGCAATTTATTTAATCTGACATGTTTAAAAGGATTTGCTACCTAAATACGCAAATTTTAATATATATATATATATATATATATATATATATATATATATATATATATTGATGCATGTTTCAGTAAATAATATAGACATGTTTTGTCGATTTATTTTATGTCATTTTATGTCTGACAAGCTTAATAGAATTATCGTTGAAAGAGGAAACACAGCCATACTTAAACATGAAAACAATAAATAAAAACTAAAAATACCCGAAGCTATGTACATAAAACAGTTGAAACCTAATCTGAACAAAATTAAATACGAAATTTCCACACACATTCTCAAATGCCTATAATAGATAACAGAATCGATTGGTTATCCCAATGGCTTCCCATACTTAATACTTCTCGCCCCCACTCTCATGTGGTCATGTGAGACGCCACAAGCTGTAGTGCGATTTTCGCTTCCAGCATGCACGCACGTGTTCGCCAATCCTCCACACAAACAAAATAGACAACTACTACTATCGTTCGTCCGCGAACTGTTCGTTACAACCAACACTATTTTCATCTTTAATAATGACTGATGTAAACCGAAAGCTCAGCAACGATTAAATAAAAACATATATCAATATTGTGATGTTCTTTCCTCTTTCAACGACAATACTATTAATCTTATCAGACGATATGAAAACATTTAAAAATAAACTTGTATATATTATTACATTTTTATTGATACATGGTTCATTAGAACCATGTATCAATAAAAATGTACTGCCTAAATACACACATAATATATATATATATATATATATATATATATATATATATATATATATACTGATGAGATATACAGCGAAACAGATCTGTCTGTGGATGACAATTTACGCTCTCACACCCTGGAAGAATGGTAGACTTTGAAAAATAGTAGTTACTCTAGCATCTAGGCATCGTTCATTCAGCAATGAATTAGAACACTCTCAGCTATTGGGCGTGTATAATGGTAATATATCCGCTAAAAAGTTTGCTTCCTTCTACCGAGCGCCCATAGCTCAGAAGTAGAATTACCGAGTGACCCAATTAGGTCGGGCCCTGGGTTAAAAGCAATCGGATGTCTAATCGTACTGATTAGCTGTGATACAGCAAAACAGATCTGTCTGCGGATCACTATAAATATATATATATATAATATATATATATATATATATATATATATATATAATCCTGTTGTCACGGATAGGTTTCCCGGTAGATACTATAAAAATAATGAAAAGACATACAACGTCTTTCTTGCTGCTTTAATCAACATACCATGAAACTTATTAATGAGAACATACCAAAAAATAAATAAATAAAAACTGAAAGCAGGAATGGAATGAAAGAAATAACTTTTTAAAAAGCCAAAATCCTTTTAAGAAGAAAAAAAAGCAACAATCAGAAGTCACAGGAGAAAAATCGGACAAAACAAAAAATAAACAAAAAGAAAGAAAGAAAACGGACAGAAAAAAGAAAAGTGAGAAAAAATAGGCTAAAGACTTTTAAGAAAATGAGTTTGAGTTTTGTTTAACGGCATATCAACCCTCTGTCGGTTATTTAATGCCAAAAAGGTGGGGTTTTAAGTTATTTTTTAATGTTCAGTTATAGCGAGAAGGTTGATTTAGTCAGATTTGAATGAAATTTTTCTGTTTTTATTCTTTTTTATTTTAAAAAACTGAAAATGTTTTGTATTCAAAAATGTTTTGTCGAGAATAAATGTTTCCTTCAAAACTGTGTGATGGTATTTTTTTTTTCAAAAATGTATTGTTGGTAATATTTTTCCTTCAAAAATGTATATTTTTCTATAAAAGTATTTTTATGCACATATTTCTATAAAAGAGTTTTTTTAATACTTTCCTAGTGTTTTGACCCCAGTTTGGGGGTTAACTACTTGCCCATAGCTGGGACCCTAACAGGTGCTACCACTTTGGGTCAGAGTTGACCTGGGAACAATAGCAATTAAGAGGTGTTTCCATGCTTCTCACAACCTCATAATTAGAGGCCTTGCTGCCGGATGCAGTTTATCGTCATGCCAAGGACCTCTTTTAAGAAGAACATTCTAAAATAAATCATTAGGAATGATAGAGAAAAGTCCATGCAAAAAAAAAAAAATACAAACATTCGATAATGATGGGAGAAAAGAGATCATAACAAAACAATAAAAGAAGAAATAAGTAAAAATAGAAAGAAATAAAGAAAAATATCGAAAAAATAATGAAATAAAAATCGAAAAAAAAAAAAACAACCCACGAATAATTCGAGAAAAAGAGACAAAATAGTAATAATAATAATAAAACAGAAATAAGGTTGGTTGTTTTTGTTTTTTGGCATATCAAACTCGGCGGGTCATTTATTGCCAAATAAATTTTTATTTATTTATTGCTGGTAATACCTTTTTCTTTCAACAATTTATTGTTGTTTTCATATAAGTTTGGTGTCGAGTAACACTTTTTTCTTTTCGAGTACCAAGATTCATTGGGGATTTATTTTTAAAGGCAGGGTCCCCAAGTCCTACCCTGTTATTTAACTGTTGGGGCGCTCTCCACCTTTCCACGGAAATGGACTATTCGAATCACTATATAAAGTAATAGTGATTATACCTCGAGTAAGGAAGTCGAGTGAGCGGGTCAGTCGGGTATTTCCGGTATTGCACCGGAAGTGTTCTACTAGTCAATCTATCACGTCTCTATGACGATACTGTATACTAATTACTTTGTTCTGTATTCTACTAATCCTCACCTCTTGTAAATACTTCTCTTTCCTGTCAATACACCTACTTTTATACAATTACGTTGTTTTGTATTATTTCACATAATTCTGTTACCCGACGTAACATTAACCAATAACTGCAAGAAAGGGACGGATTAATATCTTTCCCAAGGGTACCAGTGCTTACGTGAATGCAGGGTATTCAACTGGAATTAGAACTCGGCTCACCGATTTCTCTTTCCGAGCCGATATCCACTGCACCACAACGCACATTCGTCACTAAACGCTTGCAGCACCTGCTATTCACAAACGGTCACCCATCTAAGTACTGACCAGGCTCAACGTTGTTTAATTTCGCTGATCGAGCGAGAACCGGTGTATTCAACATGATATGGCCGTAAGCACGCACATCCGTCACTAAACGCTTACAGCACCTGGTATTCCCAAGCGGTCACCCATCTAAGTACTGACCAGGCTCAACGTTGCTTAATTTCGCTGATCGAGCGAGAACCCGTGTATTCAATATGATATGGCCGTAAGCACGCACATCCGTCACTAAACGCTTACAGTACCTGGTATTCCCAAGCGGTCACCCATCTAAGTACTGACCAGGCTCAACGTTGCTTAATTTCGCTGATCGAGCGAGAACCGGTTTATTCAACGTGATATGGCCGTAAGCACGCACATCCGTCACTAAACGCTTACAGCACCTGGTAAATCAGAACGGGAAAACTGGGTTAAAATCATAATTATACCGACTAAATCGTAAAGTATACGGCTTATCAGTTAGTCAGATTATTGCCATACATGATCATGTCTAGAAAAAGACATGACTGACTCGGCAGGAAATTTTCTCACAGTAAGTTGCCATTGTTTACAGGGTAGACTTAACTAAATCTATAGAACCAAAACTGTCCTGCGATTCAACTCATAGCAGGAGGAAGAAGAGATGGATTAATACCTTTTCAAAGGATATGTGTGCGTAGGCGAATGAAACAGACAAATTAAAATATTTACTGTAAAAATACACTGTAAAAAAATATATAAATAAAAAACGAACATGAATTTCATACAATTTTATGTTGCTTCGTCTCAGTTGTCTGATATTTTGAACCGTTAATATTTTCATAGAATCCCGAGTACATCATTTGTCAAACTGATACAGATACATCAGAGAAAACTGTTTTCTGAACAAAATTTTAATGGGGCGGACAACATTGGAAGAATCTATGATTGAGTATCATGGATGATAACTTAACATAAACAGTCAATTTAATGAAAATTAAGCTTGGTTTATTGGACATTGTTCCAGCCTTCAGACAGAAATAATAGCAAAATGACGACGAAGTGATAATATACAGCTTGCAAAAGTACACCAAATCTACCTCCTTTTAAACTGATCGATAATATATATATATATATATATATGTGTGTGTGTGTGAGAGAGAGAGAGAGAGAGGTTTATGTGCATGCATTTCAGAAGGTAAAAAACAATGATTTTTCAGTCTTGCATATATATCATTCTTTCTTTTGGCTCCTTGCATTCACTTACATACAAATACCCTTGGGAAAGGTATTAATCCGTCTATTTCCTCTAACTATGGGTTAAATAACAAGACAGATTCTATAGCCTTGGTCGACTACCAGTCTACTGGAGAAAGTAATGGCAACCTACTGCGGGATAAACTCCTACCCAGTCAGTCATGTCTCGAAAGAGACATGATCGCCTACGTGTGTATCACGTATGGCACTTAACTGACTGACTGAATATAATACTTGGAATCATGATTAAGACTTCTATAAGTCATAAAGTGGGGGATCGGTTTTCTATTGTTATGAAGTAATAAACTGATCTCCAACCAATTGCTACGTAATAATATAATACATCACTTCTCCCTCTAGCGATGAGTCAAATATCAGGACAGATTGGGTTCTATAGCCTTGGTCGGCAACCAGTCTACCGCAGAAAGTAATGGCAACCTACTGCGGGATAATCTTCTGCCCAGTCAGTCATGTCTCTTTCGAGACATGATCGCCCAAGCGTGTATCACGTATGGCATTTAACTGACTGATTGTCTTTAGTTTTTATTTTTTTTTCTTTTTCTTTCTTTCCATTTCACTGTATGTCTTTTTACCTCTCAGTTATCGACTAATCTGGCTTGTCCATCTATCTATCTATCTATCTATCTATCTATCTATCTATCTATCTATCTATCTATCTATCTCGGCCTGTTCAAATCTATCTATCTATCTATCTCGGCCTGTTCAAATCTATCTATCTATCTATCTCGACCTGTTCAAATCTATCTATCTATCTATCTCGGCCTGTTTGCAAATCTATCTATCTATCTATCTCGGCCTGTTCAAATCTATCTATCTATCTATCTCGGCCTGTTCAAATCTATCTATCTATCTATCTATCTCGGCCTGTTCAAATCTATCTATCTATCTATCTATCTCGGCCTGTTCAAATCTACTATCTATCTATCTATCTCAGCCTGTTCAAATCTATCTATCTATCTATCTATCTATCTATCTCGACTTGTTCAAATCTATCTATCTATCTATCTATCTCGGCCTGTTCAAATCTATCTATCTATCTATCTATCTATCTATCTATCTATCTATCTATCTATCTCGGCCTGTTCAAATCTATCTATCTATCTATCTCGGCCTGTTCAAATCTATCTATCTATCTATCTCGGCCTGTTCAAATCTATCTATCTATCTATCTATCTATCTATCTATCTATCTATCTATCTCAGTCTGCTTCTATCTATCTATCTATCTATCTATCTATCTATCTATCTATCTATCTATCTATCTCAGTCTGCTTCTATCTATCTATCTATCTATCTATCTATCTCAGCCTGTTCAAATCTATCTATCTATCTATCTCGGCCTGTTCAAATCTATCAATCTATCTATCTCCTTCTGTTCAAATCTATCTATCTATCTATCTATTTCGGCCTGTTCAAATCTATCTATCTATCTATCTATCTCGGCCTGTTCAAATCTATCTATCTATCTATCTATCTCGGCCTGTTCAAATCTATCTATCTATCTATCTCGGTCTGTTCAAATCTATCTATCTATCTATCTCGGCCTGTTCAAATCTATCTATCTATCTATCTCCAGCTGTTCAAATCTATCTATCTATCTATCTATACTCGGCCTGTTCAAATCTATCTATCTATCTATCTCGGCCTGTTCAAATCTATCTATCTATCTATCTCGGCCTGTTTCTCAAATCTATCTATCTATCTATCTCGGCCTGTTCAAATCTATCTATCTATCTATCTCGGCCTGTTCAAATCTATCTATCTATCTATCTCAGCCTGTTCAATCTATCTATCTATCTATCCCCGGCCTGTTCAAATCTATCTATCTATCTATCTCGGCCTGTTCAAATCTATCTATCTATCTATCTCAGCTGTTTCAAATCTATCTATCTATCTATCTCGGCCTGTTCAAATCTATCTATCTATCTATCTCAGCCTGTTCAAATCTATCTATCTATCTATCTCGGCCTGTTCAAATCTCTATCTATCTATCTCCTCTCGGCACCAACAAATCTATCTATCTATCTATCTATCTATCTATCTATCTATCTATCTATCTATCTATCTCTGTTCATTATCTATCTATCTATCTATCTATCTATCTATCTATCTATCTATCTATCTATCTATCTGTTCATTATCTATCTATCTATCTATCTATCTATCTATCTATCTATCTATCTATCTCTGTTCATTATCTATCTATCTATCTATCTATCTATCTATCTATCTATCTCTGTTCATTATCTATCTATCTATCTATCTATCTATCTATCTATCTATCTCTGTTCATTATCTATCTATCTATCTATCTATCTATCTATCTATCTATCTATCTCTGTTCATTATCTATCTATCTATCTATCTATCTATCTATCTATCTATCTGTTGTGGGTCTTCGTCGCCAATTTGTTGTGGAATTGAGGCGAAAGTTCGCCGCAAAGTTGTAGTGACCGGTTTCTGCCGGAAGAGACAGAACAAGAATGAAGGTTCAAAACAGTGTATTAGTATAACAAGAAACAAGATATTCAAAGGAAGTGTTAATAATAAGTAATATAGAAATAAATAAGACCGAAAATGTTATTGTGCTGCTTATTGACTAACTAGTAGCTGTCGTTAATTACTGTACTTGACTGCCTTTGTTAACTACTCTTGTACACTACCCTCCGGAAGTACCGCACGTAATCATATATAACAAGAGGAAGAGTCCATTCCTCGCAGGAGGGTACCATAACACTATATCTTTTCATTCTTAGCGTTTTGAACTTTTTAATCTTATCATTACGCACCCTAGAATGTAACCCCAACGACCAGAACATGCTTTGCGTGTTCGCATTGAAACAATTAATGTCTGCTCTATATGAAATTAGCACATTCCGAGATTTTTTGTCTTTTAGATCGAAACTTTCTGCTAATATTGCTTTTGCAATTATAGGCAATATCATGTATGAGCCTGGTCTGAGGTTTATCGTCTAGAACTGTGAAATCACTGCACTTTCAATGCATCTTCTCCTTGGGGAATTATTTTTTCTTCTCATCCGACTGGCAATTGTTAGGAGGATTTGTGGTCTGTTTTGTTACGGTGAACCTTTTTCTTCTTTGTATCATATCTCTTTAACATGTGCCCAATCATGGCTCTTCTCTATTTCCTTTCCTTTGTGGCGTTTGGTAGGTTTTGTCTTTTTATCATTCCTAATCCTTGTTCCACTAACAAAGCTCTTAGGTAGGTTTTTCAATAATTTCGTCTGTCTCTCTTAACTTTAGTATTTCTTATGAGTATCAGAATCTCCAAGCACTCTTTCTTCATTATGTGACTTAGAAATTTCAGTTACTTTTTAAGTATAAATGACAATTTTATCTCAAATCTTTCTAAAACGTCTTTGTTATTCGCATTTTAAGTCCCTAGGGTTATCATCATTCTTCTACAAACCCACATCTCTGTTGGCTTAAAAAGTCTCTTCCTTTGTTCAGCATTCAGTGCCATATAGAAAGAATTGTATTACAGAGTTCGCCAAATCTCTATTCCATGTCGAACGCTCTGCCTTCGGGTGAAAAGAAAACCAGTCTCGCTTGGGGTAAACAGACGAGTGCCGACCATGGGTATCGTAGTCTACGGAGAAGGTTTGTCCGGGAGTACTTACTCGGAATACACCATGATAATAATTGTCCGTGTGGAAAGACTATTTACGCTCTCACACCTCGATTGAGCACTATGAAGGAATGGTAGACTTTGAAATAACTGTAGCTACTCACACATCTACGCATCGTTCATTCAGTAATGAATTTGAACACTCTCGGCTACTGTCATGTGTTTACAGGGTATATACCACGCTAAAGTCCGCTCTCCTCTACCTATATTTAAATGCAATGTAATGTGTTATGACCAGATTTAAGTCTGATTTTATTAAATGTGGGTTGTTTGGATTTAATGTAGATGGCCTCCAATATCTGAAAGTTCTTTTTACTGTGTGTATGAGTGAGGATTATTGTATTGTTGACTAAAATCTGTCTGATATTACCTATATATTTAATATGTTTAAATATATTTGATATTTAAATATATGGTTTTGTTATCATTTCGACCTATCACGCGGTGTGACGTCATAGAACGGCATTACAAGTTTACGAAGAGCGTTTGCTATTTTTGGTAACTGTTGCCGTTGCTTAGCCAAGTTTTATGTCAACACAAGAAAAATCGTCGCTGATGTTTTTATGTTAACGTCCTTGTAACCTCTCTGAAGATGGCTCATGTGAGCCGAAAGCTTAGAATTTTAATAAAAAATTATCCAAATGTTAGAGAATTTTTGGTCTTTATTTTCACCTTGAAATTAAAGCCAAAATACGAAGTTTAGAACGGCTCATGATTAAACATAAGAAACATTCATTGTCTCTTATATTTAACAGTATATGTTTAGAAAATTATCTGCTGCCTCGATACACGAAATATCGATATCGAATCCATTGCTAAATCCATTGCTAAATCCGCTGCTATGAAAGTCTGTTCTCTGTGCAGGGCCCGGAAGATTTTCCCGTCTGAATATATCCTGCACATTTATAAATCTACCATCCGCCGGTGTATTGAATACTGCTGCCACATCTGGTCGGGTGCCCCTGCTATTCTCCTCGGGTTTTTTGGCAAAATACAACGGAGAATCTGTAATGTGATCGATACCGCCTTGGCAGACCGGCTGCAACTACTCTCTCACCGGCGTGGCGTGGCTTCCCTGTGCATCTTCTATAAATATTTTCACGGCTTCTGCTCCGATGAACTTAGATCATTGATGCCTCCAAGGTACGAATTTACACGAGATACTAGATTAGCAACTAGGTTCCCACCCTTTTACAGTGAAGCAGATAAAATGTAACCGTAATTTCTACTCCAACAGCTTCCCTTCTCGCGCTCCCGCCTGTGGAATTCCCTTCCACATGTCTGCTTTCCCGACAGCTACAATCTCCAGGAGTTTAAATGTAAGGTCCAATAGACACCTCCTAACACACTAACTCGCTTCCATTCTCTCAAACACTCTTCCCATCCACCCAACCCCCAGCCTCTGTATCCATACCCATCTATCACCCCCCTTCTGACATTTCCTATATCTAACCACTCTTTCTCATCCCTTTCCCCCATGTAACCTCCTGCGCAATAGTGGCAGTGGAAAGCCTTATTTAAGGTTAAATGATTTAAATATATATATATATATATATATATATATATATATATATATATATATAGTCATCCGAGAGACAGATCTGTTTCGCTGTATCACAGCTCATCAGTACGGTTAGACTCTGATTGCTTTAAACCCATGATTGAAACATGACCGAATTGGCGTCAGTCGGCGATTCTACCTCTGGGCTATGGGCGCTCGGTAGAAGAAGGCAGACTTTTTAGCTTGTATGTTAGCATTATACCCGCTCAATAGCCAGAGTGCTCTAATTCATGACTGAATGAGCGATGCATACATGCCAGAGCAGCTACTGTTTTTTCAAAGTCTACCATTCCTCCAGAGTACTCAATCAGGGTGTGAGAGCGTAAATAGTCGTCCGCAGATATATATATATATATATATATATATATATATATATATATATATATCCGAGTGAATACAGAACGAAGAATTCTTACAACGTCCAAAACATGAATTTAAAACAGTGATACGCACGAAGGTGATCATGTCTCGAAAGAGACATGACTGACAGGGCAGAAGATTATCCCTCAGTAGGTTGCTATTGCTTTCTGCGGTAGACTGATTGCCGACCAAGGCTATAGAACCCAATCTGTCCTGTTATTTAACCCATAACTGGAAGGAAGAGACGGATTAATACCTTTCCCAAAGGTATTTGCGTGTAAGTGAATACAATGGATTCAGCTGGAATTTGAACTCGGCTCCCCGGTTTCTCGTACCGAGCCGATATCCACTGTACCACAACGCACATCCAGATTATGTACATGTTCTAAAATATAATTTTTAATATTATATATATATATATATATATAGTTTTGTCATCCGCAGACAGATCTGTTTCACCGTATCACAGCTCATCAGTACGGTTAGACTCCGATTGCTTTTTTACCCAGGACTGAAACCCGACCGAAATGGCGTCAGTCGGCGACTCTACCTCTGGACTATGGGCGTTCGGTGCAAGTAGGTAGACTTTTTAGCGCATATCATTATACGTGCCCAATATATATATATATATATATATATATATATATATATATATATATATATATATATATAGTCATCCACAGACAGATCTGTTTTTCTGTATCGCAGCTCATCAGTGCGGTAATAAATCCGATCGTTTCTAGCACCGTATTGACTTCAGTCGGCGACTCTGCCTCTGAGCTATGGGCGCTCGATACATCATGTCACGTTCAGTGGATTTCGTTTATTTCTTAATGTAAGATACTTAGTAGTAGTTGCATAAATCTATATGCTGCCGTCGTTTTAGACGGCATATCGATATAAATATTTTGTTAACATTTTTGACAACACTGGCCCACTCGTGCTACGTTAAGGACTCTTTTCTTTGTTTCTCACGAATCTGTTTCTTGATATATTTTTCAAACTTTGGAAGCTGTCTTTTGGTAATGTCATGAATCTTAGCAACTGTTATGTCTTATTTTTTATTGATTGTGCCGGTGGACGGACGAATGAATGTCGCAAACGTAACACAAAGGAACCAATTATAAAACTATAAAAATTCTGGACGAGCATGTATCGCGTTTTTTATGTTTTCTGTCGACAAAGAGAGCAACTGAAATAAATGACTAGTTTAAACCCAACAGATATATGATGCTTATTGGTTGCATTTTGATTTGAAACTAATTTCAATTCAATGCGTTAGAAATAAATATTTTTCTAATAATGAGATTTTAATTGAAACAGGAATAGAAATATAACTTAAATCAATTCCATTTGTTGTAGTGAGATTAAAACACACACACACACACACACACACACACACACATTGGCATACAGACACACATACATACACGCATATACACTCGCACACATAAACACATACACTCACACGCATATACATTCGCACACATACGCACATACACGCACATACACAGTGACATACAGGCACACTACATACACACACGTACACATACATACACGCACACATACACGTATACACACACATACACATGCACATACACACATACACACGCATACACAGTGACATACAGATACAGATAAACATACGCACATGCATATACACTTACACACATACACGCACATATATACAGAGACATACGGGTAGACATACACACACGTATGGATGGATGCACACACGTACACATACAGAGACGTACACACGCATACTCATCCACACACATATACACTCGCACACATACACACACATGCATATACATTCTCACACATACACATATACACGCACATACACAGTGACATACAGGCACACATGCACACACAGACACATACATACACACGCACGCATACACGTATGCACACACATACACTTGCACATACACAGATACACAGAGACATGCACACATACACACGCATAGACAGTGACATACAGACACACATACACACATGATCACGCATATACACTCGCACACATACACACATACACTCAAATATACGGTGAGATACAGGCAGACATACACACACGTACACATACACACCATGTACGGATGCACACACATACACTCGCACATACACGCATACACAGAAACATACATACACACGCACATACATAAACACGCATACACATGCATACACATAAACACATACACACACTTACACACACATCATACATATACACACGCACTTTAAAACACACTGCATCCCGCCTGTAGGGTAAAACCAACTTTCGATTTGTCGCACTTTACTGATCTGCTACAAAATAGTCTCTGTGTTATTATCTTACTAGCATCATAACCCGGCGTTGCCCGGGCAACTCAGAACCTTTTAGTAGTAGGAGAAGATGCCACTTTTTATTTTACATATTTTGTTTTTGTTTGAAAAAGCTCTTTTTTAAAAAAAATATTTCTTTTGTTTCAAAATTACAGGGAAAATATTCACATTTTTTTGTTTGTTGACCAAATGAATTTTTAAAACGCCGGAAAAAAATAAAATATAAAAGGCTCACTTTTTTTTTTAATTAAAAAATATTTTAGTCGCATTTGACACGTTAGATTTTATTTCTGTGACGTAATTCAGCAACCATCTTAGATCTTCAATATTTTACGGAGCAATCGGCTCCATTGACCAAAAAGTGCGAAAGGGAAAATTGCTGAACTTAAACTCAAAAAGTATGTGTCCACCTGGATTCCCTGTAGATATGGATCCCTAGAAAGTTTGAATGGCGTAGCTTAAAAAATATAGGCGTGCATAGGGAACAGTCACACACAGACTCACAGATTGCCTTTTATATATATGTAGATAAAAGGAAGCGCACTCTCTCATCCTGGTTTTGTTTTTAAAGTTTATCTACCTCTAAAAGTTATTTAATCCTATTAAAATATATTAATGGCTATTTAAATCTATTTTGCACGCAATTTCATGCCTTCAGGTAAAGGCATTTTGTACATAATCCTATATTTTCAAAGCAAAGTTATGCTTTTTAGATATTTAGTTTGGAGATTATCTTAAATGTATTGCTGGTATTTGACTATTAAAAGTGTATTACGTTGCTATAAAAATATATTACTACAGATATCTTTCATAAATATACTGCTAATATTTTTGCCATAATGTAGTTTGGTAATTTGCTAAGAAAGTATTAAACAAAAATCAAAAGATTATTTTCCCATATCTGGGACTCTAACAAAGATTTGTGTTAAGATTTGCCACAACAAATTGGCGAGGAAGATTTGCATTAAGATTTGCCACAATGTCAGGGTAGATCTAGAAACAACAGCAGTTAAGAGGTGGTTCTACGATTCTGAAAAATTCCAATCTCTCGATGTCTTGTTGCAGGACATAGTTTATCGTCATACCCAGGACTAAGTGACAATTTGCTTAATGGGTTGTGGTAAATAGAAGTAAGAAATGTTCACACATTTTAAAAGGATATTCGAAAAATATATTTTAAATTGTCAAACACGGTAGATGAAAGAGACAGCTGAATTATCTTGGACACATATTGAGGAAAGAAGACCTCAGGAATTTAATATTACCAGGACATACTGGATAAAAAAGCTGTTATGATGCAATCCTACGAGGAATGGACTCTTCCTCTTCCTATATCTAATTACCGGCCTGAGTTCTGGAAGGCAGTAACGGCAGTTGAGTTTGACAACTAGTACACAGTTAAAGATAGCTACTAGTCAGGTAATAAGCAGCGTAACTGTACCATTTAGACTTAATTATTTCTATTTAATTATTATTAACACTTATTTTATACTTATAGCTTACGGCCTATCACATTGAATACACCGGTTCTAGCTCGATAACCGAAGTTAAGCAACGTTGAGCCTGGTCAGTACTTAGATGGGTGACCGCTTGGGAATACCAGGTGCTGTAAGCGTATAGTGACGGATAGTGCGGTGTGGTTGCAGTGGATATCGGCTCGGAAAGAGAAATCGGTGAGCCGAGTTCGAATTCCAGTTGAATACACTGCATTCACTTAAGAACTGGTACCCTTGGGAAAGGTATTAATCCGTCCCTTCCCTCCAGTTATGGGGTAAATAAAAAGGGTAGGACTTGGTGACCCTGCCCTTAAAAACAAATCCCAATGAATCTTGATACTGAAAAAGAAAAAAGTATTACTAGACACAAAAACTTATATAAAAACAACAATAAATTGTTGAAAGAAAAAGGTATTACCAGCAATAAATAAAGTTTAGTTGGCAGTAAATGACCCAACCGAGGTTGATTTGCCATAAAAAACAAAACAAAACCAACCAACCAACCAACCAATCAACCAACCAACCAACCAACCAACCAACCAACATTTATACTTATGTTCTTGTTATTTAAATACACTGTTTTAAACCTGCCTTTCTGTGTTCCATGTCTTTCTTCCGAGACAAACCCATCACTAAAAGCTTCGCCACAACAACCTCACAAAAAATTGGCGGCGAAGAATTGCGTTAAGATTTGCCACAACAAATTGGCGACGAAGATTTGCGTTAAGATTTGTCACAACAAATTGGCGACGAAGATTTGCGTTAAGATTTGCCACAACAAATTGGCGACGAAGATTTGCGTTAAGATTTGCCACAACAAATTGGCGACGAAGATTTGCGTTAAGATTTGCCACAACAAATTGGCGATGAAGATTTGCGTTAAGATTTGTCACAACAAATTGGCGACGAAGATTTGCGTTAAGATTTGCCACAACAAATTGGCGACGAAGATTTGCGTTAAGATTTGCCACAACAAATTGGCGACGAAGATTTGCGTTAAGATTTGCCACAACAAATTGGCGATGAAGATTTGCGTTAAGATTTGCCACAGCAAATTGGCGACGAAGATTTGCGTTAAGATTTGTCACAGCAAATTGGCGACGAAGATTTGCGTTAAGATTTGCCACAACAAATTGGCGACGAAGATTTGCGTTAAGATTTGCCACAACAAATTGGCGACGAAGATTTGCGTTAAGATTTGCCACAACAAATTGGCGACGAAGATTTGCGTTAAGATTTGCCACAACAAATTGGCGATGAAGATTTGCGTTAAGATTTGCCACAATAAACTGGCGACGAAGATTTGCGTTAAGATTTGCCACAACAAATTGGCGACGAAGATTTGCGTTAAGATTTGCCACAACAAATTGGCGACGAAGATTTGCGTTAAGATTTGCCACAACAAATTGGCAATGAAGATTTGCGTTAAGATTTGTCACAGCAAATTGGCGACGAAGATTTGCGTTAAGATTTGCCACAACAAATTGGCGATGAAGATTTGCGTTAAGATTTGTCACAACAAATTGGCGACGAAGATTTGCGTTAAGATTTGCCACAACAAATTGGCGACGAAGATTTGCGTTAAGATTTGCCACAACAAATTGGCGATGAAGATTTGCGTTAAGATTTGCCACAACAAATTGGCGACGAAGATTTGCGTTAAGATTTGCCACAACAAATTGGCGACGAAGATTTGCGTTAAGATTTGCCACAACAAATTGGCGACGAAGATTTGCGTTAAGATTTGCCACAACAAATTGGCGATGAAGATTTGCGTTAAGATTTGCCACAATAAATTGGCGACGAAGATTTGCGTTAAGATTTGCCACAACAAATTGGCGACGAAGATTTGCGTTAAGATTTGCCACAACAAATTGGCGACGAAGATTTGCGTTAAGATTTGTTTGCCACAACAAATTGGCAATGAAGATTTGCGTTAAGATTTGTCACAGCAAATTGGCGACGAAGATTTGCGTTAAGATTTGCCACAACAAATTGGCGATGAAGATTTGCGTTAAGATTTGCCACAACAAATTGGCGATGAAGATTTGCGTTAAGATTTGCCACAACAAATTGGCGACGAAGATTTGCGTTAAGATTTGCCACAACAAATTGGCGACGAAGATTTGCGTTAAGATTTGTCACAGCAAATTGGCGACGAAGATTTGCGTTAAGATTTGCCACAACAAATTGGCGACGAAGATTTGCGTTAAGATTTGCCACAACAAATTGGCGACGAAGATTTGCGTTAAGATTTGCCACAACAAATTGGCGACGAAGATTTGCGTTAAGATTTGCCACAACAAATTGGCGACGAAGATTTGCGTTAAGATTTGCCACAACAAACTGGCGACGAAGATTTGCGTTAAGATTTGCCACAACAAATTGGCGACGAAGATTTGAGTTAAGATTTGCCACAACAAATTGGCGACGAAGATTTGCGTTAAGATTTGCCACAACAAATTGGCGACGAAGATTTGCGTTAAGATTTGCCACAACAAATTGGCGACGAAGATTTGCGTTAAGATTTGCCACAACAAATTGGCAATGAAGATTTGCGTTAAGATTTGCCACAACAAATTGGCGACGAAGATTTGCGTTAAGATTTGCCACAACAAATTGGCAATGAAGATTTGCGTTAAGATTTGTCACAGCAAATTGGCGACGAAGATTTGCGTTAAGATTTGCCACAACAAATTGGCGACGAAGATTTGCGTTAAGATTTGCCACAACAAATTGGCGATGAAGATTTGCGTTAAGATTTGCCACAACAAATTGGCGACGAAGATTTGCGTTAAGATTTGCCACAACAAATTTGCGACGAAGATTTGCGTTAAGATTTGTCACAGCAAATTGGCGACGAAGATTTGCGTTAAGATTTGCCACAACAAATTGGCGACGAAGATTTGCGTTAAGATTTGCCACAACAAATTGGCGACGAAGATTTGCGTTAAGATTTGCCACAACAAATTGGCGATGAAGATTTGCGTTAAGATTTGCCACAGCAAATTGGCGACGAAGATTTGCGTTAAGATTTGCCACAACAAATTGGCGATGAAGATTTGCGTTAAGATTTGCCACAACAAACTGGCGACGAAGATTTGCGTTAAGATTTGTCACAGCAAATTGGCGACGAAGATTTGCGTTAAGATTTGCCACAACAAATTGGCGATGAAGATTTGCGTTAAGATTTGCCACAACAAATTGGCGATGAAGATTTGCGTTAAGATTTGTCACAACAAATTGGCGACGAAGATTTGCGTTAAGATTTGCCACAACAAATTGGCGACGAAGATTTGTGTTAAGATTTGCCACAACAAATTGGCGATGAAGATTTGCGTTAAGATTTGTCACAGCAAATTGGCCACGAAGATTTGCGTTAAGATTTGCCTCAACAAATTGGCGATGAAGATTTGCGTTAAGATTTGCCACAACAAATTGGCGACGAAGATTTGCGTTAAGATTTGCCACAACAAATTGGCGACGAAGATTTGCGTTAAGATTTGTCACAGCAAATTGGCGACGAAGATTTGCGTTAAGATTTGCCACAACAAATTGGCGACGAAGATTTGCGTTAAGATTTGCCACAACAAATTGGCGACGAAGATTTGCGTTAAGATTTGCCACAACAAATTGGCGATGAAGATTTGCGTTAAGATTTGCCACAATAAATTGGCGACGAAGATTTGCGTTAAGATTTGCCACAACAAATTGGCGACGAAGATTTGCGTTAAGATTTGCCACAACAAATTGGCGACGAAGATTTGCGTTAAGATTTGCCACAACAAATTGGCAATGAAGATTTGCGTTAAGATTTGTCACAGCAAATTGGCGACGAAGATTTGCGTTAAGATTTGCCACAACAAATTGGCGACGAAGATTTGCGTTAAGATTTGCCACAACAAATTGGCGATGAAGATTTGCGTTAAGATTTGCCACAACAAATTGGCGACGAAGATTTGCGTTAAGATTTGCCACAACAAATTGGCGACGAAGATTTGCGTTAAGATTTGTCACAGCAAATTGGCGACGAAGATTTGCGTTAAGATTTGCCACAACAAATTGGCGACGAAGATTTGCGTTAAGATTTGCCACAACAAATTGGCGACGAAGATTTGCGTTAAGATTTGTCACAACGAATTGGCGACGAAGATTTGCGTTAAGATTTGCCACAACAAATTGGCAATGAAGATTTGCGTTAAGATTTGTCACAGCAAATTGGCGACGAAGATTTGCGTTAAGATTTGCCACAACAAATTGGCGACGAAGATTTGCGTTAAGATTTGCCACAACAAATTGGCGATGAAGATTTGCGTTAAGATTTGCCACAACAAATTGGCGACGAAGATTTGCGTTAAGATTTGCCACAACAAATTGGCGACGAAGATTTGCGTTAAGATTTGTCACAGCAAATTGGCGACGAAGATTTGCGTTAAGATTTGCCACAACAAATTGGCGACGAAGATTTGCGTTAAGATTTGCCACAACAAATTGGCGACGAAGATTTGCGTTAAGATTTGCCACAACAAATTGGCGACGAAGATTTGCGTTAAGATTTGCCACAACAAATTGGCGACGAAGATTTGCGTTAAGATTTGCCACAACAAATTGGCGACGAAGATTTGCGTTAAGATTTGCCACAACAAATTGGCGACGAAGATTTGCGTTAAGATTTGCCACAATAAATTGGCGACGAAGATTTGCGTTAAGATTTGCCACAACAAATTGGCGACGAAGATTTGCGTTAAGATTTGCCACAACAAATTGGCGACGAAGATTTGCGTTAAGATTTGCCACAACAAATTGGCAATGAAGATTTGCGTTAAGATTTGTCACAGCAAATTGGCGACGAAGATTTTCGTTAAGATTTGCCACAACAAATTCGCGACGAAGATTTGCGTTAAGATTTGCCACAACAAATTGGCGATGAAGATTTGCGTTAAGATTTGCCACAACAAATTGGCGACGAAGATTTGCGTTAAGATTTGCCACAACAAATTGGCGACGAAGATTTGCGTTAAGATTTGTCACAGCAAATTGGCGACGAAGATTTGCGTTAAGATTTGCCACAACAAATTGGCGACGAAGATTTGCGTTAAGATTTGCCACAACAAATTGGCAATGAAGATTTGCGTTAAGATTTGTCACAGCAAATTGGCGACGAAGATTTGCGTTAAGAGTTGCCACAACAAATTGGCGACGAAGATTTGCGTTAAGATTTGCCACAACAAATTGGCGATGAAGATTTGCGTTAAGATTTGCCACAACAAATTGGCGACGAAGATTTGCGTTAAGATTTGCCACAACAAATTGGCGACGAAGATTTGCGTTAAGATTTGTCACAGCAAATTGGCGACGAAGATTTGCGTTAAGATTTGCCACAACAAATTGGCGACGAAGATTTGCGTTAAGATTTGCCACAACAAATTGGCGGCGAAGATTTGCGTTAAGATTTGCCACAACAAATTGGCGACGAAGATTTGCGTTAAGATTTGCCACAACAAATTGGCGACGAAGATTTGCGTTAAGATTTGCCACAACAAATTGGCGACGAAGATTTGCGTTAAGATTTGCCACAACAAACTGGCGACGAAGATTTGCGTTAAGATTTGCCACAACAAACTGGCGACGAAGATTTGCGTTAAGATTTGCCACAACAAATTGGCGACGAAGATTTGCGTTAAGATTTGCCACAACAAATTGGCGACGAAGATTTGCGTTAAGATTTGCCACAACAAATTGGCGACGAAGATTTGCGTTAAGATTTGCCACAACAAATTGGCGACGAAGATTTGCGTTAAGATTTGCCACAACAAATTGGCGACGAAGATTTGCGTTAAGATTTGCCACAATAAATTGGCGACGAAGATTTGCGTTAAGATTTGCCACAACAAATTGGCGACGAAGATTTGCGTTAAGATTTGCCACAACAAATTGGCGACGAAGATTTGCGTTAAGATTTGCCACAACAAATTGGCGACGAAGATTTGCGTTAAGATTTGCCACAACAAATTGGCGACGAAGATTTGCGTTAAGATTTGCCACAACAAATTGGCGACGAAGATTTGCGTTAAGATTTGCCACAATAAATTGGCGACGAAGATTTGCGTTAAGATTTGCCACAACAAATTGGCGACGAAGATTTGCATTAAGATTTGCCACAACAAATTGGCGACGAAGATTTGCGTTAAGATTTGCCACAACAAATTGGCGACGAAGATTTGCGTTAAGATTTGCCACAATAAATTGGCGACGAAGATTTGCGTTAAGATTTGCCACAACAAATTGGCAACAAACATCCACAACAGAAGCGGAGATGAAAACAGTAAGTAACCTATCTAAAGAGCTTTGAGGAACATGTATTGGTATGGAAAGTAGGAAAACAATCACTGCTTAAAACTACAAAGATGAGGCGGTTGTGGAGAGTTATAATTGCCTACAAAGATAAAGATTATTTCTATGAGAAAAAATAATATAAATTTCTTTTTATTAATGGTAAAAGAACTTTATATAAGCAAAATAAGAGAAATTAATTATTATAAAATTTCTCAGGTGTTTTAAGAATTACTGTTACTGTTATCTGTAAAAAAGAATGATAAATTCCGTGAGTCAAATCCAAAAACAATATTTATTTAATGTTAAAAAGAACAATCACGCATACAATACAATTAAGTCTGCTTAAAAATTCCTTAAAGCCGACTTAATGATAAACTGTGTAACAGATTTTTACAAAAGGTCAATAAAAGATCAATTTTACAAGTAGTTTAGAAGGAAGACTTACTGAGATGTTATAAGTTACTTCCCTTTGACGATATACAAAAAAGTTGATATTTTCCGTAAAATATACGAAACGGAAACCAAATTACATTGCCTTTTACACATAAAAAAAGACAGTATTAATAAAAGCTCAAATAACAATATTAAATTTTGAGCTATAATATATTAAAAATTTTACATATAGAAAAAAAACTTTACCGATGTTTTTTCTTAAATAATATACGTAAATCCCATACGTATACTGTAAACAAAAGGGTAAATTTACCCCAGTTATTTTAAATATATAAGTGACTTTTATATTGAAGGCGGAAAGTCAAAAGAGCCATTTATATTCAAATTATGAAAACTTTAATATTAACTTGAAATGAATTACATATTAACACAGTTAATATATATAAATATAGAGGGCATTTAAATACGACTATATATAATTCTACCTCTATTTTTAAAGAAACAATATATTAGGTTGCGAAAATATATTATTTCACACCCCAGATAAATAACGATTTCTTTCGATCAAATCCAAAAAGAAATCAGAAAAGTTCAGACACGTGCGTAGCATTTAACGCGCTTATGCTTTCTAAAAATATTTTGTCAAGCTGACGTTTACAAAAAAATTAGCAGACGCTAATTTTACCGCATTGCGACAAATTTTGAATTAGTACATATGTCCACGGAAGCGTTCTCAATTCCAACGGCGTATTTCAAATTTGTACTTGAGTCCAAAAAACGCCCATATTCTAAATAAGGAGCTTTTGTAATAAATCCTGAAACGGTCAGGATTAAGCGTTCATATAATTTTAAATACAAAAATTCGCTTAAACAATAGCGACAAAAACTTATAATTAATTCAAAATTAAACTGTGCAAATATTTTTCAATAAAACATTAAAAAATAATTTTCATTCAATTGAAATATACAAAAATAATTCTTACATTTCAAGCTATTTTGTTTCCGTTACGTTAAATCAAAACTCAGACATTAAATCGTAACTGATTTCATTTCAAAATCAAACTAGCATCTTTCGGTTGTATACAAGATTCGATGGCTAAATTGTCGCCATTTCATATTATTAATTTCGCGCATGCGCTTTGCTTGTTTGCGATCTTTCAACGGCACAGTGTAGTAGGGTCGGATGTACGTTGTGGAGCAGTAGATATCGGCTCGGAAGGAGAAATCGGGGAGCCGAGTTCGAATACGAGTTAAACAGCTTGCATTCACTTACGCGCACATACCGTTGGGAAAGGTATTAATCTGTCTCTTCCTTCCAGTTATGGGTTAAATAACAGGACAGGGTTCAATAGCCTTGGCTGGTAACCAGTCTACCGCAGAAAGCAATGGCAATCTACTTCGTGATAATCTTTTGTCCAGTCAGTCATGTCTTTTTCGAGATATGATCGTTCAAAGTGTGTATCACGTATGGCACTTAACTGACTGACTGAATATAATAGTTGGAATAATGATTAAGGCTTCTACTGATCATAAAGTGGGGGATCAGTTTCTTACTTCATAACAATAGGAAACCGATACCCCACTAATTACTACATAATAATATAATACATTTTTTCACCTCTAGCTATGAGTCAAATAGCAGGACAGATTGGGTTCTATAGCCTTGGTCGGCAACCAGTCTACCGCAGAAAGCAATGGCAACCTACTGCGGGATAATCTTCTGCCCTGTCAGTCATGTCTCTTTGAGACATGATCGCCCAAGCGTGTATCACGTATGGCACTTAACTGACTGACTGAATATAATAATTGGAATTATGGTTAAGGCTTCTTCTGGCCATAAAGTGGGGGGATCAGTTTTTTATTATTATGAAGTAATAAACTGATTCCCCACTAATTGCTACGTAATAATATAATGCATCGCTTCTCCCTCTAGCTATGAGTCAAATAATAGGTCAAATTGGGTTCTATAGCTGTGGCTGGCAACCAGTCTACCGCAGAAAGCAATGGCAACCTACTGCGTGATAATCTTTTGTCCAGTCAGTCATGTCTTTTTCGAGACATGATCGCCCAAAGCGTGTATCACGTATGGCACTTAACTGACAGACTGACTGTATCAGGGTCATTTGGACATCGTTTGTATGAAAAAAGCACCATAACACCAAAATGTTTGAAATGACATTTTGTAGTGGTTAGGATTTCCGCCGGAAGCTCCAAATCGAACATTTAAAAGTGTTTGGGTGTCAATCTAAGGTCAATCAACGGTCATGTCACGTTGAATACACCGGTTCCCGCTCGATCACCGAAGTTAAGCAACGTTGAGCCTGGTCAGTACTTACGTGGGTGACCACTTGGGAATACCAGGTGCTGTTAGCGTTCACGGATGTGCGTTGTGGTGCGGTGGATGTCGGCTTGGAGGGGGAAATCGGTGAGCCGAGTTCCAATTTCAGTCGAGCACACTGCACTCACTTGCGCACTAGTACCCTTGGGAAAGGTATTAATCCGTCCGTTCCCTCCAGTTATGGGTTAAATAACGGGGTAGGACTTGGGACCCTGCCCTTAAACAAATCCCAATGAGACTTGCTCCGTCAGGGAGGAAGCCCGCTCAACCCGACTAGGGTGAATGCGGCATACATACATACATACAATCTAAGGTTAGAGCAGAGGAGTCTGAAAGAGTTGGTGGAATCAAATAATGATTACGAAGGTGTTTGGAGTAACTACTCGTGATAGCGACGGGATACTTTCATTTCTCTTTTCACAGGGTATCAAACTCAACGCAGAGGCCTGCTTTAAAAGATTTGAAGAGGTAGTGCTGCTCTCGGTTATGAGGGTGACCTCTGGAACTCAGCACTCATAGCTGGAGAACCCAAACATGGCTGTCAGACAATTATGATCACCTCACCCCTTACATTTCACATTTTACATCGCAAACCCTTTAATTATTATACGTGAGGAGCAGATCATCAAGAGAACAGCAAAACAAAATCCATCATTCTCTAAATCCCTGTCCTAACTAATAAAACAATAAGTTTTAGGCATTTATAAATAAGTTTAGATACTTCACAAAAGTAGGGCTTTTAATACTCAGGTGGTCGGAGTTTTTCTCGATACGCAATAAACCTGGTGATCATTATAAAATCAGAAGTGTGGGAATAAAAAATAATAAGATAAACGAACGATTTCTTTCCGTCTCTTTGACACATATGTGCAGGCCAAACTCATCTCTCTCTCTCTCTTCGTTTTCTTCTTCTCAGACCAGTCACATGTCCTCCTAAAACTTTTGGACATATAAGAGTTTGATTACCTTTACTCTGTAGATGTAAATATATCAACGAATAAGGTTTTTTTTCTTTGCTATAGTTGGACGTGAGAAAGAACCCCAGGTGGACTAAAGATAACAGACAAGGAAGCAAAATGAATTCCCCTGTAGTGAATGGATGGGTCAAAGTAGAAGAAGAGGAATGGGAGGAGGACCCCGGAAGAAATGAGTGGTACTTAAGGCACAGGTTTTATAAACCCACACCGGGTAGATATAGCCTGGTGTGCTGAAAGTGCCATTATGAGGGCCACCGTGCGGCGGACTGCCTCACAAGGTGGGGGCTGCTCTCAGTTCATAGGGAAGAAAAATGCATTAGATGCGGAAGTAGGGGACAAGTGGTCAAATGGTGTCTGTTGAAAAAGGAAGCCCCCTGCCATACAAAAGATGCAGACGAGAACAGGAAAAATCGAACCAGGTGAACGACAAAGGGTACCCCAGAAATAAGAGGGTGGGTGGCTCGTATATATAGAAGGTGCTGGTTTTGTGGAAATCAGGGCACCTGAAGAGAAACTGCTCCTACAGATTCGGTCTGAAAAAATCCCATAGGAAATATGTAGAAGAAGATCACAATAATCAAGGGAGTTGCAGTCTGGGGAGGGGGATGACCAGATGTTAAGGGATGATGTCAGTTTTCAGAAAGAGTTGGTCTTCGATAGTTTCAAATGGACTCAAATTTTCCGAACTGCTTCTGTCAGCCACTAAAAAAAATCACTACTTTATTGTCTTTTAGTAATTATTTTATCGTTAATGCAACAAACGACTAGTATTGCTTCCCACGACTGATTGGAATCTTTAAAAAGAAAATCCCCCCCCCCAAGGAAATCATATACTTCAAGTAAGTCTATTCGATTTTTTTGAATTACTTTTCTGTTTCTTCATAATTGACCCAACATATGTTGGATATTTCCGATATCTTCTTGTATTTTTTCTCTTGTGAATTTATTTTTAACCAATACGTTTCAATGTGTTATTCCAATCACTTATTTTCTATTGGAAGCTAAAAATGTCTGCGGATTTTACCTAATTAGTCTGGATACCAATTCCGTCTGCATCGTACTTTTCGGTATTCTATTTAAATCAGAAATAAAGACAAATGAAAAACATATCTAAACAATATTATGGTAAATATAAGGATTTTATTTTCAAACAAGTATTTATAGACATAAGTTAAAAAAATATATTTTTTTAAATTTTATTTTAATTTGAGAAATCCCAAATTTTGAGAAAATTATTTTAATTTGAGAAATCCCAAATTTTGAGAAAATATATTTTTTAAAATTTTATTTTAATTTGAGAAATCCCAAATTTTGAGAAAATATATTTTTTAAAATTTTATTTTAATTTGAGAAATCCCTGAAAGTTAAGATAAATGATAGAAGATGCTAATTGTGGTAAACAATGTCTAATAAACAAAAGTGAATAAATGTTATTTCTCATGATTCATTTTTAATAATGTAACACAATGTAAGAAGAGATTGGGTTATGTAGCTGTGGCTGGCAACCAGTCTGCCACAGTAAAAACTGTAACAGTGTGAGAAAATCTTCAAATGCACTCGTCCAACATGCCTTGAGCCACCATGGAAGAATCTAAACTTATTTATAAATGGAACTTTGTGTGTGTGTGTGTGTGTGTGTGTGTGTGTGTGTGTGTGTGTGTGTGTCCGTTACCTATAGACTCTGAAACAGCTGAACAGATTTTCTTGAAAATTTACACAGTTGTACTATAAGCGTCTGCGAGTGTTCTTAGCTAGGTTTTGTGTCGAGGTACCCCCGATAAATATCGAAAATCAATAATCGAAAAAATCTGGTTATAGAAGGATTGGTCCGATTTTAATCGAATTTGATACACTCATAGACAAAGACATAAGAAACGATATTCAGAGGTTTCAAGGTTTCAGTTCTTACAATAGTGCAGAAAATCGATAATATATACAAGGTAAGATGTTTGTGTGTGTGCCTGTTTATTTGCCTATGTCTGTATTTTTTCGGCCCTTTTGTTTTAGTTTTTGCTTCGGGTTTGGCTCTAAGTAGGTATAATTGTAGTTCTTAGTCTCATCCATGATGCCATTTACTCAGAGGACTTATTTAGCCTTCAAAATTCAGTTTACGACGAAAAAACGTTTTTCATATCCATACCAGGAAATCAAAATTTGACTTACATCCATTCTTTATTCTTTCAGTCTACGGTTTCGCTTTAACTGAAAACAACTATTGCATTTTAGTCTTTCGTACCAACGTCCAAAGAGTTTGAGCTCCAGGACCATGGATTAGTTTTAAAGCTTTCATTAAACCCGAGCAACGCCGGGCTATACTGCTAGTAGGCTCATAGAATTAACATGAGAATAACTATCTCATGTTAATGTGCAGTGTGCACCATTGCGGAGGAATGTAAATTAAAGTAATTATTATTAATGTTAATTTATTTTTGGATAAATTTATGCATTCTAAATTTTAAATACTTGAAGGTTTTGAATTTAACCGTTTTATTCTAATTTTTTAAAATTATAGTTACGGATGTTGGGAAAGAAAATCTTTTTTAATAAAAATCCATTGCACAGATATGTTGACAAATAAAATTCTTACATTTGCCATCAGAGGACAAAACGCGTTGGCTATACTTTATTCTATAGTTTATTGTCTTTATTAAGTTGTCAGCTTAATGTCTTTATTAATATTCTTTGACAGATATATTTTTATTTATATCTTATTGTTTACACACATACACATATGAACATTTAAGTCATATGTTTAAGCATTATTTTTAATAAATACACGTATTTGAGTAGATAATCTGTTTTTTTTATAATTAAACAGTATATTTATTTATATTTACAAACCTGAGTAACCGAAAAATTTATTTATGAAAATATGCGTTTAAAGGCGTTCTTTCGGGCTTTGTCTAAATACAGGTCTTTCGTGGTTGAGCGGTCTAAGACACGTCAGATCAACTGACGATTTCCCCTAGGGAACGCAGGTTTGAATCCTGCCAGAGAACGCATATTATCTTAAAAAGATTTTTCGATTATTTAGGCTGGTAGCTATGAATAACTAAACGGTTTAATTTTAGAGAAAAGAAGTTATCTACTTTAATATGAGTGATCATTAAAATAATGTTTAAAAAATAAATTAAAATTAATTAAAATGTCTAAATTAATCCATTTTGTAATGGATTTCGTAAAATTTCGGACACACACTCGCACACACGCATATATATATATATACTGTAAATATAAGAGACAATGAATGTCTGTTATGTTCAATCATGAGCCAATGTAGTGTATCAATACATACCCGTTCAGAGATTGTATCTCTGGTACTAATAATAAACCCACTACATATATTGGTGTTACTAAAACCACGCTCTCTCGTAGACTTACCTGTCACCTTTCTGATCATAGTTCAATTAAACAACATTTCTTAGAAAAACAGCCACTTAGGTAATATTAGTCAGATTTTAGTCAACAATGCAATAATACTCACTCATACACACAGTAAAAAGAATCTTCAGCTATTTGAGGCCATTTACATTAAATCAAAACAGCACAGACTTAATAAAATCATGTTTAAATCTGGTCATAAAACATTACATTGCATTTAAATATATGGTTTTGTTAATATTTTGAGCTCTCACGCAGTGTGACGTCATAGAACCGCATTACAAATTTACAAACTGCGTCTGCTATTTGGTAACTGTTATCGTTGCTTAGCAAAGTTTTATGTCAACACAAGTTAAAATCGTCTTTGATGGTGGATGTTCTTTTGTTTTTTGTTAACCTCCCTGTAACCTCTCTGAAGATGGCTCATAGGAGCCGAAAGCTTAGAACCAACATAATAAAAAATATCCAAATTTTGGATAATTTTTGTCTTTATTTTCACCTGAAATTAAAACCAAAATACGATGTTTAGAACGGCTCATGATTAAACATACTAAACATTCATTGTCTTTTATATTTAACAGTATATATTTAGAAAATTATCTGCTGCCTCGATACAATAAACATATATATATATATATATATATATATATATATATAGAGCCGTAGCTGATGCTAAAAAACACCGGGCACAGAGAAAATTGCCGGGAGTTATTAGTTGACAATGTGATGGCGTCATCAGTGTCATCCGTTTCTAGAAACTATGATTTTTGAGGATTTTTTCGGCTATTCCGATGAAAATTTGGCACAGAACGTGAACGAAAGCAGGAAATCGGGTTCGGACTTTCTGGGTATAACCAGTTTTTTCTCCCAAAATTAATAAATAAACAGAGTTTTACTGCGTTCATTCGGATGTTTTCTTCGTTTTTCTTTATTTGTTTCTTTTTTGCTTCGTGAATTGTTTAGTTTGATTTCTGACGAAGACATTTTTCCTTGCCCGGATTTTCACTATGATTGCCCGGTGTGCCCGGTAGTCAGATAAGGTCATGTATATATATTTATTTGTTTGTTTGTTTCGAGGTTTAACGACCTATCAATCCTTATGCGATCATTTAAGGTCATAACCAATGATTTTGGGTAAGGTTATTTTATTTTTACAACATTTTTCTTTTCGAGTATCAAGATTCATTGGGATTTGTTTTTGAGAGCAGGGTCCTCAAGTCCTACCCTTGTTATTTAACCCATACATGGAGGAAAGGGACGGATTAATACCTTTCCCAAGGGTACCAGTGCTTAAGTGAATGCAGGGTATTCAACTGGAATTTGAACTCGGCTCACCGATTTCTCTTTCCAAGCCGATATCTACTGCACCACAACGCACATCCGTCATTGAACGCTTACAGCACTTGTTATTCCAAAGCGGTCACCCATCTAAATACTGACCAGGCTCAACGTTGCTTAACTTCGGTGATCGAGCGAGAATATATATATATATATATATATATATATATATATATATATAACGCAACAAAAAATAAATCTACTGAGAAATTAAGAGAGTACACAGATATTAAAGAAAAGAAACCTGTGTAGTATCATTACCGTTTACGTCATGAATATACATGGTGTTTACAAAAATCAGACGTTAATAAATTTGAATTGCCTTATATATATATATATATATATATATATATATATATATATATTATATGTAATGTTTTCGAGAAACGCCTACAAGTAAACCGCTTCCATGTGATGAAAAAGTGACAACAGAACTTAATGAACGATAAAACACAAATGTGTTGGAACACCAGTTAAATTCCCTCGGAACCACAACACCATGCCACTAAAGAGTGAGGTACTGGATGGCGTACGTCAGACCCATATCAGTATAGAGTATGAAATGAATTCTGTGAGTTCGAAAAGATATTTGAGCCCCGCTTGCCATGAGTATGTAATATAACAATCTGGCCCCACCCGAGGAAGGCTGATGCAAGCGAGGGTGTTTCCGGTCGTTGAAAGGAAGGGATGTCGTTTGACCTTATTTCCGGCAGCAGCGGAAATGACTACAGAGGCAAACAGAACAGGTGTCTCTGAGAATTACGTGGGCGTGCGTGGGCGAGGCAAAACCGGAAGAAAAAGTCCCGGTTCTGGAAGATTATAAAAAGACCTCGGCACACGGATTCGCCAGTAGAGGAGCAACAGAGATCGGCCGGTGAAGAGAGAGACACAACAGATAAGACTACACTCCCGTCAACCCATTAGAAGCGCGCTCTCTCAATTCTCTGTTCCCTATGCTACACGGTTCATCGTCATTAATAAAAATATAACTTTATATTTTTATATATATGCGTGTTTGTTGTTTGTCGATATGCAACAAGTAAACCGATACTGTGCGATAAGAAGCAAGAAGTGAATTCGTTGAATGATAAATGACAAACTAATGCAAAGTACAACAGAATTCCTTTAGAACCAAGCAGCCATATATATCTAATATTCACACAGGTATGCGGGTAACATTTATCAGCGAGGAAAAAAGGGAATCAGCGGCCCACGTTCAAATACTCACTACTCTCTTGCATCCATTTTGCACTAATGCTCTTAGGAAATAGATAAACCATTTTTCTCCTAAGCTATGGGTTAAATAGAAGCGTAGGCTACATTTTACGTCTTGAGTGATAACCAGTCTAGGAGAAGGACTGCTTCAAATCTCGTAGAGAAAATAATGAACTACCATTCCTCTGTATTTTCTAAAAAGGTATGGCAATGTATGTTGTTGATATCGGTTCGGAACGAGAAATCGGGATGTCGAGTTCGAATTCCAGTTGAATTCCTTGCATTCACTTTCGCGCAAATACTCTGGGGAAAGGTATTAATCCGTCTCTTTATTCCAGTTATGGATTAAATAACAGGATATTGTGCAGTATTAACAAAAGAACCATTCTATTTTCATTTACAATTATTCACTCGGCAATAAATACTAAAAAATAGTATGAAATACATCATTGTTTTAAACACTTGGATAGCCTAATATTTATGGCCGGTAGTGTATATATATATTTATATATATATATACAGATAGCAAATCTACAGGATGCGATGGGTAAATTGTCGCTCTTTGTTATGCAACATTTTTCAAAGTAATATTAACAAAAGAACCATTCTATTTTCATTTACAATTATTCACTTGGCAATAAATACTAAAAAATAGTATGAAATACATTATTTCTTTTTTAATCACTTGGGTGGCCTAATATTTATGGCCGGTAGTGTATATCGGTTAAATAGTAGGTTAAACTCGATTATATAACCTTGGTTGGCACAGTACACAGATATTAAAGAAAAGAAACCTGTGTAGTATCATTACCGTTTACGTCATGAATACACATGGTGTTTAAAAAAAATCAGACGTTAATCGCGTGAGGTTATCAAACTCAAACTCAGAGAGGTTCATTAACGTTATCGTAAGCCAGTCAAAGTTAATTTTAAAAACTATACGGTTTCACCATCAAGTGATTATTAAGAGACTTTTCTCGCAGAGCAATTCTTCTGCAATAAGTTCATTCAACACTGGGTGAAATGAACAGACAGTTTTCTGTCAGGCTATGCCAAATTTAAATAGTATTAGAAGGTGTGGAAAAATAATAATAATCTGAAATCGAAACATTAAAATCACTGAACATGGTGTTGTTAAACGGTAGATTTCTGTTTGGTTTCGGTCACACCGCTCGCTCCACACGTGGGTTTGAAGCTTCCAGACAAAAATAAACAGAGTCTTAACTCAATACTAATCACTATCAGCGCACGTCACCACGGTCCCAATGACCCTCGCTGCCATTGTTTCAGACCCTTTTTATGGACAAAAACCATTGCCGACACACCAATCATCGCCGTCAGCCTCATTCTCACTCAGCATAAAATGACAGGTCGAAGAATATTCATTTCTTTGACCAAACTTGCGAGGGGAGATGACGCAGCTGAAGAAACGACGAACTGTCTGGCGTGGGTTTACGCACGCATTCATCACAACACAGCAGCCCGACAGTCAAAACACCTTGGACGCTTTGGCTCTGATAAGTGTGAATGTTTATCGTCACACATGGGTGACACGAAAAAAAAAATTTTTTTTTCTGTTAGTCCTAACTAGCAAAAGATAACGTCTGCAAAACTAAAGAAAAGCATTTCGGTTCTAGGAGACAGAAAAAGCTGGAAATTTTCTTTGACTTTTCGTAATTTCTCAAAGACAAACCTTTACTGTCTTTCTTGGAGAACTTCGATGGAATGACCCTTAGTTAAGAAAATCAAAGAAACAGAGCAACAGGTGGGTGGGGGGGGGGGATACAATATTTTACATTTAAAAAAAATTGGGGAGCAGTCAGTCAGCCAGGTAATTGTCATACGTGATGCACGCTTGGTCGAAAGAGACATGACTGACTGGACAGAAGATTATCTCGCAGTAGGTTGGCATTACTTTCCGTGGTAGACTGGTTGCTAGCCAAAGCTCTCTGTCCTGTTATTTAACCCATAACCGGATAGAAGAGATAGATTAACACCTTTCCCAAGTGTATTTCTGAGTAAGTGAATGCAAGGAATTCGACTGGAATTCGAACTCGGTTCTCCGATTTCTCGTTCCGAGCCGATATCCACTGCACCACAACGCACATCCATTTCGGGAGCACATGGTCGAAATGAAAGAGAAGATTCGGACCGCATTTCTACTAGTGATTTTTTTTTTTAAACGTAATGAAAATGCACTGTTTGTTAAGTAAAAAGGACGGGCGATGGAAAATGGATTGTTTACAACAATGTTCAGCGAAAAAGATCCTGGGTTTAAGCAACATGAGCTAACTTTAGCCACACGAAAAGCAGGTCTTCATCATCAGAAAATCATGCTGTGTATCTGGTGGGATTGGAAAGGAATCCTGCACTACGTGATTCTAGTAAGTAAGCCAGTTAATTGATTCTGAAAACTACTGATCGCAACTGACCGAATTAAAGGGACCAATTCAAGAAAAACACCCAAAATTGGCAAAAAGGAAAGGTGTTATTTTCAATCAAGATGATATCAGTCCTCACCTTCTTTTGGAACCTGGCAAACATTGTTGTAGTTTGAAATTTTTACCATTGAGAGTTTTTCAAAAAACTCTCAATGGTAAAAATTTCAATTTTTTATACGACATGAAAAACACCATCATGAATTCCTTTTCGAGAAACCACTTAAATTCTGAGAAGAATGGGGAAAATTTGTGAGAAAATGATTCATATTTAGTTGAATAAATATTTAATGGCATAATTTTGTTTTGTGTTTTAATTTCCCTTAAAAGTCGGTTTGAACTTTCCGGACAACCCAATAAAATAGGACATTATTTCCCTAGTTTTACCTCGCTTATCTTTTGGTGTCCTGGGTGCGACGTTAACTACATCCGGCAGCAGGCCTGTGATATGCAGATTTCGAGGAGCGTGAAACCACTTTTTAATTATTAATGTTCCCGTGTCCACCCTCACCCAGGGTGGTAACCTGTTAGGTTCTCAACGACTAACAAATAGTTAACACTCAAACTGTGGTCAAAACACTATGAAAGTATAAACACATTTTTTATGGTTATAATACCAATACCTTCAGTAAAAAAACAAAATTACGGACAATATATCTCACTCTCGACAAAAGCCATCTACAAAAATATATCAATGAAACCTGATTTTAGGAAATCACGAATTTGAACTTTGATTGCCACGGGGCCGGCTGCTGCGCGTCCGATCACACTGGTGTGGTGTCGGGCTTGCGCGTTTGACATGGGCCCGATCACGCTGGTGCCTGGTCACAAATTCAGAAACTACAAACAAAATTCTTACAAAGAATACATATTCTATCAAAACGAGTTTATCCTAAAAATCTAGCCGGCATCAAATAACCCATGGAGATTGATAAGGCGTAAAGCAAACCAACTGAACTTTTTGAAGCCTTTGTTTCTATATTAGCTTTCGGTTTTCAGTGTTGCATTTTTCGTCCCCTGTTAAAACATTTCCTTTAAAGTGTTGCATCTGCTTGATTTTCTTCTTCTTTTATGTGCCCTGTTCTTTCAGGACGTAGGCGATCATGGCTTTCCACGTTTCCCTACCCCTGATGGCTCTTAGCTTGCTTTCTCCTGTTACACCACCCAAACCCTGCTCTACCATCCACTCGCTCAAGCCCATAAATCTACAATATAAATGTATAGAAACTAGCATAGCCACAAAATGAGGGATCAGTTTTTAAATTGATTATAATATAGAATTGATCGCTCATTTTATATCCACATTATAATTTTTTATAAACAGTTGGCATATATATTCTTCTTCTATGTGCCCTGTTCTTTCAGGATGTTGGCGATCATGGCTTTCCACATCTCCCTATCCCTGGTGGCTCTTAGCACGCCTTCTTCTTTTACATCACGTAGCCCTCGTTCCGTCATCCACCTGATCAGGGCCTCCAAATATGTTATCCGTTGCTTTCCCCTGTCTCATTTTCTCTCTATCTGGACTGTTAGTATCAGGTTCTCCAAGCCCTCCTTACTCATTACATGTCCCAAGAACTTTAATTGTCTCTTCCTAATGCTCACTATACCCACGTCTATTGAACAGGTTAAGGAACCCACGTCTATTGAACAGGTTAAGAGGCTCATCCCTATTCCCTGTTTAGGATGTGGTTTCCGGCTTTCTCTTTTCTAATCTTCTCACTTTGTTTTTTTTTTGTTTTTGTTTTTTTTTTTCAATTGGAGTAGATAGATCTATCTATCGCCCGGTTCACACTCCACCCACCTCTATTGAACAGGTTAAGAGGCTCATCCCTTGTTCCCTGTTTAGAATGTGGTTTCCGGCTTTCTCTTTTCCAATCTTTTCACTATTACGTAGCCCCCTGCACATCAGTGGCGTTACCGCCTTGCTCGGGTGATACAATTAAAAAAAAAAATTAATTTCCTTTTCGTTTCCATCCTTTCCAAAATCTCATCATTGCTCATATGCTCGATCAATGATATTCGCAGCATCCTTTTGTAGAACCACATTTCAGCTGCTTTAAGCTTTTCCTTCATCTTCGAAGATATTGTCCAACATTTACTGCCATATTGAAGAACCGACATCACATAGCAATTCAGTACTATCTTCTTTGTTTCTAGCGAAATTGTCCTGTTTCTTAATACCTTACTCAACTTCTGGAATGCTTGCTTTACCATGCCAGTTCGCCTTCGGATCTCTGTGTCGCACTTTCCGTCTTCTGTTATAACACTTCCCAGGTATTTAAATGTTTGTACCTGCTTGATTTTAGTATCCCCTACCTGTATTTGGCGTTTTTGGCTGCTCTTTTCGCTGATGACCATGCATTCGGATTTCTTGCAGTTTATTTGTAGTTCTTTCTTGTCACTCTCTTCAGCTACCTTCTATAGGAGGTATTGTAGTTTCCGTTCTGTGTCTGCTATCAGCACTGTATCATCCGCGTAGCTTATATTGTTTAAAATGTGGCCTCCGATGACGAATCCTGGCATAACTTCTGGGATTCTCAGAATAGTCTCGCTTTGGTGTCTCCATTTCGTAAGTTGCACTTTGGGCTGTTACTTGTACTGTCAACCATGCATAAAATTTTATATAATTTAGTTCTTTCTTCTCCCTCTTATTTCTTATTATTTATAGAAGTACCTATACTTAACTTTTCAGGTTTGGTGTAAACACTGTTTCATTTCCATATATTATATTGTTAACTTTGTGTCCGCCAATAAGGAATCCTGGTAAGATTTATAATTCTTTCAAGATTGCCACACTGTAAAATTTGAGTAAATCTGGTGAGACGTGTAGGGGCCTCGGTGATGCTTGGTAAATTGGCCTTGAGCCAAACCCGTCCAAAGTCCCCACAATTTAAATATCAGAAGGATGAAGGTTGGTTATTGAAATGTGAAAGGATAAAAATACATCGTGTGTACATTAAAGTAAATATTTATTTACAGAATGACAAAAGCTTAAGAAATAAATTATAAGGGAAATTTGTTAACTGAATACTATAATGTTTTTGTGAGATGGAAAATGTTAATTTAGACAACGCATCCAATTTTGTAGTTAAAATTGTTCATAAAGAAATGTAGGTATTTAAAATGTCCGCAGAAGTATAGAGTTTTTGGTTGTGCGGTAGCAGAATGTAAAGTCTTTGTTCCTTCCTCTTTTTAGTAGGTCGTGACAGATTGAGAGAAAAAGAAGGCAAAACAAATAAATGAGCTGTACTTAATTTGGTTGTTGTGTTGGTCTTTTTAGCGGCGTGGGGTAAAAATGAAGAAAAAGGCGTTGGAAGAAGATGTCGAATGAAACTGTGGCGTGACCTACGTTCGGGTTGGCGTGGAGTAAAAAAGAAGAAAAGAAAATTGGCAGTGAGTGCGAGTCAGCTTGAAGTTTCTTCTTTACATGGTGAGATGTCAGCGACTGCTTCCATCTGACTGGCTGACATCTCTCACTGACTGACTTTGACAGGTTAGCGTCGTAGTTTAAATAGTCAAGATTGTCATGATGCCGGCTCCAGCGAAGCTTTTTACAGATAAGTGAGAAAATACGTCATATATAAATTTGCTCTTTTTAATCCAATCAGGATTCAGAATTTGCTTTTCGCACTGACTTGTGAATTTTTCTTTGTTGGGTTTTTCCAAAGTCGTTTGAATCCACTTTTGCGGGTGTGGGATTTTACTTTGGGTTTTTCCCAAATGTTGGGAAACATAGGTATACATGTTTTTGTTTATTTATTTATTTTTTTTTTTGCATTTATCGTTTTTGTAAATATTTAAACTTAAATAATGTTTTGGATCTACAAAAAAAATTTATGATAGGAAAACTCGTTAATGGAAGCAATAAAATATAGTGCCGTTTCTTATGGCTCCAATGTCAGATAATAAATCGTGACCTTTGAAATCAAAACTTGAGACATGTTGGGTTATTTCTGTGTGTCTAGGAACGCTATTTATTCCATAGAAATTATGGCCAGCTGCTTTGGGCTTCAATGCAAATCTACAAAAATTTTTGAATATTGCAAACTTATCATAAACGAACCAATCTTGAAATTCTAGACGAAAATATAATACTTTTTTGCCCTTTATGTCTTCTGTTGAGAAAGTTAATGACCAAAATAGATTCCGTGTTTAAAGTCATCTCGTTAAAGCGAGCAGTTTACACAAGGTGCGATGGATGAATTGTCGTCTGAATTACACAAAAAATGTAAAATGATAGACCTCTCATTTTAACAGCTATATTTACTAAAATTACACAAAAATATATTGAAAATTAAAAAGTAAATTTATTCAATAAAATTTTCATTTGTTTCAGCCACGGTCTCCAGACGACTTCCAAATCTCCTGCAAATCTTCTGAGAAGTAGGCTTGTTTAATTTAATCTGCCATAATCTTTGCCTTCAGTTACAAATTACCGTTATTTAAGTGAAGCTACTGCTGCAAATTTTCAAATCAATGGAAAAATCTGAATTTCGTGTGTTGAAAAAGCACCGCTTTTTTATGGGAAAAATACTGTTCAAGCAAATCAGTGACTTGATAAGTGTTATTCAGATTCTGCTCAATCGGAAACAATTGTTATGAGGTTGTTTGCTGGCTGTAAACATTATCATACAGATACAAATGACGCTGAACGATCAGGTTGCCTGAAAACAGCAGTTGTCCCGGAAAACATTAAAGAAATGCACAAACTCGTTTTGGCTGATCGTAAATTGAAGTTGCGAGAGATTGCAGTGAATTGAACATACCAGAAGGCAGTATATTCACCGTTTTGCATGAGCATTTCTCAATGAGAAAGCTGTGTTTAAACTGGGTGTCGAGTTTGCTCACATTCGATCAAAAACAACAACATGTCGACGATTCAGAGCGTTTTTGATACTGATTCAACGCAACAAGATGGAGCTTTTGCGTAAATAGATGACAATGAATAAAACATGGATCTACCACTTCACTCCGGAGTCAAATCGGCAGTCAACTGAGTGGACAGTAGCAGATGAGAGCCGTCCAAAGCGACCAAAGACGCAACATCAACAGGCAAAGTTTTAGCCTCCGTATTTTGGGATGCGCAAGATATTTTGTACGTTAATGACCTTGAGAAAGGAAGAACCATCATTAGCAAATATTATACAGCATTATTTGTGCGTTTTAAAGAAGAAATCGCCAAAAAACGGTAACAAACGAAGAAGAAAAAAATGATTTTTCACCAAGACAACGCCCTGTGTCACAAGTAGATAGCAACGATAGCAAAACTACATGAATTTCACTTTGAATTGCTTCCGCATCCAACCTATTCCCCAAATCTGACCCTCAGCGACTTCTGGCTGTTTGCATACATCAAAAGAATGCTCTAGGGAAAGAGATTTGGTTCTAACGAAAAGTGATATCGGAAACTGAGGCGTAATTTGAGGCCAAAGACAAATTGTTCAACAAAAAAGGCATCGAATTGCTAGAGAAGCGTTGGAATCAATGTATCCTCGTAGAATGTGTCTATGTTGATGTGTGTGTGTGTCTGTGTGTGTGTGTCCGTTAACTATATACTCCTAAACGGATGAACCGATTTTCTTGACAATTTACACAGTTGTACTATAATGTCTGCGAGTGTTCTTAGCTAGGTTTTGTGTCGTGGTACCCCCGATAAATAATCGAAAATCGATAATCGAAAAAACTCGGGTTATAGAAGGAGTGGTCCAATTTTAATCAAATTTGATACACTCATAGACAAAGACATAAGAAACGATATTCAGAAGTTTCAAAGTTGCAGTTCTTAGAATAGTGCAGAAAATTGATAATACATATATATATATATATATATATATATATATATATAAGGCAACGACAAAAAACCTTATTTGATATTGATACCAGGAAATCAAAATTTGACTTACATCCCTTCATTTTTCTTCCAGTCTACGGTTTCGCTTTAACTGGAAACAACTATTGCTTTTTAGTCTTTCGTGCCAACGTCAAAAGAGCCTGAGCTCCAGGACCATGCATTAGTTTTAAAGCTTTCATTTCACACGAGCAACGCCGGGCTATACTGCTAGTTTAAGATAAACAACACTAAGAATGGCGTTAGAGAAACTGTTGTGGGATCTCCCATTTTTGTATATAATAATAATGGACTCGACTGAGTGCACATATAATCTTGCCATAGAGAGAACAGCAGTTAGGATCAGGAATCACAGTTGTAGTTGCAGTTTACAGTGGAGAGTAATCGTCGAGATCCGTTACAGTTATTGAAGGGTTTTGACAAATACCGAAGTTACCAGACAATCTCTGAGCTCCACTCAGCTAGAATAAGTTACATGGACATACTATTTCACTTCAAGACTTGAATATATTTATTTCGATTTATAGAATTCTTGAATTTACTAACCCACGTTCCAGTTTGTATATTACGTTCAATATAACCTACTTTTCTATTTCTATATCTGTTTTTGTTATTTATTATTTTGTGCGGTTCCTCACCCGGAATTTACAACAGAAACGAATTTAAATTTTAATAGAAACCAGAGCGTGTAATTGGCACGATGGCCCTTGGGGAAAGAAATAATCCAATTTCCAAATCTTCCAGACAGAAAACATTCGGCTTTCATGGACTGAAAGTTATGGTCCGTCGAAATTCATAAAAAATTGTTTATTAAAATAGATTTACACAAAATTCGACTTCTCAAGTCAAATGTTGTAGCTCTTTCAAATTAGTATATAAAAATATTCACGTTACATTCTTAATTATAATAAAACCTTTACAATATATTGTTGTAATAATATAATTGCTAGATAATTCTGACAAACAAATCATTTTCAATGCATTCTTAAAAGAAAACCATTTCCAGTGCATTCTTATAATAAAATCATTTACAATGCTTTATTAGTGTAAAATAATTTCAATGCATTTTTATAGTAAAATAATTTACAATGAATTATTATAGTTAAATAATTTACAATGAATTATTATAGTTAAATAATTTACAATGAATTATTATAGTTAAATATTTTACAATTAATTATTATAGTTAAATAATTTACAATGAATTATTATAGTTAAATAATTTACAACGAATTATTATAGTTAAATATTTTACAATTAATTATTATAGTTAAATAATTTACAATGAATTATTATAGTTAAATAATTTACAATGAATTATTATAGTTAAATATTTTACAATTAATTATTATAGTTAAATAATTTACAATGAATTATTATAGTTAAATAATTTACAATGAATTATTATAGTTAAATATTTTACAATGAATTATTATAGTCAAATAATTTACAATGATTTATTATAGTAAAATAATTTACAATGAATTATTATAGTTAAATATTTTACAATGATTTATTATAGTAAAATAATTTACAATGAATTATTATAGTTAAATAATTTACAATGATTTATTATAGTAAAATAATTTACAATGATTTATTATAGAAAATAATTTACAATGAATTATTATAGTTAAATATTTTACAATGAATTATTATAATAATTTACAATACGTCCTCAAAAACTATTTACAATGCATTCATATCGTAAAATTATTTATAAAGCATTTTTGTAGTAAAATTGTTTACAATTTATTTTATATTAAAATAATTTACAATGCGTTCCTATAATAAAATTATTTACAATGCATTCTTACAGTACCATCATTTATAATGCATTATTATAATACAAAAATCATTTACAATGCTTTCTTGTACTAAAATCTTTTAGAATGCATTTTTGTAAGAAAAATTATCTATGATGCATTCTAATTATATTTTTTTCCGTAAGTAAATAGTTTTCCATAAATGAATATTCAGCATTCATTTATAGAGCGTTATTGTCGGTAGAAATTCATAGATTATTTTTCTTAAAACAATTTCATTAGGAGACTGGACTCATCGAGTCCACTAACTGTTATAGCTCTTTCAAGTATCGTTGTGAGTTTCCTTCCAAACCTCTCGTTTTTGGTAGTGCGGAAAGTAAATACCTTGATTATATTAATGAGGGCAGTTAAAAGGATCGTAATGATGAATGGCTACGTGTGTCAAATTCATTTTCGTGACAAGTGATTAAGGAAATCTAGTGGAGGTCTTTAGGATTTATACTAAACCATTTTTACTCTTTAATAATTAAAATTTATGACATCAAATTCAATTAAGATTGTATAGTCTCAACGAGAGTGACGACGTACCCGATATTCAGCAAGTAATATGCACTCGGGTTATCAGGGATTGTGATCCAAAATGGATTTCATTTAAATCCTTTTACTCGCATGTTTCTTGAAAGTAAAAGTTTTGCAAGAAACAAGATAATGGAACCAACGCCATTCATTTCTGATCTAAACCTAATCGAAAATCAATGGTCAATTGAAGAAATTGTTTGAAGGCAGCAGAAAACCGGACAACAAAGAGACGTCTGGAAATGTAAAAAATATATCTGTTGTAATCTGTTTCACTTTCCTTGTTGTCCTTGAACCTCACAGCTGATTTGTTGAAACCTATTTCTTACACTTTGCCAAATTACTCTCCAAATACAAAATCTACCCGCTTTTCTGTGTGTCTCAGTTACTGTTATGGACCAGGTTAAGGTCTGAAAAGAACACGACCAAAAGGGTAGAAATAACAATACAAAATGGGGAAGGTGTTAGTATGACTGTCAGTCTGATTTGGAGTGAACTACTACTAACTCGACTCTCTCTCTCTCTCTCTCTCTCTCTCTCTCTATATATATATATATATATATATATATATATAGTGTTAGGAAGAGTTTATTCTGGAGTTACAGGTAAGGAACCATGACAGTTATGCAGATTTTTTCCCATCTTTCTCTAGGCACTTAATTAGTCTATGACATTATGTAATTTACATACCTGTGTATGACATAGAGATTTTGTGCGTCTTTCGTTGGGGAGATGAGCCATATTGACTAAAGAAAAGAAATTTAAACCACAATGTTCAAGAATGAGAATACCGAGGTCAAAACTTTCACAAAATTGATAAATAATAGATTTTTGTTGGGTATTGAAAATCAGAGTCGCGGTATTAACGTAAAAATATTCTAAAGACTTATCATATGTGTTTGTTATTTGTTCAATTATAGATTCTGATAAGTTTTAGACTATTTTATTACACTGTTTTTGAAGTCAAAAATAATCCTCTGGCTTTGAATAATAATTCCAACTATTTTCCGATAGCTGGGACCCGAACAGGTGCTACCACTCTGGGTCAGGGTGGACCTGAGAACAACAGCAACTAAAAGGTGATTCTATGCTCGTCACAACCTCCCAATCAGAGGCCTTGTTGCTGGATGCAGTTTACTGTTATGCCAAGAACCAACAAAAAGTTGGGATAGAAGACAGTGTATCAGATGATTGGAACGATGAGCTGATGGCTGTTCACTATAAATTGAAAGACGGTGGTGAGAATTATCTCTGCAAGGACGACTGTGAGAATTACCGTGAAATATTTCTTTCTGGTAGAAAACTTTGTCTAAAATGTGCTTATCTACTCCGCGATGAGGATGTTCGAATAACATAAATAAAATATGTTGAAACGGCATAAGAATTTAAATTGAGCTTTTTTTGGTGGTTAAACTGATCAGGTAAAAAACTACAATTATATCTACTTAGAGCAAAACCCAAAGCAAAAACCAAAATAAAATGGCTGAAAACCTGATTTTGATCAGACACGATAGGATATTGGGGTAGCGATTTCCAATATCGGAGTCAAAGAAGTCATCGAAATTTTGACTAACCTAAGTAAGTTCATGAAAACTTATCGTACACATCGGGAAAAAAATTAGAGAAAATGAGCCATATTGATGGCTGAATATCGGTTTTTGATCAGATTCGATAGAATATCGGGAGAATAGCTGCTAATGTTTGAGATTAAAAGCTATAATTTTACCAAGTTAGAGCAAATTCTGCAGCAATAACCTCGATAAAAGGGCTGAAATCCTGATCTTGATCAGACCTGATTGGATATCGGCGTATCGATTTCCAATATCGGGAAAAAATCGGAAAAATAAGTAGCCCAGAACCAGACCGGAAGCTTAAAAAAAGTTGTGTGAAGTTTGGTGAGAATTGGATAAAAGTTGTGGATCTGTATAAAGGATATACATACAGACAGACACACAGACACACTCAAATCTCTTGCCTTTAATATTTTTTTTTAATCATATCACCCCAAGCAAGGCGGTAACGCCACTGAAGCGCAGGGGCCTATGTAGGAGTGAAAAGATTGGTAAAGAGAAAGCCGGAAACCACATCCTAAACAAGGAACAAGGGATGAACCTCTTCACGTGTTCAATAGACGTAGGTGGAGTGTGAACCGGGCGATAGTTTAGTCTATCTACTCCAATTGAGAAAAAAAAAGAGTGAAAATATTGGAAAAGAGAAAGCTGGAAACCACATCCTAAACAAGGAAAAGGGATGTTCCTCTACACCTGTTCAATAGACGTGGGAGGAGTGATGAATTACAACAGTTAGTGCTATTATAGAGGTATTTAAAGTAATTTGTCGAATCTAGTGAAGACTTGTACTCGTCAAGTGTTGTTTAAAAGGTTTATAAATGACAGTTATCGTATCTCCACGAAACCTTGCTCTGGAAGACGACTAATTAGTCTGTAGTGAACAAAACAAGATCTAGATTTAAAATTCAAATGCTACACACTGACTCGTTGGTTTTCTTAAAAATAAAAAAAGAAGACCAGAATTTACAAACTTTGCTTAGCACACACGCAAAAGCGAATATAAAACAAAGTTCGTGGAATTTCACACCTCGATGCGAAATGTTTTTCGACCAATGGAAAACTAGGAAATATCTAAAAACAAAATTCAAATAATCTTCAATTATCAGAAACAAATTCTCTCACGGACCTTTTCGCGAGACGATGCGAACTTTGTTTGTCGTCCATTGGAAAGGCCGGAATCACACCCGGGAGTGAATTCCCAAATGACCTTTTCAAGACCCACAAACAAAATAAAAAACGAGCCAAGTTTGCATGCCTTCAGAGAGAAGATGGCAAGCGTAATTAACACGTCCCTTGACAAACATCATGCAATCGCTATTATTACCACTCTCTTCTCTCTCACCTCCTTCCTCTTCATCGTTCACCCGTCTGTCTCTTTTTATACTTGTTAACCGAACGGAAACCTTTAAGACTAAGCGAATACTTCAAAGACATTCCTATCCAAAGATAACGCTCATACATACATACATACATACATACATACATACATACATACATACACAGATACGTTCCTGCCTACATCCACACAAGTTACTACTACGAACTCTTGATACCCTTAACTTCTTAACACTGTTTCTCATTGAACATTAACTTTTAACAATTCCTGTTATTCTTTTCTATAAATACATTTCTATTTAAACAAACAAAAGGTATACTTATATTTTTTCACAAAATCCACCTTCTGATAGCCTTCCGATAATTCTGATAAAACCTGTAAGTTGTAGGAAGTTTGGTTATGTTCGGTACAAGGCCAATTAAAAAACATTAGCCATCTGCCTACCTCTACAAGTCTAGAACTTTCGAAAGAGACTACTGCATTATATTCATATAAAGCACTAAAGATTTGGTGCAAGAATTTAATGTGCTATGTTTGAACTTGTCCACAGAGAATTTGGCTTATTCATCGTTCCACTGCCTGCTAGTCTTTTAACCATGGAGCGCTCTCCACCTTTTTCCACAGTAATGGACTGTTCTAATCACTATATAAAGTAGTAGTGATGATACCTCGAGGTAGCACCTCGAAGTAAGTCGACGAAGTAAGTCGAGTGAGCGAGTCAGTTGGGTATTTCCGGTAGTGCACCGGAAGTATTCTACTAGTCAATCTATCACATCTCTACGACGATACTGTATACTAATTACCTTGTTCTGTATTCTACTAATCCTCACCTCTTGTAAATACTTCTCTTTCCTGTCAATACATCTACTTTTATACAATTACATTGTTGTGTATTATTTCATAATTCATAATTTCGTAACAAGAAACTTTCAATTTTGCATTGCAAAAGGCGTTGAAAATGTCCTACATGTCAGCAGTAAACAAAAAACAGTGATTATCACATAAGGAGAAAACAGTAGCAACACCGAAACTATGACATCATCTTTGTCTCTGGTGGAGATATTGTTCATTACGAACTGTCAAAACATAGATATTTATTGTTAATAAACTAATCGGATAGACGAAGCATTACCTCGAGCGTCTCATGCTTTAGTAAACAGAAAATATATTTATAGAATGTACATTATTCAAACTATTGTCCTCATCTTTGTTGCCATTTGTACGACGTTTCGGCAGTTGTACGCTCCGGTTTTCATCAGGTGGTAGCAATTTCAAACAGAACCCTTTATTACAATGACTTGGGTATATGAACTCTATTCCTTGCCTAGAACTCATATACCCCAGTGATTGTAATGAAGGGTTCGGTTCGAAATTCCTAGCACCTGAAGAAGGCCGGAGCATACAACGGCGGAAACGTCGTATAAATGACAACAAAGATGAGGACAATAGTCCGAATAATGTAAATATTATAAATACGACCTCATTTCAGAAATATAGACAAACAGAAAAGATATTATTTTCCAGCATGACAATACAAGTGTTAATTTACTGAGACAACCCCTAGAAAAATAATCTCGTTAGTAAGAAAAATTCGGAAAAGTTGCAGCTTCGTACCCGCGAAAAATAAGTCTGAAAAAGATTGTTTTTCTATTGACATTTCTTGAGAAATTACAGCAAAATATTAATGACAGGTATAAGAGATGGCTCGTAAATTTTAATGCTCCCAAAACGAAACTATTATCAATTAACCATCATAGACAATCGCTCCTACCTCCCATTAGCATGGAAGAGGCTTGCCTCCCAGAGAGTAAAACACTACGCCTCCTTGGTCTCACACTCTCAACGGATCTCAAATGGAATGATTATATCGAATCCATTGCTAAATCCGCTGCTATGAAAGTCGGCTCTCTGTGCAGGGCCCGGAAGTTTATCCCTCTGAATCTATCCTGCACATATATACATCTACCATCCACCCGTGTATTGAATACTGCTGCCACATCTGGTCGGGTTCCCCTGCTATTCTCCTCGGGGTTCTTGACAAAATAATGTAATGTGATCGATACCGACTTGGCAGACCGGCTGCAGTCACTCTCTCACCGGCGTGACGTGGCTTCCCTGTGCCTCGTCTATAAATACTTTCACGGCTTCTGCTCCGATGAACTTAGATAACTGGTGCCCCCTAGGTATGAATTTACACGAGATACTAGATTAGCAACTAGGTCCCACCCGTTTACAGTGAAACAGATAAGATGTAACCGCAATTTCTACTCCAACAACTTCTTTTCTCGCACTTCCCGCCGGTGAAATTCCCTTTCACATACTTGCTTCCCCGACAGCTACAATCTCCAGGAGTTTAAATGTAAGGTCCATAGACACCTCCTAACACACTAACTTGCACCCAAACTCTCAAACACTCTTCCCATCTACTCAACCCTCATCCTCGGTATCCTTACCCGTCTATTACCCCACTTCTGACATTTCCTATATCTAACCACTCTTTCTCATCACTTTCCCCTATGTAACCCCCTGCGCAATAGTGGCAGTGGAATGACTTGCTTGGGGTGAAATGATTAAAAAAATTACTTAGATTGTTGGGAAAGGTAAGTATCCTGCTCTCAGCTATGCATTGAATATCAGGGAAGAAGGGTTCTATAGCCTTGGCTGGCAACAAGTCTCCCGTAGAAAGAAACGGCAGCATACTGCCATAAAATATCCTACATAGTCAGTCATGAATCGAAATAGACATGATCGCCGAATCATGTATGGTACTTAACTGATTGAAGTACAATTTTGAAAATGTAAGTTTCTGTTAATTTTGAACATATCGTTTTAAAATATCATTTGATATAGAAAAAAAATCTCTTGGCACTTCTAAGTAAAAATAAATAAATAAATAAATAAATAAATAAATAAACAGTAACTAAACGTTCACAAATGGAAAGATAACCTTTATAAATATTATCAGAAAACAAAATATATTAAACTTCAGAAAAAAAAAACATCACAGAGAATTCATAATATGTTGTTTATATTTAATATTTAATGTTTAATATGTCTTGTTTATAATTTAACAGTCTTCGTCATTCTCTTTGTATTTTTTGATAATATTTTAGAAAAGATTTGAACAGAATTTTTCTAATTATTTTTTTTGTGATTATTAAGATCCTGAAAAATCGTTTTTGCATTTCATTATTCCAACATCAGATATGATTGGATTGAATCAGAAAAACGACTTTGTCAACAACTTGAATAAATAACAAATAGAAGCGCATTTTTGGAGTAAAATTCTTTCGGTTGCATTCCTGTTATTCTGGTGATACAGATCTTTCCATAAATTAATATTCGGTATTGAACGTTTCTGTCGATAGAAATTCAGAAATTATTTTTCTTAAAACAATTTTTTTTGGAGACTGGACTAATCGAGTCCAGTAACTGTTATAGCTTTTTCTAGTATTGTTGTGAGTTTTCTTTCAAATCTTTCGTTTTGGGAAGTTTGAGTTTGCGTTTTGTTTTAAGGCATATCAAAAAGTTATTTAATGTCAGAAATGTAGGGTTTTCATATTCGGTTATAGGAGAAGATTGTTTTAGTCAGATGTTAATGAAAAATTTAGTTTTTATTTGTTTAATTTTAGAAAAATTGAGATGTCTTTTAGTTTTGTATTCAAAAATGTATTGCTGGTAATAATATTTTTTCTTCGAAAAAGTATTATGGGAATATTTTGTTCCTTCAAAAATGTGTTATGGTAGTAATCTTTTCCTTTAAAAACTGTATTATTAATAATATTTTTCCTTAAAAAAATGAATATTTTTCGAGAAAAGTTCATTCTTACGTATATATTTCTATAAAAGTCTATTTATATACTTTCACTGTGTTTGACCCCACCTTAGGGGTTAAATATTTGCACATAGCTTGGAAGCTTACAAGTTCTACCACTCAGGGTCAGGCCGACCTTGAAACAACTGCAATTTAGAAGTGTTTTAATGCTCGTCACAACCTCCCAATCTGAGGCCTTGCTGCTGGATGCAGTTTACCGTCATACCCAGAAACAGGAAATATCGTGATTATATATATATATATATATATATATATATTTTAATTGTATCACCCCGAGCAAGGCAGTAACGCCACTGATGCGCAGGGGGCTACGTAAGAGCGAAAAGATTGGAAAAGAGAAAGCCGGAAACCACATCCTTCACCTGTTCGACAGACGTGGGTGGATAGTTCAGTCTATCTACTCCAATTGAAAAAAAAAAGAAAAAAAGAAAAAGAAAAGAGTAAAAAAATTGGAAAAGAGAAAGCTGGAAACCACATCCTAAACAGGGAACAAGGGATGAGCCTCTTCACATGTTCAATAGACGTGGGTGGAGTGTGAACCGGGCGATCAATGGGTCATTTAAAAAGATCGTAATGATGAAGAGCTGCGGGGAACCACTTAATTTTCGTGTCAGGTGGTTAAGAAAATTTAGTGGATTTCTAGGTTTATATCAAATCATATTCACTCTTTAAAAATTAACATTTATGACATCTTCTTCTATGTGCCCTGTCCCTTCAGGACGTAGGCGATCATGGCTTTCCACGTTTCCCTATCCCTGGTGCTTCTGAGCACGCCTTCTCCTGTTACACTATCTGAACCCCGCGCTGCCATCCACTAGCTCAAACCCATTAATCTAGAATATAAATATATATAAACTAGCATGGTCAAAAATGAGGGATCAGTTTATATATTGATTATAATATAAAATTGATCCCCCAATTTATAGCCACATTATAATTTCTTATAAACATTTGGCATATATATATTCTTCTTCTATGTTCCCTGTCCCTTCAGGACGTAGGCGATTATGGCTTTCCGCGTTTTCCTATCCATGGTGGCTCTGAGCACGCCTTCTGTTACACCGTGAAATCCTTGTTCTGTCATCTACCTGATTAGGTCCTTTAAATACAGTGTAACTCTGATATAAAAGAGTTGTCACGACCGGATAAAAGTTCTCTTATATCCGGTCGTGACAACTCTGTTATATCAGGTTTTATCTTATATCCGAGTCTCTTATACACGGGTTATACTGTATGTTATCCGTTGTTTTCCCCTGTCTCTTTTTCTATCTATCTGGCCTGTTAGTATCACGTTCTCCAAGCCCTCCTTCCTCATTGCGTGTCCCAAGAACTTCAGCTGTCTCTTCCTGATGCACAGTATTAATTTCCTTTTTGTTTCCATCATTTCCAAGACCTCATCATTGCTCACATGCTCGATCCATGATATTCGCAGCATCCTAGTGTAGAACCACATTTTAGTTGCTTCAAGTTTTTCCTTCATTTTTGATGGTATTGTCCAGCATTTACTGCCATATTGAAGGACGGACATCACGTAGCAATCCAGTACTCTCTTCCTAGTTTCTAGCGAAATTGGCCTATTTCATAATACCTTACTTAACTTCTGGAATGCTTCCTTCACCATGGCAATTCGTCTTCAGATCTCTGTGTCGCACTTTCTGTCTTCTCTTATAACAACGGTTTTCAGGTATTTAAATTTTTGTACCTGCTTGATTCTGGTATCCCTGACCTGTATTTGGCATTTTGGGCTGACCTTTTTTACTGATGCTCATGACGTCGAGACTGCCGAAAATATTGTTGACGTACCCGATATGCAGCAAGTAATATGCACTCTGGTTATCAGGAATTTAGATCCAAAATGGATTTATTTTCTTTCCTTTTACTCGCATTTTTCTTGAAAGTAAAAGACAGGACACAATTTAATGAAACCACCGCCATTAAGTCCTGATCTAAATGCAATAAAAATCTATGGTCAATTTAGGAAATTATTCGAAGATAGCAGACAATAGAACAGCACAGAGAACTCTGGAAAGAAATTAAAGCCACAATGTTCGAGAATGAGCTTTCTGAGGTCGAAGCCTCAACAAAATTAATGAATAATATGTTGCTGGCAGGTAATTGAGAAAAAGTGTCACGGTATTAACAAAGAAATATTCTAGAGCAGTGGTTCCCAAACTTTTTCTGCCATTTCCCCTTACACCCAGTTCAACCATCTAGATTTCTCCCTTCATGTGTATGAGATAAAGAGCAGTTAAAACACACTGAGACTATTTACTAATTTATTTTTCAAATGTACAAATATACTGATAAACTTACAGTTACAAAGTAAAGTGGATAGAGAACAGTTAGTAACAACTAAGCATAGCCATAGAGAGCGGTTATTAACAAATAAAAGGACTTTTGTTTGCTCTTCTACTTCAGAATTAAATTGGTGAGAAGGGTGATGCTGTTTATTGTGCACCAGTGTATCAATATCAAGGTTAGTCTCTCTCTCTCTCTCTCTCTCTCTCTCTCTCTCTCTCTCTCTCTCTTTCTCTCAGACACGAGAAAATCCATCTGAATTTTTTTTTATTTAGTAGGTAGTGTCATTATTTCCCCACTGGTAGCTTCAAATTTCCCGCCAGGGGAAAATTTCCCCCAGTTTGGGAATCTCTGTTGCAAAGACTTCTCATATGTGTTTTTTTATTTGTTCGATTATAGATGTTGTGGATGATTCTATTACACTGTTTTTGAAAGAGAAATTAATCCTCTAGCTTTGAATAAGAATTGGAGATAGCAATTGTTCAAAATACATCAATAAAACATGTTGAAACTACATAAGAATTTACTTCGAGCTTGTTTTTCTTTTTTAATAATATGATATTTTAGAAAAGATTTGAACGGAATTTTTCCAATAATTTTTTTTTTGTGATTATCAGGATCCTAAAAAATCGTTTTCTCATTTCATTGTTTGAACAGCAATCAGGATTAGATTGAATCAGAAAAACAACTTGGTCAACATCTTGAATAAAGTAAGGAATAGAAATTATGAAAACTCGCTTCGTGTTCATAAAGGAATAATAATGGATTTTCCCGCAGCCTTATTCAGTCATGGAGAAGACAAAATGAATAGAAATATTCAGGGATAAAAATTCCTCCGCCTACTTACTTTCCTTCTATTTGTTCAGTCCCTATTTCCCATATATATATATATATATATATATATATATATATATAGCCTTTGAGATTTGAAAAAAATAATCACTCGAACGACGGGCGAGAGCGAGGGAAAATTTACTCCACCCAAAATCATTTTACTCGACCATTTTTTAAATAATTGCCTTACGTAAACATAGCGTGAATCGCTGACGGAAAACAAATAATGAAATTTTAATTAGAATTTCGAACGTGTTAGAAAATTTTTTTTTTAAAAACAATAACAACAAATTTGATCTTTCCTCTTAATGACAGCATAAACATATTGATGATAAAACGTTGTTTTTATTATGTTTGATCCCTTTTAACATCATGATATGATGTTTTTTGGCAATCGAGTGGAGGTACATAAATTCGTAGTTTCTTTCTTCTGTTTGACTAATTCCTCCATCTCATAGATAATAAAAAATAACAAATCTGATTTACTCAAAAATTTTCTCTAAAAACGTTACTTGTATAATTTGGTTTTCGGTACGTAGTTGAAAGAAGTATGCGCATTTTTTTTTTGTTTCAAATGTTCGTTTTTGCTTTCAAGGATAATATTTTTTCAAATGAGTTTCTAAAAAATCTGTGAGCGCTTTAATCTGGGCAACAGAGCCTTTTTGGCTTCAATCTGGAAGCGTTCAGGAACTTGTCGATCGAAATTCCTTCTGTTAGATCTTGCTTTGATGATTGCGGGATGTCACTGTCTTTTGTTTAACCACACATTTCAGGCGCCATGCATAAGACCAAAGAGATCAATAATGTCAGTGTTGGTTATTGTGAGTAACTTGTGAATTTTCAATGGCATTCTTTTGGGTTGTAAATAGAATCAGATTTACTTTTTGAAACTTAAAGGGACACGTTTAATTGCGAGATTTTTAATCGACCGCCGGCGATTAAAGCAATAAACTTTAATCGCCCTTTAAGGTTGTTAATCGACTGAGTCGATCGGGCGGGTGGAATCTCAAAGGCTATATATATATATATATATATATATATATAGCCTTGTTACATTATTTTATTAACGCCAAAACATTTCTATGACTGCGTGTACCTGCGTATCTATCTATCTATCTATCTATCTATCTATCTATCTATCTATCTATCTATGACTCTCTTTCTTTCTCTCTCTCTCTCTCTCTTTATATATATATATATATATATATATATATATATATATATATATATATATATTAATCCTTCTATATTTCTTTCACAGCCTCTACTACATACCCATCAATTTGCCTCCTTTTGGTTTGTTTCTCTGTGACTCTTTGTATTTTTTTAAAACTTGTCTCCCGGTATAATAATCAGCTTTTTGAAGAAAAAATATTGTCAATACATTTTTGAAGGAATAAAATATTACCAGCAATACATTTTTGAATAGAAAACTAGAAAACATCTTCAGTTTTCTAAAATAAAAAATAAAAAAATAAAAAAAACTTTCATCAAAATTTGACTAAATCAACCTTCTCACTCTAACGGAACATTTAAAAAAAATACCTTAAAACCTTACCTTTTTGGCATTAAATAACCCATAGAGGTGTTGATATGCCATTAAACAACTCAAACACAGAAGACTTCTTATCTTTTTAGTTAGTTAAGTGCCATACGTGGTACACGTTTGGGTAATCATGTCTCGAAAGAAATATGACTGATTGGCCAGAAGTTTATCCTGCAGTACGTTGACATACTTTCTGCAGTAGACTAGTTGCCAGCCAAAGCTTTAGAACTCGATCTGTTCTGTTATTTAGCCCATAACTGGAGGGACTAGACCTTTCCCAAAGGGTATTTGCGCATAAGTGAAAGTAAGAAATTCAACTGGAATTCGAACTCGGTTTCCTGATTTCTCGTTCTGAGCCGATATCCACTGCACCACAACGCACATCCTATCTCTTCAGTGATCGCAATTTATACTATGTTTCCCTAATTTTCTTCTTCTTTGTCAACAACACTTGTCATGCATTTTCTTAATGATTATGATGCTATAGTGTGTTGTTTATCTATTCCTTTCCTAGTTGTAGTGGGAGTTGGTTCAAGAGAAGGGTAGTTGTATATTGTTGCAGGTTAACGGAATTTGGCCTTGTGGTAGATAGCCCACTATAAGTCATAAAATGATTATAAAATCAAGAAAAGTTAAATTGTGTAGAAAAATAACATCTTCATGTATACACATATCAATTTATGTTTTTACAATTAAATTAATACTTGAATATAGGTCCAACGGAGGTTAAATGTTCATGGCGAATAAAATGCTGAAAGAGATTTAAGGCTTAGAAATTTGGGAGCGTCGTGAGTAAGAAATGTTTTTGATGGAGTCGCTCCTTAGGTCAGTTAGTACTTTTGAGACAGGGAAGAAAGTAAGGAGAGGTGAAGGGAGGCGAACATAGTAGCCACTTGACTTGGTCAAGGGAGGTATTAATCACGCTCGTCTGTCCGTCGGTCTGTCTCCTTCGGTCTGTCTGCTGGGTGCTTTCTGTCTCGGCTTTTTATATCTGCTTTTTGGATCAATAGCAGCTCGTTTGTGATTTCACATTTGTATTGGTTCTGAGGTTCCCATTGGCTGATAAATAAAATTCGAGTAGGCTCGCGAAATGGAAATTTGATACTTGATTAACTTTTATTTTTCAACCGGAACATCTGCGCGAACCCGGATGCGCAACGACGACTTTTGTTCATTTGCTTTCTGGTCGTTATAGAGCAAACATCCGGTCCCTCACTTTTGCTTCTCTCATCTTCTTCACTTTGTCTCATTGTCGCACACATCATTTTTTACTTCCCCTAATCAGTTTCGCCCTCTTCCTTTCTTTTTTGTTCCAACAGATGCAACATTACAAGTCTATCACTATTCTATTGCTATTTCCACGGCAAATGTTTGAATGACTTCATTTATTAGTTTTACCAATTCAGATATTTACAGCCAGGTCACATCATATTACTTTCATAGAATTGAATCACTCTTATTTCCTCCATATTGCAAATCAGAAAGTTCCACTCAGAAAGTTTTTTTTCTTAAGAACTGCCACTTTGTGAAACAAACTCTTGTTTAGATGCTTTCCTGGGCATAACGATAAACCATATCTGGCAGCAAGGCCTCAGATCAGAAGATTAGAGCATTTGAGGAGTGTGGGACCAACTCTTAATTGCTGTTGACCCCAGATCAAACTGAACTTGGTGGCAGTCCCCGTTGGGCAAAGAGTGAAAGAACCATAAAAATAAAGCATAAAATCATGTACAAAACATTTCTCTTTCATTCTCTTTTATACTTATTTTATTTATTACTAACAGTATAGCCCGACGTTGCTCGGGTGTAATGAAAGCTTTAAAACTAATCCATGGTCCTGGAGCTCAGACTCTTTGGACGTTGGAACGAAAGACTAAAAAGCAATAGTTGTTTCCAATTAAAGCAAAACCGTAGACTGAAAGAAAAATGAATGGCTGTAAGTCAAATAAGTTTTTTCGTCGTAAACTGAATTTTCAAGGCTAAATAAGTCCTCTGAGTAAATGGTATCATGGCGGAGACTAAGAACTACAATTAAACCTACTTAGAGCCAAACCCGAAGCAAAAACAAAAATAAAAGGGCTGAAAAAAATACAGACATACAGGCAGATAAACAGACACACACACAAACATCTTGCCTTATATATATATATATATATATATATATATATATATATATATATTATCGATTTTTTGCACAATTGTAAGAAATGCAACCTTGAAACTTCTGAATATCGTTTCTTATGTCTTTGTCTATGAGTGTATCAAATTTGATTAAAATCGGACGACTCCTTCTATAATCGATTTTCGATATTTATCGGAGGTACCTCGACACAGGACATAGCTAAGAACACTCGCAGACGCTTATAGTACAACTGTGTAAATTTTCAAGAAAATCGGTTCAGCCGTTTCGGAGTCTATAGGTAACAGACACACACACACAGACACACACACACACATTTATAAATAAGTTTAGATTATGTCCCTCTTTATAACAATAGGCTTCTAAATTATTTTTGTATTGAACCCCTTTTCTGCAAACTCTCGTTTTTTTCTTTCATATCCTCAAACTGGTTCTCTTATATTTTCCATATCTTCACTTTTCTTTCTTTCTTTCTTTCTTTCTTTCTGTGGTGCAGTAGATATAGGCTCGGAACGAGAAATCGGAATGCCGAGTTCGAATTCCAATTAAATTCGTTGCATTCACTTACACACAAATACCCTTGGCGAAGGTATTAATCCGTATCTTTCTTCCAGTAATGGGTTAAATAACAGAACAGATTGGGTTCTATAGCCTTGGCTGGCAACCAGTCTACAGCAGAAAGAAATGACAACCTACTGCAGGATAATCTTCTGGCTAGTTAGTCATGTCTCTTTCGAGACTGATTGCTCAAACCGTGTATCACGTATGACACTGATTGACTGAATATAATAGTTGAAATCAAGATTCAGGCTTCTACTGGTAATAAAGTGTGGGTTAGGTTTTCTATTGTTATGAAGTAATAAACTGATCCCCCACTAATTATTACGTAATGATATAATAAATTGCTTCTTCCTCTAGCCATGAGTCAAATAACAGGACAGATTGGGTTCTATAGCCTTGGCTGGCAACCAGTCTACCACAGAAAGTAATGGCAACCTACTGCGGGATAATCTTCTGCCCATTCAATCATGTCTCTTTCGAGATATGATCGCTCAATGCGTGTATCACGTATGGCACTTAACTGACTGACTGAACATAATAGTTGGAATAATGATTAAGGCTTCTACTGGTCATAAAGTGGGGGATCAGTTTATTACTTCATAACAGTAGGACACCGATCCCCCAATAATTACTACATAATAATATAATACATTTCTTTCTCCTCTAGCTATGAGTCAAATAGCAGGACAGATTGGGTTCTATAGCCTTGGTCGGCAACCAGTCTACCGCAGAAAGCAATGGCAAGCTACTGCGGGATAATCTTCTGCTCAGTCAGTCATGTCTCTTTCGAGACATGATCGCCCAATGCGTGTATCACGTATGGCACCTTAACTGACTGGATTATTGTAGTAGGATCATATGCACATCGTTTGTGAGAAGAAAAGCACCATAACACCAGAAAATTTGAAATGGCATTCTGTACTGATTAGGATTTCCGCCGAAAGCTCCAAATCGAACATTTAAATGTGTTTGGTTAGAGCAGAGGATTCTGAAAGAGTCGGTGGAGTCAAATGGTGATTACGAAGGTTTTTGGAGTAAATACGCGTGATGGCGACGATATGCTTCCATTCCTCTTGCCACAGAGCCTCAGACTATACGCAGAAGCCTACATCAAGTGATTTGAGCGTGTCCTGAGGTTGGCTTCTGGAAGACCGTATGTCTAGAAACTCAGAACTCATAGCCGGAGAACCCAAACATGGCTGTCAGACAATTACGATCACCTTACGCCTTACATCTGACCAACTAATTTTCCAGACTGCAAAACCTTTAATTATAATGTGTGAGACGAAGTTCAACAAGAGAACAGCAAAACAAAATACATCACTCTCTAAATCCCGAGCCTATCTAATAAAACAAGTTTTAGGCAAAATTCGACTTTATTCATCAACATAGACACGTTCTACGGTGATACGCTGATTCCAACGCTTCCCTAGCAATTCGATGCCTTTTCTTATAGAACGATTTGTCTTTAACCTCAAAATACACCCCAGTTTCCGATATCACTTTTCATTAGAGACAATTCTCTTTCCCTAGAACATTCTTTTGAGGTAATGCTGTCCTCGGTCATGAGAGTGCCTCCTGCTATGTGTTAAATAACAGCACAGATTGAGTTCATTAGCCTTGGTTTTTTTTTAATAAAATAATATTTTAGTCGCGTTTGACAGGTTAGATTTGATTTCTGCGACGTAATCCACAAGCATCTTAGATCTTGGATGCTTTTACGTAGCAAATGTAAAAAACCGGCATCATTGGCCAAAAAGTGCGAAAGTAAAAATTGCTGAACTTCAAACTCAAAAAGTATGTCTCGACCTGGCTTCCTGGAGATATGTGTCCCTAAAAATTTTGAATGGCGTAGCTTAAAAAATGTAGGCGTGCATAGGGAACAGTCACACACAGACTCACGTATTGCCTTTTATATATATAGATTAAATATTTATAAATTCATTTGATGCACATGTTATTGTGCAATATTAACAAAAGAACCGTTCTATTTTCATTCACAATTATTTACTTGGCAATAAATACTAATTAAAAATAGTATGAAATACATTATATTTTTAAGACACTGGGTTGACCTAATAATTATGGCCGGTAGTATATATATATATATATATATATATATATATATATATAAAGTAATATCCTTACTAATTGGTAAGGTTAATTTCATGGAGGGTCTTACTCCCATGAGAACAGTATGTTAAAAATTAACAGAGAATTGTCATGAAAATAAGCCCTACAAATTTATATATCCATCAGTGATTTATTTCGTGAATATTAAAAAGATTTTAACTCATCAAACCAAATCTTTTTACAAAAATGAATGGGTTTAAATTATCCAGACGGAAGAAATAGTGGGGGAAGAGAAAGAAGGAAAAGATTTTGTTGTTGAGAGAGGGAGTAAAGTTTACAATTCTAAAAATTATATATCAGCATTTAATTTTTAACATTATTGTTCTCTCTAAATAATAATATGTATTTTACATTCTTTCATACAAATTAATTCCTGTACGTCTTCGTGGCTTTATTGATTAACTTAGAGTGAAATAATTAAAAAAAAAAATTAAGCCAGATATTGATATCACTTTTGAGGTGAAATCAGTGACTAGTTAAGTATTTCTGTCCGGTTTTCCAGTGAACCTTGAATCTAAAGCCAACCGTTATCTTATATTTTCTTCATTCCTGTTCTTTTATTGTTCTTTCACCTTAATAATATTTTTCTTTGTTTCACATTCTTTCACCCTCAATTACCTTTTGTATCTTAGTGGATTTATTGCCTTGCTTGGTGTGAAATCATTAAAAAAAAGTTCAGATATTCATGTGACGTTTGAGGTGAAATTAGTGCGTAATTGTGGTGGATTGGAAATTAAGAATTAAAAGCATCTTTCTTCTTCACTTTAAAAAGAATTCACAATGACGTGTGAAATTCTGGTTTTGCCAAATAGAAAAAGGATTGACCTCGTGTTTAAAGAAAAAGTCGAAACCGGAATTCGCGAGTAGATGTTAAATTGATTTTCTGACAATGAAAGCGATTTATAAGACTAAAAAGACTTAGCGATCCAGTGCAAAAAAACTAAATGGCTATAAAACGCCTCGGTCTGTGTCAGCCAGACAGTCAGATGGGAGCAGCGAGACGACACACTAAAATGTAACAGGAGAAACTTCAAATCGACTCGGACGTAAGGTTGAGTGCATATTCTTTCTTTTTGTCCTTCTTTCTCGTGTGCTGATTTCTTTTAGTTCTTCTTCTCCATTTAAAGACATTCCTACCAAACAAACGCTCATACATACATACATACAAACTCTTTCCAACAAATTACTACTACGAACATATCTACAACTCTTGATACCCTTAACTTTCTTATTGAAGATTAACTTTTACGAATTCTTATTATTCTTTTTCATCAATAATTTTCAATAAATGTATATTTTTATTCTTCCACAAATTCACACATTCCAGTTTCGAATAAACCTGATAATTACCTTCTGTTGATTACGAATAAATCTGTAAGTTGTAGGGAGTTCGATTATGTATGACACAAGGCCGAATTAATAAACATTAACCAGCTCCCTATATCTTCAACCGATGTATTTCTGCGAGGCTTCTGACTTTCTAGTCTAATTTGATCTTCCAAAATTTAAAGGCAATGTCAATTGTCATTTTCTGCCTCCTTAAATTTTGTATTTTATTTTCCACTCTCCCAGTTTTTATGGCCATTCTATTGCTCACTGAATGACCCATGAAAGTTTTATCGAGCCGAAGTTAAATTATTGAGTTATTATTTATCGTTTGTGTAAGAAATAGTATACTATTCTTTTTTTTTTTTTTTTCATATAATTTTATTTTTTTGAAAAGTTAAATCTCATCATTAAGTGCCAGGAATTTATTGGAGCCACTTTCACGACAACCAGAAAGAATTAATTAAATTTTCGTGCTGATAGAATCAGAAAAAAAAAAAAATTATAAAAAATCCCGAACCCACAGGTGAGATGTAGAATGAATCAATAAATTTAATATTTTTTCATTATTCTTTAGTGTTTTTTTTTCTTTTACTTTTAAGTGTTCTTTTCCATTCCGTTCTTTAAATTGACGCTATGTAATCTTGACGCTATGTAATCTTGTATAATTCGCGCATTAGATTTTATTTTGTTATATTCGTTTCTTTTTCTTCGCTTTCGTTTTGCTAATTATTTTTGCAACGAAAGACCCAAAGGCTCCTGAAGTTAAGTTATGGCTTACGAGTATTTTATGAACATTAATGGAGGTTAATGAGAAGTGCACTTTATGAGGGTATGTAGGAAATTTAAAACTAAACCCAAGATATGAGGAACTTAAGACTAGTGATCAGAAAAGCATCTTCTTAGAATACTATTCCACAAAGTACGTGTTCTTGGGAATAATCAGTGATGTTATCGGTCCTGGCTTGGCATACCTGTTTAACCACCGTAATACAGTTTTCCTATGTATTCCTTATAAATATTTTCATGCTAATTATTCTGCTGATTTTTCCTCTTTTGGACCTCACCTTTACGAATTTAAGCACAGTACTAGAATACACAGTACTAGATTACGGATGTGCGTCGTGGTGCAGTGGATATCGGCTCGGAACGAGAAATCGGAAAGCCGAGTTCGAATTCCAGTTGAATTCATTGCATTCACTTATGCGCAAATACCCTTGGTAGTTTCTTCCTTCCAGTTATGGGTTAAATAACAGGACAGATTGGGTTCTATAGCCTTGGCTGGCAACCAGTCTACCGCAGAAAGTAATGGCAACCTACTGCGGGATAATCCTCTGCCCAGTCAGTCATGTCTCTTTCGAGACTTGATCGCCCAAGCGTGTTTCACGTATGGCACTTTAACTGACTGACCCTTGGGAAAGGTATTAATCCGTCTCTTTCCTCCAGTTATGGATTAAATAACAGGATAGATTCGGTTCTATAGCCTTGATCGGCAAACAGTCTACCGCAGAAAGCAATGGCAACCTACTGCAGGATAATCTTCTGCCCAGTCAGTCGTGTCTCTTCCGAGACATGATCGCCCAGAGTGTGTATCCCGTATGGCATTTAACTGACTGACTGACTAGATTACAGCTGAATTGATGCATTCACTTACGCGCAAATATCCTTGGAAATCCGTTGCTTCTACCTACAGCAATGGTTTAAATAGCAGGACAGATTCGGTTTTATAGCCTTGGTTGGCAGCCAGCCTACCGCAGGAAATAATGGCAACCTACTGTGGGAAAATCTTCTGTCTAGTCAGTTATGTCTCTTTTGTATAGCACTTAACTGACTGACATTATTATAAGCTAGAGACAGTTGAAATAATTAGATGTAACCGCAACTTCTACGCTAATAGTTTCTTCTCTCGCACTTCTCACTTGTGGGACACCTTTCGGGTTTCTTCCTTCTCAATCCTCTTTGATTATCAATAATGTAAACGATAACGTTATCTACAGTCTTCTTAATTCCTGTTCTTTTATTTTTCTCTTTCCTTAATAATGTTTTCGATTTTCTAATATTTTATCAAATTTTATCAAATTTCTTTTTTAATCATTTCACCGTAGGCAAGGTAGGACTGCCACTGATGTGCAAAGGGTTACAGTGTGAAAAAAAAAACAAAGTACAGGGATCTCGAAGAAAAGTAAGTGATGGAAGGGATTAAAGTAGACAGAAAATTGCTATTGATGTTGTATTTAAATTTTTCGGGATTGTAGCTATCAGGAAAGCAAGCAAACGGAAGACAGTTCCAAAAAGGGGAAGTCAAAGAAAATAAACTATTTTGACGGTAAAAGGGTGGGACCTAGATTCCAGTCTTGTAGGACACGTAAATGCATATAGTCGGTAAGACAACATATCTTCATTCATGTTTTGTTTCATTAAATAATATAGGCATATTATATCTATTTATTTCTGTAATAATTCTTTGTAGTCTAAAGTTCTTGAAGATTGTTTCTCTCTTATAGAAACAAGTGAACGGAAGGGAGTTCCATAAAAGGAAAATAAGCAAAAAAAAAAGAAAGTTGGAGTAGAGAAAGCGGCTACATTTAATTATTTTGACGGTAAAAGAGTTGGACCTAGATGCCAGTCTTGAGGCACGAGTAAATACAGGTGCTCGGTGAGACAGCATATATTCATTCAAACATGCATTGATTCATTAAATAATATAGGCATATTATGTCTATTTATTTCTGTAATCATTTTTTGTAGTTAAAGTTTTTAAAGATTGAAGCTATTAAGGAAGCAATTAAACAGAAGGGAGTCCCACAGGATGGAAGTAAGAGAAAAAAAAACCTCTTTGAGGCGGTGATATTTAATTATTTTGACGGCAAAATGGTGAGACCTAGAAGCCACTCTAGTAGCACGCGTAAATAAATGTAGTCGGTAAGATAGTAAATCTTCATTCAAACATGTTTTGTTTCATTAAATAATATAGACATATTATGTCTGTTATTATAATAATTCTTTCCAGTTTAATATTTAGGAAGATTGTAGCTATCAAAGAAGGTAATAAATGGAAGTGAGTTCCACAGGCGGGAAGTCGAGAAAAGGAACTGTTGGAGTAGAAGAGGCGGTTATATTTAACTATTTCGACGGCAAAAGGGTGAGACCTAAATGTCAATCTAGTAGAACGCGTAAATACATGTGATCCGGGAATACCAAACGAATAGGGCAGGAATGGGAGTATTCATCCCATACAAATGGTATGGCTACTCTTGTCTTTAAAGGCATGAACTAGCGAGGATCAAGGAAGGTATCTTGTCATAAGAATAGTGATAAAGTAGCGAGAGTTTTACAAGATTTTGCCTGTGGGAAAGCGGTTGTAAAGTTGAAAATAATTCATCAACCACATGGATGCAGAGACGTTTTTGAACGCCCGAATCTTTAGCAAAACTGGAAAGCGATGTTTCAGGTCATATATCAGAATATTAGATTCAATAATTCATTTCTGGCCTGATCTGAATCTTGTAATTACAGAAGCATTTTAGGCACGTGTTTGAATGGTTGCAACATTTCTTTTCCTATCATCAGGATGGTGTCAATATTGACGGTCCATGATCACCCTGTGCAGCACATTTGAAAAGTGCCTGAAAAACCATACCACCTGTTGACCCTGTTGGAGTTTTTGGGTACCCTTGTATACTGTATTTACTAGCCTTCCCACGCAAGGCCGGATGTGACACATGGTACCCTTGTATACTAGTGAGCCAGCCATGAGCTGACGCATTTTATAGTTCACAAACAGAAGGGTTAACCAATCAGAAGGCTCAAAATATTCAATGCGACGTGTAAAAAAGGCGACCACATTTTCCCGAGTATTGGCGATATAGTCCGATTCGTGAGTGTTAATCTTTGACGTTGTTTCATTGAACAGATTACGTACTGCGCTGTATTCTATATTCATAAACTATGGTGGACATGGTCAACAACGATGTTAAGTGGTCTTGACTTCATAATCACATACTTTGATTATATTTTCCTGTTCAGTGAAGACGCGAAATAACTTAAGAAACATGTTTTTGAAGTGTTTAAAAGAAGTCAGGACTATGGATTCAAGCTAAGGGACGAAAAGTGTGAATTCTCTATCGATAACTACTTGGGACAAATGGTTGACAAGGATGGAGAATGCGACGTATATAAAAGACGACCATATTTTCCCGAGTATTAGCGATATAGTCTGATTCATTTGAGGAGAGAAGAGATGAATTCATACCTTTCACAAGGGTATTTCTGTATAAGTGTGTGCAACAAATTCAACTGAAATTCGAACTCTGCTCTCTGATTTCTTGTTCCGAGCCGATATTCACTGCACCATAACGCACATCTTAGCATAGATCTATCTAAACTTATTCATAAATGGAACTATGCCCGTGTGTGTGTGTCTGTGTGTGTGTCCGTGTGTGTCCGTTACCTATAGACTCTGAAAAGGCTGAATCGAGTTTCTTGAACCCCCGATAAATATCGATAACCGAAAAAAATCGAGTTATAGAAGGAGCGGTCCGATTTTAATCAAATTTGATACACTCATAGATAAAGACATAAGAAACGTTATTCAGAAGTTTCTAGGTTGCAGTTCTTACAATAGTGCAGAAAATCGAGAATATATATATATATATATAAACATCAACGACAAAAAAACTTATTTGATATCGATACCAGGAAATCAAAATTTGAATTGCATCCATTCATTTTTCTTTCAGTCTACGGTTTCGCTTTATAGTTACTAGCCTCTTTTTCATTGTTACTAAACTGTTTTTCATTATTATTAGCCTCTTTTTCATTGTTTCCGTTTTAATTTTATTTTTTGGTAGTTTATTTCTTTCATTCATACTTTTTAATTTTTCAAATTATGTCGTATTTTTTGCCTTCGTTTTTCATTTTCATTAATTTTGCTGCTGTAGATAGTGCAAATCTCACGCGCTGTAGCACAGAAAATTCGGCATAAAGAAAAAAGTAATGACATTAAATGCATCAAAAGGCCTTGATATATATATATATATATATATATATATATATATATATATATATAGATAGATAGATAGATAGATAGATAGATAATGAACAAACTTAATAAAATGGATAGATAGATAATGAACAAACTTGGATAGATAGATAGATAGATAGATAGATAGATAGATAGATAGATAGATAGATAATGAATAAACTTAGATAGATAGATAGATAGATAGATAGATAGATAGATAGATAGATAGATAGATAGATAATGGACAAACTTGGATAGATAGATAGATAGATAGATAGATAGATAGATAGATAGATAGAATATGAAGAAACTTACTTAGATAGAAAATGAACAAACTTAATTAGATAGATAGATAGATAGATAGATAGATAGATAGATAGATAGATAGATCTAATCTAAACCTATTTATAAATGAAACTTTGTGTGTGTCTCTGTTTGTGCGTATGTCCGTTACCTATAGACTCCAAAACGGCTGAACCGATTTTCTTGAAAATTTACACAGTTGCACTACAAGCATCTGCGAGTGTTCTTAGCTAGGTTTTGTGTCAAGGTATCTCCGATAAATATCGAAAATCGATAAACGAAAAAATCAGGTTATAGAAGGAGTTGTCTGATTTTAATCAAATTTGATACACTCATAGACAAAGACATAAGAAACGATATTCAGAATTTTCAAGGTTACAGTTCTTACAATAGTGCAGAAAATTTGGTATCGATACCAGGAAATCAAAATTTGACTTACATCCATTCATTTTTCTTTCACTCTACGGTTTCGCTTTAACTGGAAAAAACCATTGCTTTTTAGTCTTTTGTGCCGACGTCCAAAGAGTCTGAGCTCCAGAACAATGGATTAGTTTTAAAGCTTTCATTACACCCGAGCAACAACGGGCTATACTGCTAGTAGATAGATAGATAGATAGATAGATAGATAGATAGATAGATAGATAGATAGAAAATGAACAAACTTAGATAGATAGAAAATGAACCAATGTAATTAGATAGATAGAAAATGAACAAATTTAATTAGATAGATAGATAGATAGATAGATAGATAGATAAGAATAATGAACAAACTTAATTAGATAGATAGATAGATAGATAGATAGATAATGAACAAACTTAATTAGATAGATAGATAGATAGATAGATAGATAATGAACAAACTTAATTAGATAGATAGATAGATAGATAGATAATGAACAAACTTAATTAGATAGATAGATAGATAGATAGATAATGAACAAACTTAATTAGATAGATAGATAGATAGATAGATAGATAGATAGATAATGAACAAACTTAATGAGATAGATAGATAGATAGATAGATAGATAGATAATGAACAAACTTAATTAAGATTAGATAGATAGATAGATAGATAGATAGATAATGAACAAACTTAATTAGATAGATAGATAGATAGATAGATAGATAGATAGATAGATAGATAGATAATGAACAAACTTAATTAGATAGATTGTTTTTTCTTTTTATGGCGGATAGATAGATAAATAGATTTGTTTTTCTTTTTATAGAGGATAGATAGATAGATAGATAGATAGATAGATAGATAGATATGATAATGAACAAACTTAATTAGATAGATAGATAGATAGATAGATAGATAGATAGATAGATAATGAACAAACTTAATTAGATAGATAGATAGATAGATAGATAGATAGATAGATAGATAGATAGATAAGAACAAACTTAATTAGATAGATAGATAGATAGATAGATAGATAGATAGATAGATAGATAGATAGATAGATAGATAATGAACAAACTTAATTAGATAGATTGTTTTTTCTTTTTATGGCGGATAGATAGATAAATAGATTTGTTTTTCTTTTTATAGAGGATAGATAGATAGATAGATAGATAGATAGATAGATAGATAGATAGATAGATAGATAGATAGGACAAACAGTGAGATCGGTCGTCTTAATTATGCCTCAAAAATGCCCCAATTAAAAAAACAATGTCTTGCCTATACGAAGAAATGAAAACTCATACACAAACTTCAGCCATACAAGCATACATTACATATACACAGAGAAACGCATAAGCTGACGAGGCAACATACTCACACATGCAAGCACACTCATTCATATAATGTTTGATTAAAGACTGTAAACAAATAATTATGATCAAATTCCTAATTATATGTAAAAATGTTCGGAAAATTAATGACAAAGGGGAATTTTTTTGTGTGCCCCGTTTCATCTTTTAAGAATTCATCGCACAGAATTTTTTCTGGGTATATGTTTGTGTAAATAGAGTAGTAAATTTAGAATGTGTGCACACGGTCGAATCGACACACGCGCACATATTTTACGTCTGTTAAGTCGGCAGATGTTTCATTAAAGAAAATAGATGCGGAATTGCACTATTTTTATATTGAGCACTGTTTTAAACATTGTAATTAATTTTTCGCCATTATTATTTACACACACACACACACACACACACACACACACACACACACACACACATATATATATTGATGTATATGTATATATCGAAATGAATAAGAACGAAGAAAATAATTACAACGCTCAAAACATTAATTTAAAACAGTGCTCAATATAAAATAAAACTAATGAATATTTATTATTAATTATTAAGTTAGAACATGTGCAAACTACAAACTACTACAAAATTATATATTTTGTTTCGACATTGCATAAACAGTGTCTCATCAGGTAGTTACCATGATTAACAACTATCTGATGAGACATCATTCTTTCAATGTCGCAACAATATATACAAATAATTAATATTGAATATATATATGTTTCCTTAAAGACACTACACACAGAATACTACATATATATATATATAAATGTTGATGATGTTTAGCGTCAAGTTTGTTGTTTTTCAGTAGTTTTACTAATCAAAGACATTTTATCGTAAACTACTAGAGAACATTCTTTGCATTCACTTACGCACCTTAGGAAAGATATTAAACCGTCTCTTCCCTTTAGTTATGGGTTAAATAATAGGACAGATTGAGTTCTATAGCCTTGGCTGGCAACCAGTCTAGCTCAGAAAGCAATGAAAACTTACTGCAGGATAATCTTTCGAGACATGATCGCCCAAAGCGTGTATCCCGTATAGCACATAACTTACTGACTCGATATTGGGGTAGAGATATAGTGTTAATAGGATTAATGCAAATAAGGTTTTCACCTAACTGAGCAGGTTCATGTCGAATTCAGAGTTTCGTGAGGACACTGTTATGATGTCGTCAGGCTTAGGTTTTCGACTCTTTCTGTTTCCCGGTATTTTTCTTATCTATATGGAGTTTAGTGTAATTTGATATTTTGTTATGGTAATAGTCTAACATTGGTTAATGGTTAATTGTTGCTGATTGCTTTTGTTGTGCTGGTTTTTTTTTATATTGTATAATTTGCGATTGGATGGTTTTCATTTTTATTGCAGGCATTTATTAAATCATATATATTTTCCATTTTTAAAAGAGTTATTTCGCTACCCAGGTTTCTACCATGATGGCTAAAACAAAATATATTTGGGCTCAACCAAAGACACCTTTAAGACCAGGTGGTTCAATCACAGATCTACATTTAAAATAGAAAAATTAAAAAACAATACAACATTGGCTAAAATAGGAAAAAGATCCAAACATAACGTGGAGCATTGTAAAAACAGCCAAGCCTTAAAACGGTGGACAAATATGTAGACTGTGCCAAAAAGAAAAATTAGAAATTATGACATACCCAAATAAAGACGAACTCTTAAATGAAAGAAGAGAAATTATGACTAAATGCATCCACACTAAGAAATACCTCTTGGGTTCATACAATCATGGATGAAAACGTCATAGTTCGTTTGAATTTAAACAATGCGCGTTCATAAATTCTCTGCCACGTGAACGTTCAAATAAAACACCGTTACAAGAGCGTTCTTAAAAAGCAAAACTGTAAACGGTAAAATCAGTTATTAAAAATCGCCTGAAGAAACCACTTATGGTAGAAACCTGGGTAGCAAAATATCTCGTTTAAAAATGGAAAATATTCAAAAGTTCTACAATATAATTGTATAGAACACTTTTTAATACAAATGTGTACTGGTCTAACCCTATTAGGACCAAAAACTAAGTATTAAACAATATATATATATATATATATATATATATATATATATATATTGTTTAATTACTTAGTTTTCGGTTATAATAAAATTAGACCAGTGCACATTTGTATTATAAAGTGTTCAATACAATTATATTGTAGAAGTTTTGAATATTCTTCATTTGTAAACGAATTATTATGCGACCTAGGTTTCTACAATATGGTGTCTTCAGGCGATTTGCAATAACTGATTTTACCGTTTAGTAAAAAAGTAAAATCAGTTATTGCAAATCGTCTGAAGACACCACATGGTAAAAACATAGGTCACGCAATAACTAGCATACAAATGAAGAATATATATATATATATATATATATATATATATATATATATATATATATATACAGTACAGTACTGTGCAAAGGTATTAGGATACGAACTATTTTATTTTTATGAGGCATCAAAATAAAGTTTAAAATCACCCTTGTCCGAACACTTTTGCCCACTACCGGTACTGTGCAAAATATTAGGACAGAGGTGATTTTCCTAAAAACCTCACTGAAATTCAAATACAGGGTGAAAAGCCAAGTAAATTGCAAATAAATATTGATTATTTAAAACTAGGTGTAAAAGAAATGTATTAAAAAGAAGTTATATTTAATTTTTCCTATTTTCTATTAAAGAAGTTATTTTGAAAGTACAAATTATTCTATTATCCTTGGATATGACTGATTTTTTTCTTATTTCCTCCTCTTGAATTAATAAATCTAATGTTACTTTGCAAGACACACTTTGGGAACAAATACAAGCTGCTTGGCAGGAGATACCATTAGATATATTGAAGATGCTTGTGATGTCATTGCCTGACAGAATGAAGGCTGTGATCAAAGCAAAAGGCTATTATACTTAATATTAAATTTATTTCGTAACAAGAATTTTTTCTTGTTAAAGCATTGTTAAAGCATCGTTTTTCTTGTGAAAGGGCTAACTTGCAGAATCAATAGGAGTTGATCGCATAGCAGTTTCGCAACGTTTGAAAGCTTTAAGAATGATTCAAAGGTAAAGATATTGAGTGCTGTAAGAGTAGAAGCCGAGAGACCGCGAACGGTGTCTTGTCAGGTGGGAACAGCTTCTTCAACGGCAGAAAAGAAACATTTTTTGCATCGTATTGTGAACGGTGATGAAAAGGGGATCCACTACGATAATTCTAAGCGTAGAATACTGTGGGTTAAGCCCTGACATCCATTAACATCTAGCGGCAAAGAAAAATATCCATGGTTCGAAGCTTCTGTTTTGCATTTGGTGATATTTTATTATGAGCTGCACAAAATTATCGGAATCACATGCGTGATCGCTATTGACTACAATTGATGCGTTCAAGCCGAGCATTGAATAATAAACGGCCGCTATACGAGCTGGGACAAGAGAAAGGGATTTTGTAACATGATAACGCTAGGCCACATGTTGCAATACGGGTGAAAACCTACTCAGAAACGCTTAAATAGACAGTCCTATCCTACGTGCTATATTCACCAAACATTACCCGTCCGATTAGGACCTGTTCTAATCGATGGCACATGGCCTGGTTGAGCAGCACTTTCATTCTTATGGAGATGTGAAAAAATGGATCGGCATATTAACCTCAAAAGTCGTGTCGTTTTTCTGAAATGGAATCCAAATGCTGCCAGAGAGATGAAAAACCTATTGGCTAAATGATGACCTTTCAGTGACATTTTTCTTACTAATTTTTGTAAATAAAACATTACTTTTCATGAAAAATCAACTTATATATATATATATATATATATATATATATATATATAAAAGGAGGCTTTTATTAATGGAACCAAGATAAATGACTGACTTCAGAAAGGGACACTTTCGAAGGTGATTAAAAGCCAAACTAATGATTTGATGCTTACTTTTTATAGCCTCAGTCCCGATACTTTGTGATCAATCCTCGTATATATATATATATATATATATATATATATATATATATATGAAATGTGTGTATAATATATATATATATGTTTGAAATGTGTGTATAATATATATATATATATATGCTTGAAATGTGTGTGTAATATATATATATATATGTTTGAAATGTGTGTATAATATATATATATATGTTTGAAATGTGTGTATAATATATATATATATATGTTTGAAATGTGTGTATAATATATATATATATATATATATATATATATGGTTAAATAAAACAAAGACAAAATGAAAACTGTCTTTATAGATCGCCTACCCGTTTCGTCCTGTGATGGACTTTATCAAGACAAAAAGACGAAATGAGCTTTTTTCTAAATTGCGTAAACAAACAGTGTTGGCAACCACAAATATAGATAAGTAATTTAGACTAAAGCTCATTTCGTCTTTTTGCCTTGATAACGTCCATCACAGGAGGAAACGCGTAGCCATTTAAAATACAGTTTTCCTCTTGTCTTTATTTTATTTAAGCATCCTGTCCTTAATTTCAGATCATAACTAAGTATATTCTTACACACACACACACACACACACGCACACACACACACACACACACACACACAAGCATATATATATATATATATATATATATATATATATATATATATATATGCAATTTGTTATATATATTATATTATTTATATATTATATATATTTTATTATTTATATATTATACATGGGCGGTACTTATTTGAAATAAGTTAAAATATTCAGTTAGATAGGTGTGAGTTTGTGACCCTAGGCTTTACGTTCTTGCGCTCATCAGACAAATTTTGTCTGACGATCGTAAGAGCGTGAAACCTAGGGTCACAAACTCACACCTATCTAACTGAATATATATATATATATATATATATATATATATATATATATATATATATATATATTTGTAACATTTTTAGGCATTTAAAATAACATGCTTGGCCGCATACACAATTCCGGAAAACCCTAGTTGAAAACACAACTATACGTAAACATGAAAACAATAAGCAAAAACTAAAAATTCTTGAAGCTATATACATAAATCAGTTGAAACTTAACCTGAACAAAATAAACTATGAAATCTGTACGAATATTGTATCTATAATTAATGCCTATAATTAATAACAGAAGCCATTGATTTATTTCAAATGGCTTCTCAAACTTAATATTTCTTGTTTTCACTCTTGTGTGACGTCATGAGCTGTGATGTGATATTCTCTTCCAGCGTCTTGTATGGACAAGTTTGCCGTTGCTTGGAAATCTTCCATGTCAGCAAAAACCAAATGCCATTATTGCTATTATTGCTGTTATACTATAATATAAAAGACAATGAATGTCTGTTATGTTTCATCATGTGCCGTTCTAAACATCGTTTTTCGGCTTTAATTTCTAGTGAAAAAAAAGACAAAACATTTCAACATTTGAATATTTTTATTACCCTGGTACTAATCTTTCGACTTACATGAGCCATCTTCAGAGAGATTACAGAGACGTTAGCCGAAAGATATCCACCAACAAATATGAAAATTTTCTTGTGTTGACATAAAACATTGTTGTTGCTGTTATCGTCGCATAGTGTTATTTTATGCCACCACAAGAGAAATTTCATCTTTGATGGTGGATATCTTTTTGGTAACGTCTCTACAACCCTTCTGAAGATGGCTCATGCAAACTAAATCTTAGAAACAGCGTAATAAAAAAATATCCAAATGTTGGACAATTATTATCTTTATTTTCACCAGAAATTAAGGCCTAAATGCGAACGTCTCTACAACCCTTCTGAAGATGTCTCATGCAAACCGGAAGCTTAGAAACGGCGTAATAAAAATATCCAAATGTTGGACAATTTTTATCATTATTTTCACCAGAAATAAAGGCCTAAATACGAATGTCTCTACAACCCTTCTGAAGATGTCTCATGCAAACCGGAAGCTTAGAAACAGCGTAATAGAAAAAAATATCCAAATGTTGGACAATTTTTATTTTTATTTTCACCAGAAATTAAAGCTCAATTACGATATATTTTCAATGCTTGGCTCAATTGCATCAATTGCAGTTGATAGCGATCTCCCGTGATGGTTTTGGTCGGTTTGCGTAGCTCATAATATACTACACCCGGTTGATCTCACCAAATGCAGAACTAAGCTTCGAAGCATGGATATTCGGGTTTGTTACCGATTTTGATGCATGGTCGGGCTTACTCCACGATCTTCTACGCTTAGGGCTATCGTACTGTACCCACTTTTACTCCCTATCCCTGGTTGCTCTTAGCACGCCTTCTCCTGTTACAACATGCAATCCTCGTTCCATCATCCACCTGATTAGGTCCTTCAAATATGTTATCCGTTGCTTTCCTCTGTCTCTTTTTCCTTCTATCTGGCCTGTTGGCATCAGATTCTCCAAGCCCTCCTTCCCCATTGCGTGTCCCAGAAGCTTCAGCTGTCTCTTCCTGATGCTCACTATTAATTTCCTTTTCGTTTCCATCATTTCTAAGACCTCATCATTGCTCACATGCTCGATCCATGATATCCTCAGCATCCTTCTGTAGAACCACATTTCAGTTGCTTCAAGTCTTTCCTTCATCTTTGATGATATTGTCCAGCATTCACTGCCATATTGAAGAACTGACAACACATAGCAATCCAGTACTCTCTTCCTTGTTTCTAGTGAAATTGTCCTGTTTCTTAATACCTTACTCAACTTCTGGAATGCTTCATTCGCCATGCAAATTCGCCTTCGGATCTCTGTGTCGCTATTTCCGTCTTCTGTTATAACACTTCCCAGGTATTTAAATTTTTGTACCTGCTTGATTTTAGTATCCCCCACTTGTATTTGGCATATTGGGCTGCCCTTTTTACTGATGACCATGCATTCGGTTTTCTTGCAGTTTATTTGTAGTCCTTTCTTATCACTCTCTTCAGCTACCTTCTTTAGGGGGTCTTGTAGTTTCTTTGTCTGTATCTGCTACCGGCACTGTATCATCTGCGTATCTTAGGATGTTTAAATTGTGGTCTCCGATGACAAAACCAGGCATAACTTCTAGGGTCCTCAAAATATTCCCGCTGTACAAGTTGAACAGATCCGGTGAAAAGACACATCCTTGTCTTTCGCCCCTTTCTATCTTTGCATATGAAAATCGAACTAGTTGCATGACGTCATCATCGATCGGACTATGAACTATTACCAATCACGATTGATTGGAAGTAATTATTCAAGATTTCTATATGTTCATGTTTCTATCTGTCATAAGTAATTGATTTTCTATGTTGCCCATAGAAATGATTGATAGAAACAGTCAGTCTGTTAAGTGCCATACGTGATACACGCTTGGGCGATCATGTCTCGAAAACGACACGACTGACTGGGCAGAATATTATCCCGCAGTAGGTTGCCATTGCTTTCTGCGGTAGACTGGTTGGCGACCAAGACTAGAGAACCCAATCTGTCCTGCTATTTGACTCACAGCTAGAGGGGAAAGAAATGTATTATATTATTATGTAGTAATTAGTGGGGGATCGGTTTCCTACTGTTATGAAGTAATAAACTGATCCCCCACTTTATGACCAATAGAAGCCTTAATCATGATTCCAACTATTGTATTCAGTCAGTCAGTTAAGTGCTATACGTGATACACGCTTGGGCGATCATGTCTCTTTGAGACATGACTGACTGGGCAGAAGATTATCCCGCAGTAAGTTGCCATTGCTTTCTGCGGTAGACTGGTTGCCAACCAAGGCTATAGAACCCAATCTGTCCTGCAAGTTAACCCATAACTGGAAGGAAGAGACGGATTAATACCTTTCCCAAGGGTATTTGCGCCTAAGTGAATGCAATGAATTCAGCTGGAATTCGAACTCAGCTTCCCGATTTCTCGTTCCGAGCTGTTATCCAATGCACCACAACCCACATACTTGATAGAAACACAAATAAAAAAAGAATGAAACGAAATATTCACATTATATATTATTTTTTTCTCTCAACCGATGTGTTATATATATATACTGCCACTATTCTTGATCTCAACGAAGAAAGATAACAATAGTCTTAAAATATCTCCCATTAGCATCGACCAGGCTTGCCTCCAAGAGAGTAAAACATTACGCCTCCTTGGTCTCATACTTTCAGCGGACCTCAAGTGGAATGACTATATCGAATCCATTGTTAAATCCGCTGCTATGAAAGTCGGTTCCCTGTGCAGGGCCCGGAAGTTTTTCTGTCTGAATCTATTCTGCACATATATAAATCAACCATCCGCCTGTGCATTGAATACTGCTGCCACATCTGGTCGGGTGCCCCTGCTATTCTCCTCGGGGTTTTTGACAAAATGCAACGGAGAGTCTGTAATGTGATCGATACCGACTTGGCAGACCGGCTGCAGTCTCTCTCTCACCGGCGTGACGTGGCTTCCCTGTGTCTCTTCTTTAAATACTTTCACAGCTTATGCTGCAATGAACTTAGATCAATGGTTCCCCCTAGGTACAAATTTGCACGAGATACTAGATTAGCAACTAGGTCCCACACTTTTACAACGAAACCGATAAAATGTAACCGCAATTTCTACTCCAATAGCTTCTTTTCTCGCACTTCCAGACGGTGGAATTCCCTTCCACATGATTGCTTCTCGACAGCTACAATCTCCAGGAGTTTAAATGTAAGGTGAATAGACACCGCCTAACACACTAATTGGCATTCATTCTCTCAAACGATATATATATGTGTGTGTGTGTGTGTGTGTGTGTGTGTGTGTGTGTGTGTGTGTGTGTGTGTGTGTGTGTAAAAATATACTCAGTTATAATTTGACTTAAGGACAGAATGGTTTAAATAAAAAGAAGATGACAAGAGTAAAACTGTATTTAACTCGTCTACGCGTTTCGTCCTGAGATGGTCTTTATCAGGGCAAAAAGACGAAATGAGCTTTATTCCAAATTACGTATATCAAAACAAACAATGTTGCCAATTATAAAAATGCTCCCGAATCATTCAGAAAGATTAACAGAATATTATTTTAGTTTTAGAACTCCTTCATGTGTAGTGCTATGTTAAAATGAAGGGAATTTAACCATTTTTCTTGTTCTAAAAGCGTCCGTCAAATCGTTTTGTTTTCAGAATTGTCCTCTTACTCTTCACCTTCCTCATCCTAAATTGACTGACATGTTATTAACTCCAGAAATTGGAGAAGAAGGGTTACTGGAAAATATATACGATCAAGTAAATGTAATGAATTCGAACCCTCCTCTCTGATTTATAATTTGTAGCGGAATTAAACATTTTGCATATTTGATCTCTCTCTCTCTCTCTCTCTCTCTCTTCCCATCTACCCAACTCTCAGCCTTACCTGTCTATCACCCTCCTTCTGACGTTTCCTGTATCTTACCACGCTTTCTCTTAACCTTCTCCTATGTAGCCCCATGCGCAATAGTGGCAGTGGAAAGACTTGCTTGGGGTGAGATGATTAAAAAAAATAACGACAAACAAGAACACGTATATATAAAAATATAAACTTATATTTTTATTCTAGTAAGACAACGCTATATGAGTGCAATTCCAAAACTTATATATTTGTTATATTTCAAGACAATTGTTATCGTTCTTAGTCGAGATCCAGAACATTGGCAGTATATAACACATAGCTTGAAAGAAAAATATAAAATGTGAATATTTCGTTTTAATCTATTTTGGTTTCGTGTTTCTATCAATCATTTCTATGACAACATAGAAAACCAATTATTTCTATGAAAAATATTTCTATGTTTCCATAGAAATGATTGATAGAAACACGAACCGCCATAAATTTTGAATAATTCTTTGCAATCAATTTCGATTGTAAAATCGAATAATGATCTTGGAATTTTTGTTTGAGGAATGTTTGATATTAAAAGAACCGCATCACTAATGCCAATCAAAAGTTTAATCATTATTTGGTTGTATAAATCTTCAAATGTTTTAACGAGAAGGAATTAGTGAATAATAAGTAAATAGGAATATATCGTTTCCTAAAATTCTGTCAGCTTAAAATGTTGATCTCCAGGAAATATTTTCTGTAGAAGGGATTGACACAAACAGAGAAAAACAACAACAAATAAGCATTAAAATCTAAGTGCTTGACAGTAAGTGGCCCTCCTTCTTTTCCTCGATTCTCTTCTGCACCTTATCCTCACTCCATTTATGCATCTCCTCCTCCTTCCTCTCCTTTTTCTTCTATGGGCAAAGACACCGTCAATTAAGGCCCTCTGCAGTTCCTGGTCCTTGCAGTTCTTAATAAATTTATGAATCCAGCTCCGACAAATTAAATTGCATCGAGAAAAAAAATTATATATAAATATGTACAGTATATATATATATATATATATATATATATATATATATATATATATTTATATATATATGTGCATATTGCTTTACCTGTGACAGCAAATGTTGAAAAGGCTTCTCTACATCAACAGACACAAATTTAATTCATAGCATATATATATATATATATGTATATATATATATATATATATATATATATATATGTATGCTATGAATTAAATATATATATATATATATATATATATATATATATATATATATATATGAACTCGGATGAGTTTCTGTTTTTCAGAAATCTATTACCGCCCTTTGGTAGTAAACGAGTTCTGTTTCCGAATGCAATGTGTTTTTTCTTCTCCTCCTCTTCCAGATTAATTTTGTGAAATGATTTTATATATATATATATATATATATATATATATATATATAAAGGAAGGAACGATGTGCATTGTGGTGTAATACATATCAGCTCGGAATGAGAAATCGGAAAGCCGGATTCGGATTCAGGTCGAATTCATTTCATTCATTTACGCATAAATATCCCCCTTTTCCCTCAAGCTGTGGGTTGAATCGCAGAACATCAGCATCTAAATCTGGATCATGTATGGCAATTAACTGACTGATATATATATATATACACTGCCGGCAATAATTATTAGGCCACCCCAGTTTTTAAAAAGAAATGATGTATTTATTACTATTTTTAGTGGATAATTCTAAATGGAGATAGAGTGGTTCTTTTATTATTATTGCTTTGCAAAATTTTACAAGGCAAGGAAGCAAAGATGAACTCGTCCGAATCACCCTAAATTTTCTTCATTCTTTCACTGATGAAACTGCAATATAGATAATTATTAAATATTTATAAATTCATTTCATGCATATGTTATTGTGCAGTATTAACAAAAGAACCATTCTGTTTGCATTTACAATTATTCACTTGGCAATAAATACTAAAAAATAGTATGCAATACAAATTTTTTTTAAAACACTGAGGTGGCCTAATAATTATGACCGGTATATATATATATATATATATATATATATATATATATATATATATATATATATATTTTCTAAACATATGCTGTTAAATATAAGAGACAATGAATGTCTATTATGTTTAATTATGAGCCGTTCTAAACGTCGTATTTTTGCTTTAATTTCAGTTGAAAAAAAAGACAAAAATTCTCCAACATTTGGATAATAATTTATTAGTTTTCTTCTGAGCTTTCGGCTCACATGAGCCATCTTCAGAGAGGTCGTTCAAACTGAAATATTATAAAATCCACCATCAACGACGATTTTATTTTGTGTTGACATAAAACTCCGCTTGGCAACGGCAATAGTTACCAAAAATAATAAACGCAGTTCTTAAATTTGCGATGCGGTTTTATGACGTCACACCGCGGGATAGCGCGAAATGACAACAAAATCATGTAGTCAAATGCAATGTAATATGTTATTTCCTGTTTTAAAGTTGATTTTATTGAGTATTGGTTGTTTCGATTTGATGTACATGGCCTCCAATATCTGCAGTTTCCTCTTACTGTGTGTATGAGTAAGGATCACTGTATTGTTGACCAAAATCTGTCTGATATTACCTACATGTTTATGTTTTTTAGAGAAATGTTGTTTAATAGTACTCTGATCAGAAAGATGACATATAAGTCTACGGGAGAGCGTGGTTGTAGTAAAACCAATATATGTACTAGGTTTTTGATGAGTATCAGGGAAGCAACTTAAAAAACATATTAATAAACTTATTACTGCAAACAATGCTGAAATAGGATCCTATAAACTTCAAAAGATTATAGGTGATTATCAGCCCGGCTACCTTTATGGAAATGTAAAAATCCATAAAAAAGATCATCCCCTCCGACCTATCATTTCTCAAATACCCACATCAATATATAACCTTTCCAGAACACTTCACAAACTAATTACTCCATATCTTCCTGGTAAATATAGTATTAATTCCACGGATGAATTTTTACAGATTCTCCATTCCGTAAAACCTAAAAATCAAATAACTGCATCTTTGGATGTCCAAAACTTATTCACAAATGTTCCCGTCCAGGAAACAATTGACATCATTATCCGTGATGTATACAATCATGCTACTCTCCCATCAATCAATATTAAACCCGCTATATTAAAAAAAACTATTATTAGCATGCACCACACAAGTACTCTTTCACGATTCCTTAAGCAATATTTATACACAAATAGATGGTATTGCGATGGGATCTCCTTTAGGTCCACTCTTTTCTAATTATTATATACATATATATATATATATATATATATATATATATATATATATATATATACAGTACTGTGCAGAAGTATTAGGATAAGAACTATTTTATCTTTTATGAGGCTTCAAAATAACTTTTTAACTACCAGTCGTGTGCAAATGTATTAGGACTGGGGTGATTTTCCTAAAAACCTCACTGAAATTCAAATACAAAGTGAAAAGCCAAGTAAATTGCTAATAAACATTGATGATTTAAAATTAGGTGTAAAAGAAATGTATTAAAAAGAAGTTATATTTAATTTTTCCTATTTTCTATTAAGTATTAAAATATTATTATCCTATTTTTTCTTGTTAAAGAATTTTTTGAGTAAATCAAATAAAATAACTTTAGTTAAATTGTTTATTTTCTGTCAATATGCCTCATAAAAGATAAAATAGTACCTGTCCTAATACTTTTGCACATTATATATATATATATATATATATATATATATATATATATATATATATGCGTGTGTGTACGCGTGTATTATTCCGAATATATCTATTTCGGGTGTAATGAAAGCTTTAAAACTAACCCATGGTCCTGGAGCTCAGACTCTTTGGACGTTGGCACGAAACACTAAAAAGCAATAGTAATTTCCAGTTAGATTGAAACCGTAGACTGAAAGAAAAATGAATGGATGTAAGTCAAATTTTGATTTTCTGGTATCGATATGAAATAAGATTTTTTTCGTCGTAAACTGAATTTTGAAGGCTAAATAAGTCCTCTGAGTAAATGGTATCATGGCTGAGACTAAGAACTACAATTATACCTACTTAGAGCCAAACCCGAAGCAAAAACTAAAATAAAAGGGCTGAAAAACTGATTTTGATCTGACCCGTTATCTTGCCTTTTATATTATCGATTTTCTGCACTATTGTTAGAACTGCAACCTTGAGACTTCTGGATATCGTTTCTTATGACTGCCTATGAGTGTATCAAATTTGATTAAAATCGGACCACTCCTTCTATAACCCGATTTCTTCGATTATCGATTTTCGATATTTATCGGGAGTACCTCAACACAAAACCTAGCTAAGAACACTCGCAGATGCGTATAGTACAACTGTGTAAATTTTCAAGGAAATCGGTTCAGCCGTTTCGGAATCTATAGGTAACGGATACACACACACACAAACACACACACACACACACACACAAACAAATTTCCATTTATAAATAAGTTTAGATCAGATATATATGCTTATCAGATTCACGTACTTATGTATGTGTGTGCCCGCGTGCATTATTTTATATACATATAAATATTTCATATACATTAGACGTTATTTTTGGTGAATATTAAACAGCGTGTATTAATGAAGTATAACGACATTGGTTATAAATGATTTGAAACAATTTGTCTGAACAATATTTTTGATCGATACTCGTATTTTTGCAAATATTCTGTTTATAATCAAAAATTTTTTTTGTTACGAAAATGTGTGAAATTACACATTTTCGTAACAAAAAATTATTGTAAAATGATCAGGCTGGTAGAAATAAATATATAATACTGTTTGATTATAAACAGAATATTTACTTAAATACGAGTATCGATCAAAAATAATGTTCAAAGAATTTTTTCAACCGTGTGTGTATATATATATATATATATATATATATATGTGTGTGTGTGTGTGTGTGTGTGTGTGTGTGTGTGTGTGTGTGTGTGTGTTTGAATTTTTATTTGTTTAACATTATTATTCAAAAATTCAAATATGTCGGATAATGCTAGTTTCGTAAATTTCCGTATAACCCGTAAAATATATACGTGCAACTTTTTTTAAAAACGACTGACAGAGTATTATGGTTGAGTTCTTTATATAATTTTTCACCTGATCTTTATAATTTATGTAAAACTAATCACATGCATTGTAGTTATAAGCAAGATGAATATTCAGTTAGAAACATTAAAAAGAAATACACAACTCCAGTTGACATAAGCAAAAGAAATTAATTATCTGTTACAACAAAAATTCAAACTGCTAACCCATTGTCAAAAATAGTAATTTACCTCAAACATCAAAATTACAAAGAACCAATATTGTTTATGAATTCACGTGCTTCTTAAGATACTTTGTTCTTGATCAATTCAAATTCGTAAATAATTATATTGTTTATGTAGAGAACAAAACAAGTTCTAGATTTAAAACATTAAATGCTAAGCACTGACTCATTGATTTTGTTAGAAATAAATTTACTCGAATTTACAAAACCTAGCTTAGCTTAGCACATACGCATAAGCGAACCCAAAAACAAAACGCGCAAAATTTTACACCTTCATGCGAAATGTTTTTCAGCCAATAGAAAACTAGAAAACATCTAAAAACAAAATTCAAATAATCTTCAATAATCAGAAACAAATTCTTTCACGGACTCTTTTCGCGAGCCGAAGCGAAGTTTGTTTGTCGTCCAATGGAAAGTCCAGAATAACATCCGGGGGTGAATTCGTAAATGTTCTTTCCGAAACGAAATAAAAGACAAAACAAAATCGACTGTCGCCAGAGAGAGAAAGAAGACGAGCGTAATTAATACGTTCCTCGACAAACGTCAAGCGATCATTATTATTATCATCTCTATCTTTCTCCCTCATCTTTCTATTCTCACGGTTCACCCATCTGCCTTTTTTTTATACTTGATAACCGGACAGAAATCTCTAAAACTGAGCGAATTCTTCAAAAACACACCGCCCCCAAAAACGCTCATACATACATACATACATTCCTGCCTACGTACACATTCTTGCAAGAACTACTACGAAGTTTTAATCAACCAAAAGCCATTACATTTATATGTACAAACCTTAATTGATTATATGCATATAAATTTGTTGTTTCTATACAAAATTTTATTTTCTTGTTTTATACCCCTCTTGTAGTGAGCTATCTAAGTAAGAAGGCCAAACCAAATAAAACAAATCTGTTTCAATACACATACAATTTACTATAACGGATAACCGATTATAAATATACTACAATATGCTTAATAACATAACTCAATTAGATCTCATTTAAATACACCTTGAAGCCTACTAAATTTATCCGTAATATATTTGTTGATAGTACAATATAGAAGAATTATTAATAAAAACTTAAAAAACAACGCGGAAAAGTATCAGTTATGAACACCGCCACAATGGGCTGACCATGTTTTGAAAATAAAACTTCCTAAGGTACTTTGTCAGTTGTCTTTAAAGAAACTTGCATAGGGGAGGAATTGATGCCCACTTTCTCAAGTATATATATATATATATATATATATATGTGTGTGTGTGTGTGTGTGTGTGTGTGTGTGTGTGTGTGTGTGTGTGTGTGTTAAAAAACAAAACACACACTACTTACTTGCTACACAAAATTCGACCCTTCACATCTTATTAGACACGCTTGCCTGATGAGACCTGAGTGGTCAGTGTGTTAAAATGTTTCAGTGAGAAACCTAGATAGCAAGTAAGTGAGCACTTTTGCGAAATACCGTCTGCTGGTCCAGCCAGCCACTATTTGACTCTCTCTCTCTCTCTTTCTCTATCTAACTCCCTGTCTGTCTGTCTGTCTGTCTGTCTCTCTCTCTTTCTCTATCTAACTCCCTGTCTGTCTGTCTGTCTGTCTGTCTCTCTCTCTCTCTCTCTCTCTCTCTCTCTATATATATATATATATATATATATATATATATATATATATATGTATCATTCAGAGTAAAACACTGTTCTATCGACTAAGCATTTCCGGTAAGAATGAATCCACGCCCCCTAGACGATTTCGGAATTTCTTGCATCTCTTCTGAATAGTCTCCTTGGTTTCAATTAGTGAATGCTATTATAACCCTTGCCTTCAATTCATCTTTGGCGTTATTTGCTCGCTTAACTGAGCCACTGACATAAGAACCAAGGGAAAAGTTAGGTGGCCACATGTAAGATCTTTTGTGGCCGCATGACAGCCATGATTTGGGTCTCCTGTTTGTGTGGCATGGTGCAGAGTTCTGTTGGCAGACAGAGTCATCCAGCAGCCACCCTCTTGACACAGAGCAGCACTACCTTTTCAAGGCACTTCACAAACAAATTCATGATTTCTTTTCTCATAAGAACGATCAGAGTGAGCTTTTCGATCTACTCGTTGTGGTGCAGTGGATATCGGCTCGGAACGACAAATCGGGGAGCCGAGTTCGAATTCCAGTTGAATTCATTGCATTCACTTACACGCAAATGCCCTTGGGAAAGGTATTAATCCGGCTCTTCCTTCCAGTTATGGGTCAAATAACAGGACAGATTGGGTTCTATAGTATTGGCTGGCAACCAGTCTACTGCAGAATGCAATGGCAACCTACTGCGGGATAATATTCTGCCCAGTCAGTCATGTCTCTTTCGAGACATGATCGCCCAAGCGTGTGTCACGTATGGCACTTAACTGACTGTACTCTTGTAACCCGCATTAGACTCATTCAATTTTCCGAATTTCTCTGCACTGTCCTCAGAATGACACCCAAGAAAACACAAAATCAAAAGTATAAGATGGCGAGAATTTACCCATCGTACCCTGTATGTACAAGCTTTCGCAACAATTCTCTAGTTGTTTTATACGCGTAACAATTCATGCATTGTTTTTTGTTTTTTTTATTAGAATCTGATTTATATTCTCTTCCTCACGTCCTTTAGTTCACTTTAATTGCATAGAGCTGTCGAATCGATCACTGCCATTTGCAACATTTCCTCCTTCAGCCAAATATTTTCTTTTTCATTTATTTTGTTAGTTTTACTTTTTATTGTGGAATAATTTGGATGACATTTCAGGAGAATTAAAATCAATATCACAATTCTGAGGAAAAAACAAAAACATTATTAGCAATTATAAATAGTTTTCACAACCACACACCAACGCACTAATGCCTCCAAATATTTATTTACACTTATAAACGACCACGAATCCCGTGAAGGCCCCATATCTACAGCAGCCACAGTAGCATGTTTCCTTGTTAAGACAAACCAAACCAAACCTCTGCAGCTTGGTTTGAATTTAGACTTAGAATGGTTGTTAACCAAGCATATAGGGCCCAATCTGTCCCTCTATCTACCCCTTAATGGGGCCCAGATCGAGTCTTACCTTACGTAAGTGAATGAAATGATCTCGACTGGAATTCGACCTCGACTCTCCATTTCCTTCATCCAAGAAGCTAACCACCACGCCCCCATTACCTACACAAAAATACACGCATATGTATACGTAAACGAAGGAGTCATGAGTTATCTTCCTCTAACCCTGTAAATTACTTGTTCACCACTGCTGTCACCTGGTATTGAAGTCACAACTCTTTGGGTCAAGTCACAGTAACCAACCAATGTCTATATCCACTAGATCATGTGTCCATGGCCCAGAAGACTATCCGAAGAGTATCTAGGCAAGGAATGACGATCATATACCCCAGTGACTGTAATAAAGTGTTCGGTTCAAAATTCCTAGCACCTGAGGAAATGGCAACAAAGATGAGGACAATAGTCCGAATAATGTAAATACTACCTCATCTTAGAAATATAGTCAGTCAGTCAGTCAGTTAAGTGTCATACGTGATATACGCTTTAGACCATCAGGTCTCGAAAGTGACTGGGCAGAAGATTATCCCGCAGTAGGTTGCCATTGCTTTCTGCGGTAGACTGGTTGCCAGCCAAGGCTATATAACCCAATCTGTTCTAACACATACCTGGATGGAAGAAACGGATTAATACCTTTCCCAATGGTATTTGTGCGTGAGTGAATACAAGGAAGGAATTCAACTGGAACTCGAACTCTGCTCCCCGATATGTCGTTCCGCGATGATATCCGCTGCACCACAACGCACATCATCAGAAATATAGACAAATACTTATATAATTTATTTAAAAATTTTGTTTGGTTCCTGGGCATGACGTTGAACTGCATCCGGCAGCAAGGTTCCTTATTGGGAGGTTGTGAGGAGCATAGATCAACCTCTTAATTGCTGTTGTTCCCAGGTCCACCCTGACCCGGAGTGGTAATACCTGTTAAGGTCTCAGCTATGGGCAAATAGTTACCCCCCCCAAACTAGGGTCAGAACACTACAAATGTATAAAAATACACTTTTATAGAAATACATACATAAATATAGACTTTTATAGAAAAAATACATTTTTGAAGGGAAAATATTATAGACAATACTTGAAGAAGCAATTATTACCGTAATACATTTTTGAAGAAAAAAATTACCAGTAATACATTTTTGAATACAAAATTAGAAGACATTTTCAGTTTTCTCAAATAAAAAAAACAAAAAAAAATTAATTAAAATCTGACTAAATCAACCTTTTCATTATAACCGAACATTAAAAACAAAGAACCTTAAAATACTACCTTTTGGGGATTAAATAACCCACAAAACTCAAAACTCAAAATAAAAAAATCCGTCATTTCATACAAAATATCCTGTAATTAATATTAGGTGGAAAAAAATTAGATTATTTGTATATTCAATATTTAGTTTTGAAATATTTACTTGTAGTTTATATTGTAACTACACTAAGCGGAATTTTACCTAGTTTCTAAGAGGAAGGACATAGTCTGACTTGATCAGCAGCTTGAACGAGTTTCATGTTTGTATCTTAGATGGAGAATATGCAGTTACCACAAAATAAAATTACTTGATCCGAGAAATTACTTAAAATTCCCAACGCGGTGACTTCATGAACTGTTAGGTAATGCGATTTCATTTGATATGACGGATATCCCAAATGTGAATGAAGCTAATTGGATAAGACATTTATCAATCATAGCACGTAATATAGCCAAGCATTTCGCTTCAACAAGGTTGTTGAATGTAATCAAGGATAATTTATGGTAAATCTCATTTGAACAGAAAAAAAAAAACTAAAATCAATATATCAGTAAAATGACCTCAACCTATCTGGTTTTTAATTATAAAAAAAAAGTACAAGTTTTAAATGTTCAAAAAAAACGTAAACGTCAGCACAAAGACAGGAAAAAATACAGCTATCGAGAAGGAGCTTCTAATGGAGAATTCAATAAAAAAAATAAAAAGAACCTTTAAAAACTCGAAGCTTAAAGGAAATTTAAGGAAGATAATTAATTAAGAAACACACTCCGCTTCAGAACGAGTTTATAATGGCGAAAATTAAAAACAATAGAAAACCTCTTACACAAACAACGTACAAGAAAAGACTCAAATAAAATTTTTATTCATTCGATGAGTTTTTAATAAATTTAAATAAAAACAAAATTATTAAATCAATCTCTCCCGAAGGAAAATTTTTGAAAAATGAGAACTAAAAAACAATATCCTATCCAAAACGTGTTTATAATTACAGATTTAAAGAAAACAATATATTCAATAAAAATAATTATTTTATTCAGTATTCAATGCAATAAAACTTGCTCAATAACTGGGATATTGTTATATTTTCTAACAATGGTCAATGTTCAGATAAATTGAAAGACATTGTTTCAAATTCTAGTTTACAAACAGTCTTAGTAGCGAGACAACGAATCTAGATAAAGGACCTGTTATCGGTGGTTAACTGGAGCAAAGGATGGCTTTTAAATTGTAAATTTGGGTTAATTTTAAAAAACTGATACTTGTTAATTTTTTTATGTTTTACTGGTTTCTGATTTTTTCTGTCTTTTAAATCATATCCTGATGTTGAAAGGTTAGTCCATAATTGTTCACTGTAGCAATGTCAGTCAGTCAGTTGACTGCCATACATGATACACGCTTTGGGAGATCATGTCTTGAAAGTGACATGACTGACTCGGCAGAAGATTATCCCGCAGTAGGTTGCCATTGCGTTTTGCGGTAGACTGGTTGCCGACCAAGGCTATAGAACCCAATTTATCCTGCTATTTGACTCATAGCTAGAGTGGAAAGAAATGTATTATATTATTATGTAGTAATTAGTGGGGGATCGGTTTCCTATTGATATGAAGTAATAAACTGATCCCCCACTTTATGACCAGTAGAAGCCTTAGTCATTATTCCAACTATTATATTCAGTCAGTCAGTTAAGTGCCATATGTGATGTACACTCCGGCAATCATGTCTTGAAAGTGACATGACTGACTCGGCAGAAGATTTTCCCGCAGTAGGTTGCCATTGCGTTTTGCGGTAGACTGGTTGCCGACCAAGGCTAGAACCCAATTTATCCTGCTATTTGACTCATAGCTAGAGTGGAAAGAAATGTATTATATTATTATGTAGTAATTAGTGGGGGATCGGTTTCCTATTGATATGAAGTAATAAACTGATCCCCCACTTTATGACCAGTACAAGCCTTAATCATTATTCCAACTATTATATTCAGTCAGTCAGTTAAGTGCCATATGTGATGCACACTCCGGCAATCATGTCTTGAAAGTGACATGACTGACTCGGCAGAAGATTTTCCCGCAGTAGGTTGCCATTGCGTTTTGCGGTAGACTGGTTGATAACCAAGGTTATATAACCCAATTTATCCTATTATTTAACCCATAACAAGAGAGAAGAGACGGATTAATACCGTTCCCAAGGGAATTTGTGCGTAAGTGAATGCAAGGAGTTCAACTGGTATTCGAACACGGCTCTCCAATTTATCCTTCAGAGTCGATATACACTGCACCACAACGCAATAACAGGTCAGTTTTTTTTTTCAGATTTTTCTGTAGATTTTAATAGAGAATTACTTGTGAATCACTCCAAATTGATTAATGCCTCCAAAACAAAACTGATTTCATTTGTTCACCAGAGAGAAATTTTTCTGCCTGCCAATAGCATGGCTTATGCTTAACGCCAGGTGAGCAACACTTTGCGCCTTCTGGGCTCAGTTTTTCCGTTGAAATGAAGTAGAGGCGTTTATATCGAGTGAATTTCTACTGCTTGGAAAGTTGGTTCACTGTGTCGTGTCAGATAATTCTCGTCTGATTAGATCTTACACATTTATAAAGGTATTATTTATCCGCACACTGAACACTGCTACCACATATGGACTGGTACTCTCGAGATTATAAACAAAATGTAAAATAAGAATCTAAACTTATTTATAAATGGAACTTTGTCTGTGTGTGTGTCTTTGTGTGTGTCTGTATGTGTCCGTTACCTATAGACACCGAAACGGCTGAACCGATTTTCATGAAAATTTACAGTTGTACTATAAGCCTCTGCGAGTGTTCTTAGCTAGGTTTTGTGTTGAGGTACCCCCGATAAATATCGAAAATCGATAATCGAAAAAATTGGTTTATAGAAGGAGTGGTCTGATTTTAATCAAATTTGATACACTCATAGACAAAGACATAAGAAATGATATTTAGAAGTTTCAAGGTTGCAGTTCTGTCCTTGGATGATTTATTTGACTCCGATATTGAAAATCGATACCCCAATATTCTACCGGGTCTGATCAAAATCAGTTTTTTCAGCCCTTTTATTTTAGTTTTTGCTTCGGGTTTGGCTCTAAGTAGGTATAATTGTAGTTCTTAATCTCAGCCATGATACCATTTACTCAGAGGACTTATTTAGCCTTCAAAATTTAGGTTACGACGAAAACAACTTATTTCATATCGATACCAGAAAATCAAAATTTGACTTACATCCATTCATTTTTCTTTCAGTCTACGGTTTCACTTTAACTGGAAACAACTATTGCTTTTTAGTCTTTCGTGCCAACGTCCAAAAAGTCTGAGCTCCAGGGCCATGAATTAGTTTTCAAGCTTTCATTACACCCGAACAACGCTGGGCTATACTGCTAGTATATAATATAATCGATACTGAACTGGAATCTGAACTTCAATCATATTTTCATCGATGTGGCGTGGCTTCCTACTGTCGGTTTCAGACAAATATTATTCTGATGAGCTGTTCTCCATACTACATGAATTTAAGCGTGCTACAGAAAATGGTGAATGGGTTTCACTGTTTTACTGTTATATTAGCTAGAATCAACCGTAAGTTCTATTCTAATAGTTTCTTTACTCGCATTTCTCGTCTGTGCAACTCTGTTCGGATTTTATTTTTTTTTAATGATCCACACCTAAAATCCTCAAATAATGTAAATGCAATATCAATCATTATCTTCTCTCCTTTTGAGTCATGTTCCATATTGTCTCTTTTTTCATTTTTTCTCAGTAAAGCTTTCTAATAGTTTTTCACACCTAATAACCTTTTGCGTATTAGGGACATTATCGCCTTTCTTGGCGTGAATTTATCAAAAAAAAAAAAAAAAAGAAAAAGAAAAAAAGAAAAAAGGTGAACAGGCTGAAGCACAGGGATTCCTTATTTTAATCAGTTAAATGCCATACGTGATACATGCTTGGGCGATCATGTCTCGAAAGAAACATTACTAACTGGGTAGAAGATTTTCGCGCAGTAGATTCCCATTGTCATTACTTTCTGCAGTAGACTGGTTGCCAGTCAAGGCTATAGAACCCAATCTGTTCCATTAATCAACACATAACTGAAGGGAAGAGATGCATTAATACTTTTCCCAAGGTGAATGCAAAGAATTCAATTGAAATTCGAACTCGGCTCTCCGATTTTTTGTTCCGAGCCGATATCCACTGAAAACAATGCACATCATTTCAAAAGGTTTTCCAGTTACCGAACACATTCTTCTGAATCTTCTGATGCATCATCCAGTGGGTGTGTGTCTTTGAAGCCTTCTCCAAACGTGGTATCTGTATTTCATCTTGTTAGTCCTAGGTGTGACGGCAGCAAGGTCTCTGATGAGAAGATTGGAGATTTTGAGCAACGTGTTTCAACTGTTGCTGTTCCAAGGTCCACCCTGACCTAGAGTATTACCATCTGTTAGGGTCCCAGCGATGGACGAGAGGCGAACACTTAAAAACAATGAAAGTATGATAAATACATTTTCATAGCAAAAATACCAGCAATACATTTTTATAGAGTAAAATAACCAACAGTATCTATTTATAATAAAATGATTAGGGAGGTATGTCAGAAGACAAATGTTCTAGCGGATATAGACGTTGATTATTTTCAGTGACGTGACCCTAAGTGTTGTGAGTTCAATACCAGTCTACAGCAGTGGTGAACAAGTAACTTAGAGGTCTAGAGGGAGATAACTCATGACTACCAAATAAGCTTCGAACAAAGGAATGAGAATGATATACCCCAGTGATAGTAATAAAAGGTTCGGTTCGAAATTCCTAGCACCTGAAGAAGGCCGGAATGTACCACATCCGAAACGTCATACAAATGGCAACAAAGATGAGGCCAATAGTTCGAATAATGTAAATAGTGTAAAATTTAGATTATGACTGAGTAATGATATCAGAGGTAGTACATCAAGTGATTTTTTTCGGAGAGAAAATCTTTGACTTTGTTATAAAATATATACTATGAACACCCGTGAACATTTCAGTTTTTTTTCTTTTTTAATTTTCTAAACGATTTTTTTCTTAAGTTCATGATTCAACAAACGTATATATATCCAAATTTTACAGCAATATCCGTTCAAATTCCCGTCACATTTTCAAATATTATTATTATTAGAAATATCCATGAAAATTTTCTATTTGAATTTTCTGAAGAATCTTATTTCTAAGTTAATGATTAAATAAGATCATAGCGAGTTATGTGACAATAAAATATTCGTAAAATTTCCCCGACTGCATCGTTTAATATGTGAGCTGAACAATACATTGCAAAAACAATCATAAATATGTATACTTGCTATAATTTTAAGAGGTAAAGGTGTACAAAGAAGAAACGTGAAGTTGACATTTACCATTCCATTGTTCCAGACGTAAAACACTACTACTCTTTTTTCCTCACTGAAATCAAGTAATGTCTTTATTTTTCATAACGAAATCAAAACGAAATACTCCATTATTTATTAAGAATTAGCAGGAGATATTAAACACTTTTATTCTCCCTTATTTTCATCTTTCTTTTTCTCGCTGAAATCAATTAGCATTTCTATATTTGTTTCGTATTTTCCTACGAGCAATGGAGGCACGGTGGAATAATATATAGAGTTACGAATTGAGGAATCGGAAAGCCGAGTTCAAATTCCAGTCGAAATTATTACATTCACTCATCCTTGCTACGCATCCCTCCCCTTTTTCCCCCTAGCTATGGGTAAATATAAGGACCGACCGGCTTTCATTGTAACCCTATTTCAAAATGGCTGGTATTGGTCTTTAAAGATAAGAAGAGATTTCTCTAAAATTGGAAAATACAAATATTTTTATCGGGAAAAGTAACCAATTTGATTGAATTTATGTAAAAGAGTCATATTGTCGTCCTGTTTTGACCCTAAGAATTTGAGAATTTCCTGTCTTGGACTACCTGACATTTTGGACAACGGCAGGCTAGCAGTAAGAGACAGTACTCTCCCCTTTATCAATGAAAGACATGAGACTAATTCAAAATGGATAACGGAACTTATTTTCATTTCGATATGGTAAGAATTATACAGTGAAGGAAAACTGAACCCCAGTAGCTACCATACCACCTCAGTTTTGTGCCTTTTCAATAAAACCGAGGCGGAAAACGCAATTAGCGGATTTAGGGCCCGTGATTTGAATAAGATGGTCGAATTGAAATCAGCTTGCTGCTAGAGACGATTGTGCAAACTCCGACTCCGAGAACATTGTTACTGGATATATTATTGAAATTACCAGCCAACTGTTGCGTGTCACCAGCTTTGGCTTAGTTATATTTGTGTATATAAACAATATATATATATATATATATATATATATATATATATATATATATATATACGTAAAAAAATCACAAGATCGCCAAAACCTACCGCGGTTTCACACAACGGCTCGTCCAACGCCTTATAGCGACGGACAATAACGGAGTTAGATTCTGTCTGTTATTTGTTGTCCTCAAAGTTTATTTTCGTATAATTTTAGGATTTAGATACTTACAGAGTCGGTCTTGTTATTATATATATATATATATATATATATATACACCCCTGGCGTTGAAGTATTCTACTGATTATATTCCGTTTGCCACCTATCAGCTCCCGCGGATAGTGTAAATCTGGTCTTAAAAATATACCCGATCTCTTACGTGTCAGGGCTAGCCTAGCCAGGTGATAAGGGGCAATCCTACTTTGGCCGGTCTGAAATGAAACAAACACAGCGTGGGCGGATTTGGTTAAAGTTCAAGAAGGATTAGTCAAGGTACATCTGCGGGTTGTGTTATACTATAACCTTGGGTAGCAACAGGTTTAGAAAAGGCAAAAACTCTGAATTCAAAACTATCCTTGAGTAGTTGGTCTTCGTCAGAATATCTTGCCTTAGATGCACTACTTTTACTGCAGCCACAGTTGCAGTAATGTCCCTACGACTCTTGCTGATAATGATTTGAGCAAAACGGAAAAGTCCATCATTTATGAGTATTAGTAGGGCGTAAGGCACGTACTAAGAGAGGGAAATCAGAATTATACTAACATGTTTTGTATCTTTGTTGTCTTCATTTCTACTTTGATAGATTACTATTTTGTACGAGATGTAAGCAAAAGATACAATAATTTATTAATTTTATATGAACAGTACCATTTTCTGTGATGTTACGGGTCGCATCAAATCATTAGACCAGCCGTAGGTTTTCTCTCATCGCCACCCGGGCTCTATGTGTTTTGTTTGTTTGGATTTCTTCTCTATATTTTCTTCGTTTACCTGACTTCTTTTTTGCTATTTTCTAGAATATCTACAGATTATCCTTTCTTCTTCACAAAGGCTGTACCCCTTATTCTCTCATTCACTCTTCCTAGTTCCAACCCACATAATATTATGTAGTTTTCTCGGTCAGAAAACGTAATTGATTATCACACACACACACACACACACACACACACACATATATATATATATATATATATATATATATATATATATATATATATCCAAATGAATCAGTAAATAATAAAGTAATACAAAATAAATGAATAAGAAATAAATGAATAAATGAATATATATATATATATATATATATATATAGCCAAATGAATATGGAACTGAGAAAATAATTGCAACGTTCAGAACATGAATTTAAAACAGTGCTCAATATAAAAATGGAGCAATAAATATTTATCATTAATTCTGTTTAGAACATGTACGAAATACAAACTACTACAAAATTCTACATTTTGTTTGGGAATTGAAAAATCAATGTCTCATCAGTTAGTTAATAGGTACAATTTTGTAGTAGTTTGTAGTTTGTACATGTTTTTAAGTATAATATATATATATATATATATATATATATATATATATATTAATGTTGCATACTTGAGCAGCAACCTTTCTTTCAAGCATGTTTCATTGAATACGGCCGACAAGTAAGATTTTATTAATCTTTTATTTATTTTTTTTTCATTAAACATTAATAAAATCTTCTTTGTTGTTCGTATTCAATCAAATATATAGTACTGTGCGAAAGCATTAGGACAAGATCTATTTTATATTTTATGAAGCATCAAAATAAAGTCTAATACACCCCTGTTCTAACACTTTTGCACCCTACCGGTAGTGTGCAAAAGTATTAGGACAGGGGTGATTTTCCTAAAAAAAACCCATTGAGATTCAAACACAGGGTGAAAAGCCAAGCAAATTGCTAATAAATATTGATTATTTAAAACTAGGTGTAAAAGAAATGTATTAAAAAAAAAAGTTATATTAAATTTTTTAAACTACTCATTGTTCTATTCTCCTTGAATATAACTTAATTTTTTCTTATTTCCTCCTCTCGAATTGATAAATCTAATGTTACTTCGCAAGACACTTTGATAATAAACACAAGCTGCTTGGCAGGAGCTGCCATTAGATACCCTGAAGAAGTTTGTGATGTCAATGCCTGACAGAATGAAGGCTGTGATCAAAGCAAAAGGCTATTATACTATATATTAGATTTATTTTGTAATAAGTATTTTCCTTGTTAAAACATTTGTTGAGTAAATCAAATAAAATTACTTTAATTAAATTGTTTATTTTATATATATATATATATATATATATATATATATATATATATATATATATATATACAGTACTGTACAAAAGTATTAGGACAAGAACTATTTTATAGAAATATCTGAAATATCAAATATAATAATAGAAATAAATAAATACTGTCAAAAATACATTTTTAAACTTACAACTGTTAGTAGTTTTTCCTATATATATATATATATATATATATATATATATATATATATATAGGAAAAACTAGTAAAAGTTGTAAGATACATTTTTAAACTTACAACTTTTAGTAGTTTTTCCTATATATATATATATATATATATATATATATATATAGGAAAAACTACTAAAAGTTGTAAGTTTAAAAATGTATTTTTTGACAGTATTTATTTATTTCTATTATTATATTTGATATTTCAGCCCGTCCTCGGCCTTTCATCAGAAACAAATGATTTTAAAATTTAAATTAGAAGCGTTTTCGCGAGGAGCGTTCATCCGAGAGATTGTTTACATCACGTGACGCAGAAAGCGACAGATTTTTTTAACATTTGTAAACGTAAACCTATCTTTAATAATACTTATAAATGTTGTTTTAAAGAAATTTTTTTTAAGTGTTTCTAAAAAATGTTTAACTATTGAAATATAAAGATTCAAAACACCTAAGTCCCTATTTAAGCCTAGCCTGTATGTATTTAATTTTAAAATCCAGTATTTTTCTTTCTTTCTGCGTGAGTACGTAGAACTAAAATCAGAATCTATTAGTAAACATTTGCAGTTTTCTAATGTGTGTCCTGGTTGATTGAAGTGTACAGCTATAAGCAAATACGGGTTGTTTTGGCGTATGCTTAGTTTGTGATTATTGAAACGGAATCTAAAGCTATTTCCAGATTCACCAATATATACACTATTTGGACATATTGACCAGAAGAGAAAATATATATTTTGGCTGTCACAGGTGAGGCGTGGTGGGTATAATTTGATGTTGGTATTGGGTAGAGAAAATACTGTATCGTTTACTAAATGTTTGCATACTAGACAGCGAGATTTCTTCCATTTGAAATTCCCAGATAGGTTTGTATTTTTTAGATATTTGGTAGAAGCGAGGATAGTTGATAAGTTGGGTGTTTGTTTCAATGCATTTATGGGTGGTTTATCGAAAATATCTTTGATTTTTGTTGTTTGATTGGAGGTTCTTGTAATCATTTTTTGAATTTTGACTAAGTGTGTGGGAATATTGATTGTGGTTAAAAACCATAGGAATTCGGTTGTTGTTTTTTCTTTTCTTGTATGTGAGAAGTGTGTTACAATTTATGTGGATGGTTTTATTTAGTGCTTCTTTTATTATTTTTATTGGGTATTTACATTTTAGAAATTGCTTTGTTAGGTTGTTAATGTTGTATAGAAAATCTGGATGGTCTGAGCATATGCGTTTGATTCTTAGAAACGAGCTCTATACGATAGATTTTTTTAATTTAAGAGGATGACAGCTGTTAAAGTGTAGGAATTTATGTTGGTTTGTGGGTTTGTTGTATAGACTGGTGGAAAGTGTATGTTTGTTTAATTTTATCATGACGTCTAAGAAAGGGACGGATGTGTATGAGTACTCCATGGTAAATTTAATTGTATTATGGAAGTTGTTGCAGAAAGTAAAAAAGTTTTTTAATTTTTCTGATCCATGAGTCCATAATAAGAAAATGTCATCAATGTATCTAAAATAATGTGATGGTTTATATTCTGAATTGTCTATGTGTGTGTGTGTGTGTGTGTGTGTGTGTGTGTGTGTGTGCGTGTGCGTGGGCATGTGAAGAGAGATAACAAGAAAAGAAAGACAACGAATGATACAAGTTAGAAACTAGTAAAGATAGAAGGGAAATGTGTGTGAGAGGAAGTGTTTAGAAAGAACGAAGGAGAGAAAAGGGAAAGAAAAGTGTACGATAAAGAGAGGGAGAGAGAGAGAGAGAGAGAGAGAGTAGATTGAGAGATAAAGTTCGTGAGTATCTGAAAGTATAAAAGAAAAAGGAGGAGAAGAAAGAAAAATTGGGAGAGAATAAACAAATAAAGAGAGCGTAAGAAACGAAAGACTGAGTAAAAAAAAAAAAAATTTTTAATCGTATCACCCCGAGCAAGGCGGTAACGCCACTGATGTGCAGGGGGCTACGTAATAGTGAAAAGATTGGAAAAGAGAAAGCCGGAAACCACATCCTAAACAGGGAACAAGGGATGAGCCTCTAACCTGTTCAATAGACGTGGGTGGAGTGTGAACCGGGCGATAGATAGATCGATCTCCTCCAATAGAAAAAAAAAAAAGAAACCAAAGTGAGATGATTGGAAAAGAGAAAGCCGGAAACCGCATCCTAAACAGGGAACAAGGGATGAGCCTCTTAACCTGTTCAATAACCGTGGGTGGAGTGTGAACCGGGCGATAGATAGATCTATCTACTCCAATTGAAAAAAAAAAAGAAACAAAAGTGATAAGATTGGAAAAGAGAAAGCCGGAAACCACATCCTAAACAGGGAACAAGGGATGAGCCTCTTAACCTGTACAATAGACGTGGGTGGAGTGTGAACCAGGCGATAGATAGACCGATCTACTCCAATTGAAAAAAAAAAAAGAAACAAAAGTGATAAGATTGGAAAAGAGAAAGCCGGAAACCACATCCTAAACAGGGAACAAGGGATGAGCCTCTTAAACTGTTCAATAGACGTGGGTGGAGTGTGAACCGGGCGATAGATAGATCTATCTACTTCAATTGAAAAAAATGAAAAAAAAAAAGAAGAAACCAAAGTGAGAAGATTGGAAAAGAGAAAGCCGGAAACCACATCCTAAACAGGGAACAAGGGATGAGCCTCTTAACCTGTTCAATAGACGTGGGTGGAGTGTGAACCGGGCGATAGATAGATCTATCTACTTCAATTGAAAAAAATGAAAAAAAAAAAGAAGAAACCAAAGTGAGAAGATTGGAAAAGAGAAAGCCGGAAACCACATCCTAAACAGGGAACAAGGGATGAGCCTCTTAACCTGTTCAATAGACGTGGGTGGAATGTGAACTGAGAGAGGGAAAGTAAATTTATGGCAAGAGAAAGAGTGTGAGACAGTGTAGCGAGAAAATTAAAGATAGAGTAAGAAATAGATTAATGAAAGAGTGAAAGAGAGAGAGAGAGAGAGAGAGAGAGAGAGAGAGAAACCATAAGAAATTTAAGAATGAGACAATAGGAAAATTGGAGAGAATGTGTGAAAGTGGACAAAAATCATAAGAAATGGGAGAATGAAAGACAGAGACAGTGTGTGTGTGTGTGTGTGTGTGTGTGTGTGTGTGTGTGTGTGTGTGTGTGTGTGTGTGTGTGTGTGAGGAGCGAATGAAGGCTAGATAATTAGGAAACAGTGAAAGAGTGAGGGAGAGAGAGAAGGAGAGAGTGCGAAAGAGAACTCCATAGAAAAGTTAGAAACGAAGAAGGGGAGGGAGAGAAAAAGAGGAGAATAACCGCTAGAGGGTGTTCAATAACAGGAAGGGAATAACTGAGAGGTAGATAAAAAGAGGAGAAGGAAAGAGAGAGAGAGAGAGAGAGAGGAAGAGTTAGTGAGAGAGTAAGAAATTGTGGAATATAGAATAGAAAACAGAAAAACGAGAGAGAGAGAGAGAGAGAGAGAGAGAGAGAGCAGGGAAAGGGAAAGGTGGGAGGGAAAGTCCGAGAAAGGTGCACGGGAACGAGAGAAAGATAAGAACAAAGAAAAGGGGAGGTAAATCGTGTCAGATAGAATAAGGAGAAAGGGAAAGGTAGAGAGGAGAGAAAGAGAAAGGGCGAAAAATATAGAAAGTAAGAGAAGAAGCAAACGGATGGAGAGAGTGTGAGGGTGAATGAGAAAGAGGTGAATGACTGAAAGAAAAGAGAGAGAGAGAGGGAGGGGGAGAGACATGCATAGATCGTATGAAATTATTGTATTTAATTCAAGTTATTCTAATTACATTCTCATTAAAGATATTTATGGCAAATATGAATAAATTTTGGAGAGTAGAGCCAAATATTTTTAATTTAAATTTACCCCATTAATTTAATTCTTTCCTTCTCATTCCATTTTGGAACTGTCCAATGCCAAAAAAGTGCGAAGAAATCAACACAATTCTATTAAATCTAAGAGTAATCGTCAGGAATGTGTTTAGCCATTTTAAATATCTCGGCAGTAGTTTGCGGATATCCTTGATGTGACTTGGCAAACATTACTGCGCATGCGTGAATAAAAGAACAGACACTCTCCTGTGGTGTTACTAAGTCGGTTATGAGATACCACTGAGTGAGACAGAATATTCATAGCGAGTATGAATTTCTTTTGCTTAAAATATTTGCATACATTGGCGAAAATTATTTCATATTTGCGACTATGGCTCACCAAAATAATAAATTTTATCTTATTTTTCTTTTTTCTTTTTTATAAATTTTTTTTTCGCCAAACATTTAATCAAGTTCGTTAGTTAGGTTTTGCGTTGTTTGTACATATTTGGAAAAAATCCAGGAATACATTTTTAAAGAAAAATATTACCATCAATAAATTTTTGAAGGAAAATAAAATTGCCAACATTAAATTTTTGAAGGAAAAATTTTACCAGTAATAGATATTTGGAAAAAAAATCCAGCAATACATTTTTGAAGAAAAATATCACCATCAATAACTTTTTGAAGGAAAAAAACATTACCAGTATAAAATTTTCCAAGCCTTCTCTCCTCATTAGGTGTCCAAGAAATTTCAATTATCTCTTTCTAGTGTTAAGTATAACAAGCCTTTTTTTTTAATCATGTCAGCCAAAGCAAGGCATTCCACTGCCACAATAGCGCAGGGGGTTACACAGGGCGATAGACGAGTTAGGATGTACATAGGAGGAGAGTTGGAGAGAATGGGAGGGTTAGTGTGTTAGGAGGTATCTATTGACCTTACATTTAAACTACTGGAGGTCATAGCCGTCGGGGAAGCAAGCATGCGGAAGGGAATTCCACAGGCGAGAAGTGCGAGAAAAGAAGCTGTTGCAGTAGAAATTGCGGTTACATTTCATCGGTTTCACTGTAAAAGGGTGAGACCTAGTTGCCAATCTAGTATCTCGTGCGAACTCACACCTAGCCACGTCACGCCGGTGAGAGAGTGACTGCAGGCGGCCAACTAAGTCGGTATCAATCACATTACAGATTCTTCGCTGTATTTTGTCAAGAAGCCCGAGGAGAATAGCAGGGGCACCCGACGAGATGTGACAACAGTATTCAAAACACGGGCAGATGGTAGATTTGTATAAGTGCAGGATAGATTCAGGCGGAAATAATTTCCGGGCCCTGCACAGAGAGCCGACTTTCATAGCTCCGGATTTAGCAATGGATTCGACGTAGTCGTTCCACTTGAGGTCCGCTGAGAGTGTCAGTCCAAGCAGGCGTAGTGTTTTACTCTCTGGGAGGCAAGCCTGTTCTATGCTAATGGGAGGGAGGTGCGGTCGTCTGTGGTGGTTAATTGACAGCAGCTTCGTTTTGGAAGAATTGAATTTATTTTCATTATCTCTAAAACTTCACCGTATATCACATGATATTCTTAGCATCTTTCTGTAGAACCACATTTCTGCTGTCTCAAGTCTTTTATTCTTCTGTGGGGGGGGGGGTATCGAGCATCCCCTGCTATAAAAGAAATACATAAGATATTATATAACAATTCAGTACTCTTCCCTTCGTTTCTAACAATGTTTTTTAGCTTCTTAATATGTTGCTTTTCCTTGCATTCACTTACACACAAATGCCCTTGGGAAAGGTATTAATCCGTCTCTGCCCTCCAGTTATGTGTTAAATAATAGGACAGATAGGATTCTATAGCCTTGCTGGCAACCAGTTTTCCTCAGAAAGCAACCTTACTGCGGGATAATTTTCTGCCCAGTCAGTCATGTCTTTTTCGAGACATGATCACCGAAAGCGTATATCACGAATGGCACTTAAATGACTGACTGAATATAATAGTTGGAATCATGATTAAGGCTTCTACTGGTCATAAAGTGGGGGATCGGTTTTTTATTTTATGAAGTAATAAAGTGATCCCCCACTAATGACTACGTAATAATATAATACATCGCTTCTTTCTCTAGCTATGAGTCAAATTGCATGATAAATTGGATTTATAGCCTTGGCTGCCAACCAGTCTACATACTACTGAATATGCATTGGGATAGTGAAAGATGCCTTCCAAAAGCTAAGCAAAGTATTATGAAACAGAAAAATTTTGTTAGAAACAAAGAAAAGAGTACTGAATTATGTAATATAAGTCCTCCTATATGATGGCTTCTATATTGACTTGGAATAAGAAATCAGGTTCGAATTCTAGTCAAATTCGTTTTATTCACTTATGCACAAGTACCCTTGGAAAAGTATTAATCGTCTCTTCTCCCTCTGGTTATGGGTTGAATAGCAGAACAGATTGGGTTCTATAGCCTTGGTTGGCAACCAATTTACTGCAGAAAGTAATTGCAACCTACTGCAGGAAAATCTATCTAGTCAGTGATGTCTCGAAAAAGATATGGATCACTCAAGCGTGTATCACATATAGCAATTAACTGATTGATATGACAGTGAATACTAAACCATCTCCTCATAGATGAAAAAGACTTGAGGCAACAGAAATATTCTACAGAAGGATGATTAGAATACCATGGACTAAACATGCACATCATGCAAGTTTTCTAAAGTAACTAAAATAAAATCTTGACGTATCATTTGTTTGTGGATAAATGGTTAACAGTGTGAGAGATGGAATTTGTGAACAAAGTTCAGATTCTAGCTAAGATAATTTGTTCATTTTGAAGTAATGACCTCTAAAAAGGCATGAATTTATCAGTTTTTCACCAGTTATTTGTTAAATAACGCACTCAAGACAACTCAAAATCTAAAACCATACATAAGACAATTTAGAATCGTTTCACTATCTTTTCCAAGAATGATCATGGTAATACAGAGTTTACAGATATTAAAAGAAAAGCTGTGGAGAGCCATTACAAAGAGATAAATTGAAAATGGCATCTTACTGCCCAGTCAGTCATGTCTCTTTCTAGACATGATCGCCCAAAGCGTGTATCACGTATGGCACTTAACTGACTGAATATGTTGCTTAACTTTTAAATGATATCATTCGATATCCCAATGGGCTTACTGATTTCATTCTGCCCTTTCCGTCCTCTGTAAAGAAAACCTTACCTAGATATTTAAATTGTACTTTTTTGTTGTTGGTATCACCAATTTGTTATTGGGCTGCACGTTTTGCTATCATCCATGCATTCCGTTTTTTTTTTCTTTTTTTGCAATTGACACTTAGTTCTTATTTAGCAAAATTAAATGCTACCCACATTTCTGATCAGCAAAGCTTACAGCACTAAGCAATGCCATATCAAAATACTTACCAGAATCGACGCTGCACAATCGTCCGCAAACTGGTGTTTCAAAATAATTTGGCCATAATCCTGAGCAGGAAAAAGAAGGTAATATGAGTTTCAAGGGCCGACTTTAGTTAAAGTTAAACTTAAAGTAAATGCGCGGAATTAAGCTTGAATTTTGTTGAAGCGATTCTGAAACTTAATTAAAATCAGTCACTCTATGAGTAAGTCCAGCTGCAGATTACTATTGTACTTTATCAGACGACCACTAAATACAGATTCTACTCGCTCGGTAATTACCCGAGCCTCCCTACATAGGCAGGATGGGGCATATGGCCGATATTTTCGTCGAGCACGCCCGGCTAAAAATACCACATGCACCTCGCATTCGTGGGTTGAGGTTTTTGTCTGCTTTTACCCAGACGGGCCTCTTCCGAGGGATACCTCAGTGTAAACTCCGAAACATAAAATGAAATGATTTAAATAGCTCTTAAGGTTTCACCTTATTTTAAAAAGAAGGCTTGGAAGGAATCCTAAATACCTGGAAAGTGCGATAATAGCTACTCAACTTGAGAAAATAATTTCATTGAAATATAATTTGTAGAGAAAGATTTAACTGAAAATTAGTTCTGGCTGCTTAGTAAATGAATGCTACATTTTTCCTTGTAGAGAAATTGATATTAATACCATTACAATTAGTGCTAGACAGAATATAACTTCTTCCATTTAGTCATTTAGTCATCAGATTAGCGTCATAAACAAAGAATCCCACCTCAGCAAATGGATGATTAAAACAGTATAAAACTATATATATATTGTCACCCGCAGACAGATCTGTTTCGCCGTATCACAGCTCATCAGCACGGTTAGACTCCGATTGCTTTTTTATCCAGGATTGAAACTCTACCCCTGGGATATATATATATATATATATATATATATATATATATATATATATATATATATTATATTATATTTTAGAACATGTACATTATATTTTAATATATGTCCTCGACAATCATATGTTTGTTTCAACGTTGGGTACGTTTCTTCGGGAGGTAAAAGCAAAACTGAATTCGTTTGCTCCCTATATTTGGTTCATTGTTGTTGTGGGAGTTTGGTTGGGGTTATTGATAATGAAGGGAATGTGTCTTCTAGAGTTTTGAAGAGCCTGGTGTGTAAGTGCTAAATTGTTGATTAATGGTATTATCTGTTGCAGTGTACGTTTTTATCTGTCGGGTATATCTTTTGGTTAGAATTTCGCAGAAATTGGTGTGTGTGTGTGGGGGGGTTATTACTCGGTCAGTTTTGTGTGTTTGCGTGGGGTTTTCTTGTGTGTGCGATTATGCACGCTTTTATTTTTCATTTAATTTATTACCTCTTTTATTTTTCATTTAATTTATTACCTCTTTCATTTTTCATTTAATTTATTACCTAATTTATTTTTCATTTAATTTATTACCTAATTTATTTTTCATTTAATTTATTACCTAATTTATTTTTCATTTAATTTATTACCTCTTTCATTTTTCATTTAATTTATTACCTCTTTTATTTTTCATTTAATTTATTACCTCTTTTATTTTTTATTTAATTTATTAACTCTTCTATTTTTTATTTAATTTATTACCTTTTTTTTAATTAATTCATCACCTCTTTTATTTTTTTCATTTAATATATTACCTCTTTTGTTTTCATTTAATTTATTGACACGTGTAATTTTCATTTAATTTATTGCCTCTTTCTTTCTTTCTTTTTTCTCCTGTTTTTTCCTTCTTATAATCAGTGCTTTCATTCATTTTTACACTCTTCTTTCTTTCTTTTTTCTTTTCTTTAGTTCTTTCTTATTTTCACACGATTTTTTTTATTATATTCTTATTTCTATCTTTCCTTCTTCCTGATTTCTTTCCATGCTGTCTTTCTTTTATTCTTTCTTTCTTATTTTCTAACAATTTATTTTTTCTTTATTAAACACCATTTTTTCTTTCTTTCTTTCTATCTTTGTTTTTCTTTCTTTGTTATTGCCTTGCTTGTTTCTTTGCTTCTTTCCTTCTTACTTTCTTTCGTATTTTCTTCAAAGGTTTCGAAATTTCTTTCCCTTGAATTTTTGTTCTTTCTTTCTAACTTACTTTCAACATTTCCCTATTCTTTCTATATATCCTATTTCTTTTAATGCTGTTTTTTTTTTTTGTTGTTTTTATTCTCTTTTGTTTTTCTTTATTTGCTTCTTTCTTTGTTGGTTTGTTTCCTTCTTTGTTTTTTCCTTCTTTCTCTGCTTCTTTGTTTCTTCCTTTTTTCTTTCTTTTGTTTCCTTCTTTCTTTCTTTTGCTCTTTGTTGCTTTCTTTGTTTTTTATTTGTTTCTTTCCTCCTTTGTTTCCTTTTTTCTTTCTTTTTCTCTTTGTTACTTTTTTGTTTTTTATTTGTTTGTTCCTTTTTTGTTTCCTTCTTTCTTTCTTTTTCTCTTTGTTGCTTTCTTTGTTTTTTATTTGTTTCAATTTTTGTTTCTTCTTTCTTTTTCTCTTTGTTGCTTTCTTTGTTTTTTATTTGTTTGTTTCTTTCTTTGTTTCATTTTTTTTCTCTTTGTTGCTTTCTTTGTTTTTTATTTTTCATTCTTTCTTTCGTTTCTTTCTTTCTTTCTTTCTTTTTCTCTTTATTACTTTTTTTTTATCTCTTTCTTTCCTTTTTTATTAGTGTCCTTGTTTATTTGTTTGTTTCTTCTTTCTTTGTTTATTTGTCTGTTTCTTTTTTCTTTCCTTCTTTATTTTCTTCTTTTTTGTTTATTTGTTTTCTTCTTTGTTTATTTGTTTCTTTGTTTTCTTTTATGTTTTTTCCTTTTTTGTTCCTTTGTTTGTTTCTTTCTTTCTTTTTATGCTTCTTTCTTTCTTTGTTTCTTTCGTTTGTTGTTTCTTTTTTATGTGTTTATTTCGTGCTTTCTTTGTTTCTTTGTTTCTTTCGTATTTTCTTCAATGTTTTTATTGGCCTTTTCAACCATTTTTTATTTTCGTTTCTTTCTGACTTTGCTTATTTCTGACTTTGCTTATTTCTGACTTTGCTTATTTCTTTCTGTAGTTTTTGCTTCCATCTTTTGCTTGGTCCATTTGGTTTTCTACTGTTTTTTTTTCTTTCAAACTTTCTTTCGTGATTTCGGTCTTTTCACCCTTTCTTAGTTATTCTTTTTGTCTTATTTTCCTTTCTATCTTCTAGATCTTTCTTTCTTTTTTATTGCTGTAATTTCAATAATATTTCCACACTTTCCGGAAGTCGTATAGAATAATTTCATTTCATTACACCAGGTATTTTACGAGATCTCGTTAACAGAAACGTGTCTAAGAGGTAAACAGGAACACAAACATGGGGAAGAATAATCACAACTTCTTTTGTTTAATTTTTTAAAATGTTTATTATTAATTTACCTGTTTCTCTGGTGTCGACATTTATTATGTTCTAAATATCTAGATGACTAAACCAGATAAATCTACGAGAATTCTTTTATCCATCTATTCTGTTAACATCGTTTCGACTGCTGTCTTCATCTTTGTTGTCATATTGACGAAGTTTCGGCCATTGTAAGCTCCGGCTTTCTTGACATGCGTTAAATTAAATGAAAAATAAAAGAGTTAATAAATGAAAGAAAGCATCGAAGAGAAAAAGAGAAAGAAAAGTAAGAAAAATGTATAATAAAGAAAAAGCCCCCTGCGCATCAGTGGTGTTATCGCCTTGCTTTGGGTGAAACGATTAAGAAAAAGTAAATAAATAAAAAGATAACAGATAAAAAGTACCAAATAAGGAAAAACAACCTAGAAAAAATCGACGAAGAGAAAAAATGTAAGCAAAAATCAAAGACAAAGAAGAAAGCCTGAATCTGGAATAAGACAACAAAAATATGTTGTATAAGAAAGAAAGTAACAACAAAGAAGAAAAAAAGAAAGAAAGAAAGAAAGAAAGATTTGAGCAATTAAAGAGAAGACCGCGCAATAGTGACCAAGGAAAAAAACACAAGGAATAGAGAACCTAAGAAACAAGATTCTCGAAGACTTATGTCGCTAAAAGGAAGAGAGAATGTCGATAGAATTCAATAGAATTTTCTTCATTTAAGCATTTCAACAAAATAGAAATCACACGAAAGCAAAAACTATATAAAGAAAAAAAAGTCAGATTGGATTCTGTAAAAATAAAACGTTACTTCATAAATGTTCGACAAAATGTTTAAAAAAGAAAAAAAAATCGCAAAAACTCGATGAAAACAGGAAAAGAATCAAAATCGCCAACCAATATTCACCGTTTGACACATTTTCATTTATTTCCAAAGTAATTGAAGCTACATTGAAGGTCATATAAGTGGCTCACGATTATGATGAATTTAATCGTGTGAAAATATAAATTTGTTTATTACGTGTCAGCATTGTCTGTAAATTTTTCAAATCCTTTAAGATGTTGGCGAATATGACAAACACATCCGAACGATGTGAATCATCAAATGATTGGCTGTTTATGCGTGATGTGGTGAGAATAGGCTGGGTTTATTAAACATATGATAATACCTCTGAATAACATATGAATTAAATAATACGCCATCGTTATGTTATACAAGCGACATGTGTTTTTTTTTAATCATATCACCCAAGCAAGGCGAAAACGCTACTGATGCGCAGGGGGCGACGTAAGAGTGAAAAGATTGGAAAAGAGAAAAACCGGAAACCACAAACTAAACAGTAAACAAGGGATGAGCCTCTTCACCTGTTCAATAGACGTGGGTGGAGTGTGAACCGGGCGATAGTTTAGTCTATCTACTCCAATTGAAAAAAATTTTTAAAAAAAGAGTGAAAAGACTGGAAAAGAAAAAACCGGAAACCACAACCTAAACAGTAAACAAGGGATGAGCCTCTTCACCTGTTCAATAGACGTGGGTGGAGTGTGAACCGGGCGATAGTTTAGTCTATCTACTCCAATTGAAAAAAAATTTTAAAAAAAGAGTGAAAAGACTGGAAAAGAAAAAAACCGGAAACCACAACCTAAACAGTAAACAAGGGATGAGCCTCTTCACCTGTTCAATAGACGTGGGTGGAGTGTGAACCGGGCGATAGTTTAGTCTATCTACTCCAATTGAAAAAAGATTAAAAAAAAGAGTGGAAAGACTGGAAAAGAGAAAAACCGGAAACCACAACCTAAACAGGAAACAAGGGATGAGCCTCTTCACCTGTTCAATAGACGTGGGTGGAGTGTGAACCGGGCGATAGTTTAGTCTATCTACTCCAATTGAAAAAAAAATTTTAAAAAAAGAGTGAAAAGACTGGAAAAGTGAAAAACCGGAAACCACAACCTAAACAGGAAACAAGGGATGAGCCTCTTCACCTGTTCAATAGACGTGGGTGGAGTGTGAACCGAGCGATAGTTTAGTCTATCTACTCCAATTGAAAAAAGATTTAAAAAAGAGTGAAAAGACTGGAAAAGAGAAAAACCGGAAACCACAACCTAAACAGGAAACAAGGGATGAGCCTCTTCACCTGTTCAATAGACGTGGGTGGAGTGTGAACCGGGCGATAGTTTAATCTATCTACTCCAATTGCAGAATATATAAAATCTGAACGAATGTGAAGAAATGAATCAAAGTATAAAGGTAATTTTTTCGTAACGTCTTTCGTCTTCGTTCCGTAGATTCTTCTTCTTCTATGTGCCCTGTCCTTTCAGGACGTAGGCTATCATGGCCCCCCACGTCTCCCTATCCCTGGTGGCACGCTTTTTTCTGTAACATCTCGCAACCCCCGTTCTGTCATCCACCTACTCAGACCCTTCAAATATGTTATCCGCTGCTTTCCCTCTTCTCCCTGTCTCTTTTTCCTTCTATCTGGCCTGTTAGTAACAGGTTCTCCAAGCCCTCTTTTCTCATTGCATGTCCCAAGAACTTCATTTTTCTCTTCCTGATGTTCAGTATTCATTTCCTTTCCGTTTCCATCCTTTCCAACACATCATCTTGCTTACATGCTCGGTCCATAATATCCGCAGCATCCTTATGTAGAACCACATTTCAGTTGCTTCAAGCTTTTTCCTTCATCTTTGATGATATTTTCAGCATTCACTACCATATTGAAGAACTGACATCATATAATAGTCCAGTAGTCTTTCCTTTCTTTCCAACGAAAAATTCTTGTCTCTCAAATATGTAACTGTGCAGGTGAGGCGCATACCAAGATGAGATTTGTGCGACAAATGTATATATAGACAAAACAGAAGATTGAGCATTCATAATGTATCTGCAACAGAAAGGCATGAAACCAAAGGAAATTTATAAGGACATGGTACTCACACATGTGCGTTGTGGAGCATTGTCTATCGGCTCGAAACGAGAAATCTGGGAGCCGAGTTCGAATTCCAGCTGAATTCATTGCATTCACTTACGCGCAAATAGCCTTGGGAAAGGTATTAATCCGTTTATTCCTTCCAGTTATGGGTTAAATAACAGGACAGATTGGGCTCTATAGCCTTGGTCGGCAACCAGTCTACAGCAGAAAACAATGGCAACCTACTGCGGGATAATCTTCTGCCCAGTCAGTCATGTCTCTTTGAGACATGATTGCCCAAGCGTGTATCACGTATGGCACTTAACTGACTGAATATAATAGTTGGAATAATGATTAAGGCTTCTACTGGTCATAAAGTGGGGGATCAGTTTATTACTTCATAACAATAGGAAACCGATCCCCCACTAATTACTACATAATAATATAATACATTTCTTTCCCCTCTAGCTATGAGTCAAATAGCAGGACAGATTGGGTTCTATAGCCTTGGTCGGCAACCAGTCTACCGCAGAAAGTAATGGCAACCTACTGCGGGATAATCTTCTGCCCAGTCAGTCATGTCTCTTTTGAGACATGATTGCCCAAGCGTGTATCACGTATGGCACTTAACTGAATGACTGACTCACACTGAGGACTTCTTTCTATGCAACTCTGAAGAAACGGGATGAAGAATTGAACCCTCTAGGGCCAATCGTATCATATTTGATACAGTATGAAAACAAGCCTTGAAAGAAATATTTTCCTGAAAAAATTTTTAAGAGAAATATTTTATAAATTTCAAATGAAAGCAGTACTGACTGCTCAGTCAATGAATACCAAATGTTTCCTTATAGGGAAATACCAAATGTTTCCTTATAGGGAAATACTGTATCAAATATGATACGAATGGCCCTAGAGGGTTAATAGATAGATAGATAGATAGATAGATAGATAGATAGATAGATAGATAGATAGATAGATAGATAAACAGACTGAGATTAACCCTCTAGGGCCATTCGTATCATATTTGATACAGTATGAAAACAAGCCTTGAAAGAAATATTTTCCTGAAAAATGTTTTAAGAGAAATATTTTATAAATTTCAAATGAAAGCAGTACTGACTGCTCAGTCAATGAATACCAAATGTTTCCTTATAGGGAAATACCAAATGTTTCCTTATAGGGAAATACTGTATCAAATATGATACGAATGGCCCTAGAGGGTTAATAATATAATATGATTAAGGCTTCTACTTGTCATAAAGTGGGGGATCAGTTCTATATTGTTATGAAGTAATAAACAGATCCCCCACTAATATGATACGAATGGCCCTAGAGGGTTAAGGGGAGCAAGGACAGCAAAGAAGATGATTTTCGGCCAAATAGTTCAAATCCCTGATGAACAAGATTGATACTAATCTTCTTATAGAATTCGATGACAGATTATTGACTGTCTAGCAGATAACTAAGTCCATAGGCAATTCTTCTTCGGTCCAAACTGTTTTAACTGATATCTCTGGGATAAGTAAGTCGCTTGTAAGATTAGTTCTGAGATTATTGACACCGGAGCGGAAGCCGAAAAAGGTTGACATTTCCATGACATTTCTGGTACTTTTTCCAGACTGACCTTGAGATTTACCATCGCAAATTATTAACTCAATATGAAAGCTGATTTTACCACTTTGAATCTGAATCAAATATAAAAAAAATAGTAAAAATCTGGTTCTTCCCCACAAATTCAATCAGACCGCATTTGTTTGCAAAGTGATTTCTTCTGTTTCTTTTTTTTTTTGAAGGCATAATAATCTTGACAGACTATTGAAAACAGAAACGCAGAGAGTACCTATGGGAAGGTGTGCTCTTGCTCCAGAATACCGTGCCAGTTTCCACTGCTCAAGTGGCAGTAGTTCAAGAAGCCAATTGCACCTTTGAATTGCTAACTCATTCCCCTTACCAGACTTAGCTCCATATGACTTTTTTTTTCCTAAACTCAAATTTCATCTGCATGGTCGCCATTTTGAAGAAGAGTTTGTGTATACATTTTATGTTAAGTTTATATTTTGTAAAGCGTAAGTGTTCCTTAACTGTAAGTGTTCTTCAAGTATAAGTGTTCCTTAAGTGTAAGTGTTCTTCAAGTATAAGTGTTCCTTAACTGTAAGTGTTCTTCAAGTATAAGTGTTCCTTAAGTGTAAGTGTTCTTCAAGTATAAGTGTTCCTTAACTGTAAGTGACTTACATTTACTCATAGAGATTTTGTGAAAAAAGAAAAAAGAATAGTTGATTCTAATGACACGTTTTCTTTTCACGGTTAAAACTTTTTCCTAAGTGCCATTTATTGTAATTTTATTTCTCGCCGCTCCACTATCTTTAAACTGCAAACTTTAGGAATTTCTAATCTACTATTTTTATCTTCTAAAACACGTAATGTATATAACGTTTATATGTTCCAAAAGTTGTCATAGCCGAGGTTCATCATCGGGACAAGATCCAACTGTCCATAAAATACTTATGTGGCATATGTCTAAAATAGCCTCTGATAAACAAGAAGATAATTATATCAATCGAAACTTATTCATAAATGGAACTTTGTCTCTCTGTGTGTGTGTGTCCGTGTTTTCCGTGTGTCCGTGTGTCCGTTACCTATAGACTCCGAAACGGCTGAACAGATTTTCTTGAAAATTTACACAGTTGTACTAGAAGCGTCTGTGAGTGTTCTTAGCTAGGTTTTGTGGCGAGGTACCCCCGATAAATATCGAAAATCTGGTTAAAAAAGGAGTGGTCCGATTTTAATCAAATTTGAGACACTCATAGACAAAGACATAAGAAACGATATTCAGAAGTTTCAAGGTTGCAGTTCTTACAATTGTGCAAAACATAGATAATATATATATATAAACACAAGATGTTTGTGTGTGTGTGCGTGTGTCTGTTTATCTACCTGTATGTCTGTATTTTTTCAACCCTTTTATTTTAGATTTTGTTAAAGGTATAATTGTAGTTCTAAGTCTAAGCCATGATACCATTTACTCAGAGGACTTATTTAGCCTTTAAAATTCAGTTTACGACGAAAAAACTTATTTGATATCGATACCAGGAAATCAAAATTTGACTTACATCCATTCATTTTTCTTTCCGTCTACGGTTTCGCTCTAACTGGAAACAACTATTGCTTCTTAGTCTTTCGTGCCAACGTCCAAAGTGTCTGAGTTTCAGGACCATGTATTAGTTTTAAAACTTTCATTACATCCGAGCAACGCCGGGCTATACTGCTAGTTCAAGATAAAGCAGACGGAACAGGGTTCAAACTGATACTACACTCTAATTCATGAAAAACAAAGACAATGGGTGTAAAATCTTACGGAAGAAATTGATCTAAGTTGTTGATATTATGCTCATTTATTATTGTAAACTTCGAAAATAATCAAATCTTGTATCACAGATCATGACGCACACCAAAAAATTGCATAATATAAATGATATAGGTTGTCAGAGCCGGAGTTATAGTGGGGACAAGCAGCCACTGTATATAAAAAGGTTCCGTGGCATGCGTCTCATGCAGTCTCTAATAACTATTCCAGAACCAAACCGGAATATGGAAAAAGGCGGAAAACTGGCGCCTCATAACCAGCTGATAGCTCAGGAAGGCAGTCCATCTAGGGGAAGAAAAACCCTGATTTTAAAGCTCGACTCCCTTGCGGTCATATATAAACACGGCTGTGTAAGTAAATCCAGACAGCAAACCCAGAGTGAACTCCCGAATGTTGTTAGCTGTTAACACTGACAACAGCTGTCAACACTGACTTTCCGGCAAATTCTGCAGCTAAGCCATTTCCAAAAGCAACGCATGTATTCATTTGGGTTTTATCTGTACGGCCGAGCGAATTGGCATGTATTCTGGGCAGCGACAAACCTCCATATACCATTGCTCATCCATGCGCCCAGGTTCAGTATCAAAGGACTGAATTGTATTCAAATCGCAAAATAAACAAATGGCTACTATCCCAACGTTATAGTTGGAGTGGCATGTTATTTCGCTGAAATAGAAGCAGGTGGAACTGGGAAATTTCTGAAAAAACCTATTCCTATAAAATTTTACATCTGATTAAAATAAAACTGACCTCGCTGCATATTTGAAATAATTGATCGGGGAATAAAACTGTGATATACACATGTACTTTTTCTCAAAAGTCAATCCATAAAAATTACTTTCAATCCTCACTGGTGGTATCAAAAATTCAGCCTTCTGGTAGAGTAAGATTTGTAACACATCACACAATAAATTCAGAGCCTAACGAATTTTGAAGCAAAATTTGACTTTATTCATCAACATAGTCTAATTTGACTTTATTCATCAACATAGTCTAATTCGACTTTATTCATCAACATAGTCTAATTCGACTTTATTCATCAACATAGCCTTATTCGACTTTATTCATCAACATATCCTTATTCGACTTTATTCATCAACATAGTCTAATTTTTTGGGGGGATACAATGATTACAACACTTCTCTAACAATTCGATGCATTTTTTGTAGAACGATTTGTCTTTGACCTCAAAATACGCCTCAGTTTCCAATATCACTTCTACATCAGAGTCAAATATCTTTCACTGGAGCATTCTTTTCAGGTCTGGAAACAGTCAGAAAAAACTAGGGTCAATATCTGGGGAATAAGGTGGATGCAGCAGCAATTCGTAGTGCAATTCATCTAGTTTTGCCATCGTTGCGACCGCCTTGCAAAATGGTGCGTTGTCCTGGGGAAACATCACCTTTTTTTTATTCATTTTTGGCCGTTTATTGGCGATTTCTTCCTTTAAACGCACCAATAACGCTATATAATATTTGCTGATGATAGTTCTTCCTTTCTTTAGATAATTGAAGTACAAAAATGTTGCGCATCCCAAAATACAGAGGCCAAAACCTTGCCTGCTAATGTTTGTGTCTTTGGTCGCTTTGGACGGCCTTTTCCTGCTGATGGCTACTCAGCTGACTGACGATTTGACTCTATAGTAAAGTGGCGGATCCGTGTTTTATCTATTGTCATATATTTATACAAAATCTTATTGTTGCATTGAAACAGTCGCAAACAACGCAATGAATTGTCGGCGGTTTGTTGCTTTTGATCGATTGCGAACACAGCTTTTTCATTAACCAATGTTCATGCAAAATGGTGAATATACTGCCTTCTGATATGTTCAAATCCTCTGCTATTTCAATTTACGATCGGCTAAAACGAGTTTGTGGATTTTTTGGGTGTTTCCTGGAAGAACTGCCGATTTTGGCCAAACTGGGCGTTCAACAACGTTTGTGTCTATACGACCGCGTTTAATGTCAGTGTACCACCTCTTAACCATTGTTTCCAATGGAGCAGAGTCCGAATAACATTTATCGAGCCATTGCTTTTCTTGAACAGTATTTTTTACCATCAGAAAGCAATGCTTTATCAACAAACAAAATTCAGATTTTTCCATTATTTTGAAAATTGCAAAAGTAGCTTCACTTAAATAACTGTAATTTGTAAACTAATAATCTGATTGGACGTAAATTTTGTCACGTGCCATTTGAAGTTTAGTACTTCTTAAAATCAAATGGATTGTTTACTAGTGGCGCCATCAGGCCCGGGACTTATTGAGTAATGTATCAGTGTGTAGGGGAATATTTGCTAGTATACATTTAATTTGTCGTGACAGAGTTATTAAATTACATTTCGTTATAAGTGCATCCAGATCTGTGGTAAACACAACCGTCAGCTCCCAATAAATGTGGGTCGTCTATTTGTTTAAATGGTATAATACATTCCAGATTACGTGGATCGACTTATATCGAACAGTCAGCGATGATTTCTTTCTAAAGCAATCTAAGATAGATGCGCAGCACACAGACAGAAGGCAAATAGATGAATTCCGGTCTAGGAGCGGTCATAGATTAAGAAACTTTAGCCATTGACCGGACATTACTTCCTCATTAAAAGAATAAGAGTTTCTTTAATATTTAATCATAATACACATTAATTTCCAACAGCATACAAATGTTCTCGATAGATTCTTTTTTTTTTCTTTTTCAACAGCAATTGAACGAATAGAGCAAGCTTTTTATCAATTTTTTAATCATTTCACCCCATGCAAGGTATTCTACTGACATTGTTGCGCAGGGGGTTACATAGGAGAAAGTGATGAGAAAGAGGGGTTAGTTACAGGAAACGTCAGGAGGAGGGTAATAGACGGATGAGAATACCGAGGATGGAGGTGGAGTAGATGCAAAAAAGATCTTGACAGAATGGATGCGAGTTAGTGTGATAGGAGATGTCTATTGACCTTACATTTAAATTCATGGAGATTGTAGCTGTTGAAGAAGTAAGTATATGGAAGGGAATTCCACAAGCGGGAAGTGCGAGAAAAGAAGCTTTTAGAGTAGAAATTGCGGGTACAATTTTTCGGTTTCACTGTGACCTATTTGCTAATCTTGTGGCTCAAGTAAATTCATATCTAGGTGGTACCAGTGATTTAAGTTCATTGGAGCAGAAGCCGTGAAAGTATTTATAGAAGAAGATCAGGAAAGCCACATCACGCCGGTGAGATAGCGACTGCAGCCGAGCTGCCAAGTCGGTATCGATCACATTACGGATTCTCCGTTGGATTTTGTCAAGAACCCCGAGGTGAATAGGAGGGGCAACCGACCAGTATTCAATACACGGGCGGATGATAGAAATTGATTCATTTCCAGAATTAAAAAATGATGTATCGATGTTTTTTTATGTTTTTATGTTCAAAAAGAAAAAAACACGAAGCCCTCGATTATCGTTCTACAAAAACAAACATATCGTCAATTTAAGACGTAAATTAAAAGAGTTCGCTTCAAGAAACTAGCATCGTAAACTTTCGCTTCGAAGTTTCAACCACGAATTAGGAGAAGACACCTGTCACTTCATTTGAATGTTTGTTTGTTTTGGTTAACATTTACAGATTCGTTGATACCTGCCGAAGAGCGATTCTGAGCTAGTTATTGTCGTATGACTTAACGAGGATGCTTAGCTCTCCCCATGCCGCCTCACGTTCGATATCAATGAATTTAAACTCTGAGAAACCATTAGAATGTCATATTGTGATCCCTCAATATAAAGTTGGGTTTGTTGTTAACCAGTTGAGTTTTTGGGGAGGTGGAATTTATATATATATATATATATATATATATTCTTTTTTTTTTTTCAATTAGAGTAGATAAACTAAACTATTGCCCGGTTCATACTCCACCCACGTCTATTGAACAGGTGAAGAGGCTCATCCCTTGTTCCCTGTTTAGGAGGTGGTTTTTGGCTTTCTCTCTTCCAATCTTTTCACTCTTCTCTTTTTTATTTTTTCCAATTGGATTAGATAGACTAAACTATCGTCCGGTTCATACTCCACCCACCTTTATTGAACAGGTGAAGAGGCTCATCCCTTGTTCCCTGTCTAGGATGTGGTTTCCGGCTTTCTCTTTTCTAATCTTTTCATTCTTACGTAGCCCCCTGCACATCAGTGGCGTTACCGCCTTGCTCGGGGTGATATATATATATATATATATATATATATATATATATATATATATATATATATATATATACTGTTAAATATAAGCGACAATGAATGTCTATTATGTTTAATCAAGAGCCATTCTAAACGTCGTATTTTGGCTTTAATTTCCGTTGAAAATAAAGACAAAAATTCTCCAACATTTGGATATATTTTTATTTAGTTTGATTTAAGCTTTCGGCTCACATGAGCCATCTTCCGAGAAGTTATTAAGACGGTAACACAATAACATCCACCATCAGTGACGATTTTATTTTGTGTTGACATAAAACTCCGCTAGGCAACGGCAATAATTACCAAAAATAACAAACGCAGTTCGCAAATTTGCAATGCGTTTCTATGACGTCACACCGCGTGATGGCGCAAAATGACAACAGAACCATATTGTTGATGGCAGAACGATTAACACCCACGGCTGCGTGTGATTTGTTACAAACTTATTCATTTGAAAATACAAAAAATACTTTTTAAAATAACAAATATATTTCTTTTCCAGAGAAACAAATAATTATAAATGTTTCCAGTTTCTACGGCAACACATACTTGCACGTATAACTTTCCTTATTGAAAATAGCCGATGGTTGAGAATGCTAAATTCGTCTTCTTCACCGATAATCTACAAAATTCAAGAGACACTATACTTGAACATTGTTATGTATCTAGTTTGTCGTATTAGAACATGTGAATGAATAAGCAAAATGAGAACATGTAAATGAATAAGCAAAATGAGAACATGTAAATGAATAAGCAAAATGAGAACACGTGAATGAATAAGCAAAATGAGAACATGTGAATGAATAAGCAAAATGAAAACATGTGAATGAATAAGCAAAATGAGAACATGTGAATGAATAAACAAAATGAGAACATGTGAATGAATAAGCAAAATGAGAGCATGTGAATGAATAAGCAAAATGAGAACATGTGAATTAATAAGCAAAATGTACACAAAATAAATATTTTTTCTAATCGTTTCGTCCCGAGCAAGGCATTACTGCCACTGGGCTACCTAAGAGGAGAGTAAGAGGTTACATACAAAGGAAATTGAAGAGAAAGAAGAACCGGTTACAGGGGGTGTCAGAGAATGATTAATAGAAGAATGGGAATACTAGTGTGAAGAGAGTTGCGTGAGAGTAGATTGAAAAGTGAGAAGAAAAAAATACAGGGGTTGTTGCGAAAAAGAGATGGTAACTGACATTGCACTTAAACTCTTGGAGATTGTAGTTATTATAGAAGCAAGTATGCGGAAGGCAGTTCCCCAGGTAAGAAGTGTGAAAAAAAAAAAGAAGCTGATTGACTAGAACTGGTGGCTGCATTTTGTTGTTTTGACTGTAAAATGGTGGGGCATTGTTGCCAGTCTTGTTGCTCGAGTGAAATTTAGCAGGGAGCTAAACTCATCGGAGCAGAAACAGTGAAAATATTTGTAGAAGAGACAGGTGGAAGTCACATCCCGTCGGTGAGAAAGTGACTGAAGTCGAGCTGACAGGTCGGGATTGATAACATTGCAGATACTCCTATGGATCCTGTCAAGAACCCCGAGATGAATAGCAGGGGCGTCCGATTACATATGACAACTGTATTATTGCATGGATGAATGGTTGATGTGTATATATGTAAGATAGATTCAGGCAACAAAAACCTCTTTGCCCGACACAGTGACTCAACCTTCCTAGCAGTAGATTTAGCTATGCAATAGAGAAACACTTTATTGAGAGTGAGACACTTTGAAGAAAGAAAACCTTTAGAGTCAGTTAGTCAAGTGCCATACGTGATACACGCTTGAGCGATCATGTCTCGAAAGAGACATGACTGGGCAGAAAATTATCTCACAGTAGGTTTTTATTAATTTCTGCGGTAGATTGGTTGCCAGCCAAAGTTATAGAACCCAATCTGTCCTGTTATTTAACCCATAACTGGAGGGAATAGACAAATTAATACTTTTCCTAAAAGTATTTGCACAAAAGGAATTCAACTGGAATTCGAACTCGGCTCCCTGACGTCTCGTTCCGAGCCGATATCCATTGTACCACAACGCACATGAAGAACATAAAAAACCAGGAATTAAGAAGAGAGAAGAAGATAATGTTTGATATTGCGTTCAAATTTTTGAAAATCAAAATTAACTTGTAAGTAAGAAGCCGGAAATGAGTTCCATAAGTGAGAAGTGTGACAGAAGAAGCCGGAGCATAGCACTAGCATACATCTAGCCATTTTAACTGTAAAAAGTTGAGATCTCTCCGACAATCTATTACTGCGCTCAAATTCAAAAAATCTCTGTACCAAATACAAAGGCTTACCAGAAGAAATACCATGAAAATATTGTCAGCAAAGACACTGGGAATATACAGTACTGTGCAAAAGTATTAGGACAAGAACTATTTTATCTTTTATGAGGCATCAAAATAAAGTTCAAAATCATCCCTGTCCAATTGTTTGAACTAATCCAGTCATTCCTATCTAACCGCACATTGAAAGTGGTATTAAACGGACATGCCTCCCAGAACTACCATACGAAGGCTGGTGTCCCTCAAGGCTTTATCCTAGGTCCTACGCTCTTTCTGATCTACATTAATGATCTCCCTGATACCATAAGATCCCAAGTAGGTATGTACGCCGATGACACCATAATTTATTCCCGCCTCGACCAAAAATCTGGTGCGGGCGACAAAGCTAACCTTGCAGCCGAGCTTGAAAAGGACCTGCAATCCGTAGTGGACTAGGGTAAGAAATGGCTCGTAAATTTTAATGCTTCTAAAATGAAGCTACTATCAATTAATCATCAGAGACAATCGCACCTATTAGCATGGACCAGGCTTGCCTCCTAGTGAGTAAAACACTACGCCTCCTTGGTCTCACACTCTCAGCGGACCTCAAGTGGAATGACTATATCGAATCCATTGCTAAATCCGCTGTTATGAAAGTCGGTTCTCTGTCCGGGGCCCGGAGGTTTTTTCCGTCTGAATCTATCCTGCACATTTATAAATCCGCCCATGCATTGAATACTGTTGCCATATCTGGTCGGGTGCCTCTGCTATTCTCCTTGGGCTTCTAGACAAGGTACAGCGGAGGGTCTGTAATGTGATCGATACCGACTTAGCAGACCGCCTGCAGACTCTCTCTCACCGGCGCGACGTGGCTTCCCGTGTCTCTTCTATAAATACTTTCACGGACTTCTGCTCCGATGAACTTAGATCACTGGTACCCCCTAGGTTCGAATTTGCACAAGATACTAGATTAGCAACTAGATTCCACCCTTTTACAGTGAAACCGATAAAATGAAACCGCAACTTCTACTCCAACAGTTTCTTTTCTCGCATTTCCCGACTGTAGAATTCTCTTCTACATGACTGCTTCCCCGACGGCTACAATCTCCAGGAGTTTAAATGTAAGGTCAATAGACAACTCCTAACACACTAACTTTCATTCTTTCAAACACACTAACTTCCATTCTTTCAAACACTCTTCCCACCCACCCAACTATCTATCACCCCCCCCCTTTCTGACATTTCCTATATCTAACCACTCTTCCTATTTACCTCCCCCTATGTAGCCCCAGGCGCAATAGTGGCAGTGGAATGTCTTGCTTGGGATGAAATGATAAAAAAAAAACACTTTTGCACACTACCGGTAGTGTGCAAAATATTAGAACAGGGGTGATTATCCTAAAAACCTCACTGAAATTCAAATACAGAGTAAAAATCCAAGTAAATTGCTAATGATTATTCAAAACTAGTTGTAAATGAAATGTATTAAAAAGAAGTTATATTTAATTTTTCTTATTTTCTCTTAAACACGTTATTTTGAAATTACTCATTATTCTATTATCCTTGGATATGACTGAAGTATATGTACAAGTCTCTGGAGGTCAACCGTAGTATATTGAGTATGTCCGCGTCGGAAGCTGACGAGTACGGCGTAATAATCTCTCGATGAGTGAAGCACAGAGCTACTATGAGCTAATGTTTACTGACTGCTAATCTCTCTCTGGACTCTCGTATTCTCCGGTGACCTCTCCGTGAAAACGTGTTTTTCGGTATTTATTTGCCCTCCCTCTAGGGCAAAATGTGGCACATGACTTTTTTTAACGTGGGTTCTTCGGGCCATATAGCCCAGCCAAAAATATCTATCTAATTTTGCCCAGTCGTGACTGTAGCCTTCGGCGGAGCTACAACTGGGTTAATCCTCTTCGCCCGAAGGCAGAGGGCTGACAGTGTCAAAGGAATTACCGCAAGAAAACTCGGTATTTGGTATTTATTTGCCCTCCCACTAGGGCAAAATATGGCACAAGGCCTTTATAAATGTGTGTCATCCGGGCCATATAGCCCAGTGAAAAATTTCTGTTATTTTTGTCCAGTCGTGACTCTAACCTTCGGCGGAGCCACGACTGGGTTAATGCTCTCCGCCCGAAGGCAGAGAGCTGACAGTGTCAATCGAACTACCGCGTGAAATCGCGGCATACTCTCGACTCGCTTTTATAGCAGTAGTGTAAGTATACTCTGGACGAGTCCATCTTTATGAAAAGAGAGAACCCCTACAACATAGACTACATCGGAATGCTTATTACTTAAGAATTTGCACTCTTCATAGAAGCAGTCAATCGATAAGAAACTTGATAATGTTTTACAATTTTTGCTAAATAATAAACAATTACCAGATGTTCTGCTTCCTGAGTACGCGTCAATCTCGTAGGCACACACACCAAAAATGTCATTCTTCTTTTATGTGCCGTATCTCTTAAGAACGGAGGCGACCATCGACCTCCACATTTACCCTTATTCCTTGTTGCTCTTACCACTTTTTCTTAATATCCCTCCCAAACCCTGCTCCGCCATCGACTTGCTCAAACTCATTAAGTATGTCTCGCGTTACTTTCCCCTTGTCTCTCTTTCCCTCTATCCAACCCGTGAGTATTAGATTCTCCAAACCTTCCTTCCTCATTATGTGTATAAGAAATTTCAGATGCATCTTTCTTATGTTTAGTATAAATTTCCTTTTCGTTTCCACCCTCTCCAAAACCTTGTTGTTGTTGACATAACCGGTCAATGGTATTCTCAGCATCCTTCTGTAAAACCACATTTCTGTTGCTTTGAGTCTTTCCTCCATTCATTCGTTGCCATATAGGAGGACAGATATCATATAATAATTTAGGACATTTTTCTTTGTTTCCAACGAAATTTTCCTGTCTCTTAATACTCAGCTTAGCTTTTGAAATGCGTCATTGGCCATGCCAATGCTTCTTTGGATCTCAGTGTCGAACATTTTCCGTTAGAAAACTTGCCAGATATTTAAATTGCTGCAACTGCTTGATTTTAGTATTATTGACCTGTATTTGGCATTTTGGGCTTCTCTTTTTGCATTCAGTTTTCTTGTGGTTTAGGTTTAGTCCTTTCTTCTCGTTTTCCCTTGCAACATTCTGTAGGAGGTTATGTATTTTCTTTTCTGTGTCTGCTACCAGCACTGTGTTGTCGGCGTATCTTATATTGTTAAGATTGTGGCCGCCGATGACGAATCCTAGATTACGGCAATTAAAACTCGGAAAATGAAGTCCTATTAATCGGCGGATTTATTAAAAGCCAAAAGAGTAAAACTAGCAAATGAAAAAAATACACAAATAAGACTAGTTTAGTCTGACTAAAGACAAAAGCGTAATAAGGAATATGACAATAGCAGCCGGGGGCTTGAATACAGAAGCAAGATCTAAACTTATTTATAAATGGAACTTTGTCTGTGTGTGTATGTGTGTGTGTGTGTGTGTGTGTGCGTGCGCGTGTGTGTGTCCGTGACGTATAGACTCCGAAACGGCTGAAACAATTCTGTTGAAAATTTACATAGTTGGATTATAAGCGTCTGCGAGTGTTCTTAGCTAGGTTTTGTGTCGAGGCACCTCCGATAAATATCGAAAATCGATAATCGAAAAAATCGGGTTATAGAAGGAGTGGTCCGATTTTAATCAAATTTGATATACACATAGACAGAGACATAAGAAACAATATTCAGAAGTCTCAAGGTTTCAGTTCTTACAATAGTGCAGAAAATCGATAATATATATATATATATATATATATATATATATATATATATATGGCAAGATGTTTGTGTGTGTGTGTCTGTTTATCCGCCTGTATGTCTGTATTTTTCAGCCCTTTTATTTTAGTTTTTGCTTCGGGTTTCTCTCTAAGTAGGTATAATTTTAGTTCTTCGTCTCAGCCACGATACTATTTACTCAGAGGACTTATTTAGCCTTCTAAATTCAGTTCACGACGGAGAAAAAAACTTTTTTGATATCGATACCAAGAAATCAAAATTTGTCTTACATCCATTCATTTTTTTTTTCAGTCTACGGTTTCACTTTAACTGGAAACAACTATTGCTCTTAAGTCTTTCGTGCCAACGTCCAAAGAGTCTGAGCTCCAGGACCATGGATTAGTTTTAAGGCTTTCATTACACCCGAGTAACGCCGGTCTATACTGCTAGTAAAAAGATAATAAGAAAGACGAAGGTATAAGAAAGAGAAATGAAGAAGAACATGTAAAAAAAGAATAAAAGAAAAATGTAACAACAAGAACGAAAAAAATGATATGAGAAAAGAAGGAAAAACAAAAGGGAAAATAAGAAAGAGAAACAAAAACGGAGAAAGAAAAGATGAAGACGAAAGAGAAAAAGTGAAAAGAAAAGAAAAACAGCATGACAAAGAAAAAAGAAAAAGAAAAAAAGAAGAAAAAGAAAGAAAAGATGAAGGTACCCGAAAGAGAAAAAAAAAAAGGAAATTAAAAGAAAAGAAAAAGTCAAACGAAAAAGAACAGAAAAAGAAGAAAATTAAAAAATGAAATAAGAAAACATAAACAAATATGAAAATGAAAAATAAACTAAACAAAAGTAAATTTCGTTTTTAATGATATATATCCATGGATGTGCGTTGTGGTCCAGTGGATATCGGCTCGGAACGAGAAATCGGGGAGACGAGTTTGAATTCCAGTTGAATTCATCGCATTCACTTACGCGCAAATACCCTTGGGAAAGGTATTAATCCGTCTCTTCCTTCCAGTTATGGGTTAAATAACAGGACAGATTGGGTTCTATAGCCTTGGCTGGCAACCAGTCTACTGCAGAATGTAATGGCAACCTACTGCGGGATAATCTTCTGCCCAGTCAGTCATGTCTCTTTCGAGACATGATCGCCCAAGCGTGTATCACGTATGGCACTTAACTGATTGAATATAATAGTTGGAATAATGATTAAGGCTTCTACTGGTCATAAAGTGGGGGATCAGTTTATTACCTCATAACAATAGGAAACCGATCCACCACTAATTACTACATAATAATATAATACATTTCTTTCCACTCTAGCTATGAGTCAAATAGCAGGACAGATTGGGTTCTATAGCCTTGGTCGGCAACCAGTCTACCGCAGAAAGCGATGGCAACCTACTGCGGGATAATCTTCTGCCCAATCAGTCATGTCTCTTTCGAGACATGATTGCCCAAGCGTATTTCACGTATGGCACTTCACTAACTGACTGATCCATGGTGAAGGGAAAACAGCATTACAGCTAAATTCAATTATTAACCCGGTTATATTTGGATTTTAATTTAACACCAGTTGGCGTTGTTGTTTGGAGCATAACAAAAAAAAAGTCTTAAATACAGAACCAAATTGTCTTCATCAATAGAAAGAAAAACTAATAGCAAAATTTGACATTTTAAACAAAAATGATTGCGAACCGAAAAAATATTAACGCTGCATAGAATATGTCAATTAAACGGGAAACAAATCCAGTGTGAACATTTGATGAATTAGAGTTTCAATTTAGTAAATATTTATTTTATTTTATTAAAATATAACATAAGCTCTATATATAAAAGGCAATCTGTGAGTCTGCGTGTGACTGTAACTATGCACGCCTACATTTTTTAAGCTATGCCATTCAAACTTTTTAGAGACACATATCTACAGGGAAGCCAGGTCGACACATACTTTTTGAGTTTAAGTTCAGCAATTTTTCCTTTCGCACTTTTTGGCCAATAGAGCTGATTGTTTACTGTTGCTTCGTAAAACATCTAAGATCTAAGATGGTTGCTGAATTACGTCACAGAAATCAAACCACACGTGTCAAACGCGACTAAAAAAATGAGCCTTTATATTTAAATGAGCCTTTATTATTAATTTTTATTCATTTGGTCAACAAAAAAATGTGAATATTTTTCCCTGTAATTTTGAAACAAAAGAAATATTTTTTTTTAAAAAGTGTTTTTTTTTCAAACAAAATATGTAAAAAAAAAAGTGCCAATGGTTAATTTAATTATTTAAGTCTTTATTTTTTCAGATCCAATATTTCAAACTTCAGAAAATAAAATTAATAAAAAAATAAAACTTTTTTCGCTATATATTTCGTGCAGGAAATCAACTGTCTGTAATTCGTGTGGCATTAATGCAACTTTTTCTTCTAAAATTAAATGTCCACATTATTAAATATTCTTTGAAAATTTCTGTAATTCATTTAGTCAATAAAAAATGTAAATATTTTCTCCCGTAACTTTAAAACAAACAAACGCAATGTTGTTTATAATGTCACACAAAACATCAACTCACGTTTACGCAAAAAAAAGAAAAATAGATGTTTTTAATGGAATTTTTTAACAATTTTTAACAAAATTTTTTATATAACTATTTTTTTATATAACTGAGTTTTAAGGAGAGGCGGCGACTACAAGCGCTCGGAAATCGCAACACGTTGCATTAATCATCTAATTAAAAATGTCCTGAGTTGCACTGGCTATGATGCTAGTGAAAAATAAGTGCGACCATCGAGTTATTTTAATCATTTCGCCCCAAGCATGGAGATACTGCCACTAAGACGAAAGGATTTACAAGGAGTGAAAGAGAATAATACTTTAGTGATAAAAGAAGAGTTTCAGAGAGACATGAGATGGTGAGAGTGTTGAACTACTTCGAGATATCTAAACCCACAGACTCGCCGTTTTTATTCAAAAACAGATTGGCAAATTCAATGAAAAGATGTTATCACATTGGTAACAGACGCGGAGAAATAAAAGCCATATTTTTTATCCAAAGGAAGAACTGTGAGATATTTAACCAATTCAGCGATGAATCCCGACTCAGTCAGTTAAGTGCCATACGTGCTACACGCTTAGGCAATCATAACGAAGGAGACATGACTAAATTGGCAGAAGATTAACCCGGAGTAGGTTGCCATTACTTTCTGTGGTAAACTGGTTGTCTAGCAAGGCTATAGAACCCAATCTGTCCTGTTATTTGACTCATAGCTAGAAGGAGAAGCGATGTATTATATTGTTACGTAGTAATTAGGAGGGGATCATTTTATTACTTCAGTGCAATAGAAAACCGATCCCTCACTTTATGACCAGTAGAAGCCTTAATCATGATTCCAACTATTATATTCAGTCAGTTAGTTAAGTGCCATACGTGATACATGCTTTGGGCGATCATGTTTCGAAAACGACATGACTGACTGGGCAGAATATTATCCCGCAGTAGGTTACCATTGCTTTCTACGGTAGACTGGTTTCAGCCAAGGCTATAGAACCCAATCTGTCCTGTTAATTGACTCATGGCTAGAGGGAGAAGCGTTGTATTATACTATTATGTAGTGGGGCATCAGTTTATTACTTCATAACAATAGAAAACCAATCTCCCAATTTATGACCAGGAGAAGCTTTAATCATGATTCAAACTATTATATTCAGTCAGTCAGTGAAGTGCCATACACGCTTTGGGCGATCATGTCTCGAAAAATCATAACTGACTGGGCAGAAGATTATTCCGCAGTAGGTTGCCATTACTTTTTGCAGCAGACTGGTTGCCAACCAAGGCTACAGAAGCCAATCTGTCGTGTCATTTAACCCATAACTGGAGAGAAGAGACGGTTTAATACGTTTCCTAAGGGTATTTGCGCGTAAGTGAATGCAAGGAATTCAACTGAAATTCGAACTCTGCTCCCCGATTTTTCGTTCCAACTCGACTACTTTGCTTCGACGAGAAATTGGGAAGCCAAGTTAGAATTCCAGTTGAGTACATTGCATTCACTTACGCACAAATACCCTTGGGAAAGGTATTAATCCGTCTCTTTCCTCCAGTTATTGGTTAAATAACAGAACAGATTGGGTTCTATAGCCTTGGATAAAAACCAGTTATGGCAACCTACTGCTGGATAATCTTCTGCCCAGTCAGCCATGATTTTTCGAGACATGATCGCCCAAGCGTATATCACGTATGGCGCTTAATTGACTGCTATTGCACTCAGTTTGAAAGCTGTGGTTTAACATGATAAATAATGATACAAAATAGTTTTCCAAATCGTTAGTCTTTTTTGAGGAAACAATTTTTGAAGATTAAGTTTCGGTTCGAAATTGTAACATTAGAAAATTCATACCGCTGCTCTGTGAAATTCTTATAATATATTTTCAATTCAATTTATCTAAAACAAAAATATCTACTTTATTTGGATTTGTTTTTGAAATAGGAAAATTTTGACGTCATTTTTGTCAGCAAAAACCTACAGAAATTAGATATTTCTGTACTTTTTTTAGACGTTCTTTAAAACTAAATGCTCAGAAGTAGGGATAAGCTATGAATCTCATTTTTGGTGTCAGTATCTATTTCGCCAGCGGATTGTGGCGCAGTGGATATCGGCTCGGAACGAGAAACCGGGGAGCCGAGTTCGAATTTCAGTTGAATACATTGCATTCACTTACACTCAAATACCCTTCTTCCCTCCAGTTATGGGTTAAATAACAGGACAGATTGGGTTCTATAGCCTTGGATAAAAACCAGTTATGGCAACCTACTGCTGGATAATCTTCTGCCCAGTCAGCCATGATTTTTCGAGACATGATCGCCCAAGCGTATATCACGTATGGCGCTTAATTGACTGCTATTGCACTCAGTTTGAAAGCTGTGGTTTCACATGATAAATAATGATACAAAATAGTTTTCCAAATCGTTAGTCTTTTTTGAGGAAACAATTTTTGAAGATTAAGTTTCGGTTCGAAATTGTAACATTAGAAAATTCATACCGCTGCTCTGTGAAATTCTTATAATATATTTTCAATTCAATTTATCTAAAACAAAAATATCTACTTTATTTGGATTTGTTTTTGAAATAGGAAAATTTTGACGTCATTTTTGTCAGGAAAAACCTACAGAAATTAGATATTTCTGTACTTTTTTTAGACGTTCTTTAAAACTAAATGCTCAGAAGTAGGGATAAGCTATGAATCTCATTTTTGGTGTCAGTATCTATTTCGCCAGCGGATTGTGGCGCAGTGGATATCGGCTCGGAACGAGAAACCGGGGAGCCGAGTTCGAATTTCAGTTGAATACATTGCATTCACTTACACTCAAATACCCTTCTTCCCTCCAGTTATGGGTTAAATAACAGGACAGATTGGGTTCTATAGCCTTGGCTGGCAACCAATCTAACGCAGAAAGCAACGGCAACATACTGCGGGATAATCATATGATCAGTCAGTCATGTCTCTTTCGAGACATGATCGCCCAAGCGTGTATCACGTATGGCACTTAACTGACTGACTGAATATAATAGTTGAAAACATGATTAAGGTTTTTACGGGGCATAAAGTGGGGGATCAGTTTTATATTGTTATAAAGTAATAAAATAATCCCCCACTAATTACTCTTAGTAATATAATACATCTCTTCCCTCTCTAGCTATAAATCAAATAACAGGACAGATTGGGTTCTATAGCCTTGGCTGGCAACCAATCTAACGCAGAAAGCAATGGCAACATACTGCGGGATAATCATATGATCAGTCAGTCATGTCTCTTTCGAGACATGATCGCCCAAGCGTGTATCACGTATGGCACTTAACTGACTGATGTGCGTTGTGGTGCAGTGGATATCGACTTGGAACGACAAATCGGGATGAATTCCTTGCTTTTCACTAGTTGAATTCCTTGCATTAATTTAGGCACAAATACCTTGGGAAAAGTATTAATCTGTCACTTTTCTCCACTTATGGGTTGAATAATAGGACAGATTGGGTTGTATAGCCTTGGCTGGTAAGCAGTCTATCGCAGAAAGCAATGGAAAACTTCTGCACAGTCAGTGATGTCTCTTTCGAGACATGATCGCCCAAAGCGTGTATCACGTATGGCACTTAACTGACTGATATCTTGTGGGGAGAGAAAATGGGTTGGCTTTTTACCTTTCTGAACTGTATTAGTACAAAAGTGAACTCAAGTGAGCCTAGGCTATCTTGTTATTTAAACCATAGTTGGAAGGATATAAGATTTATTATTCTTTTCCCCAGTGCATTACTGAGAAAAATACTACTTATTTAACGTTTTTTCATTTTCTTTTTTTAAAACTATTTCACATCAAGCAAGGCTAGAATGCCACAGGGAGTCACAGTGAGAAAAAATAACATAAACAACAACAAAAAACAAAAAACAAGATGCAGCTGATGCCGAAGAAAGGATAAGAAATGAATGCAATTCAAGAAGATAAAAGATTGCAGTTGCATTTTATTTAATCTTTTAGAGAGTGTAGCGAAAATGAGGACAAAACTGGAAGCGGCCGAAATGTGGTTCTATAGAAGGATGCTACGGATATTGTGGACTGAGCATACAAGCAACGACGAGGTGTTAGAAAGAATGGCAACAAAAATGGAAATTGATGCTGAGCATCAGGAAGAGACAACTGAAGTTCCTGGGACATGCAATGAAGAAGGAGAGCCTGGAGAACCTGATACTGACTGGACAGATAGAAGGAAGGAGAGACAGAGGAAGGCAGCGGATAACATATTTGCAGGGCCTGATCAGGTGGATGACGGAACGGGGGTTGCTAGGTGTAACAGGAGCAAACATACTGAGAGCCACAAGGGATAGGGAGACGTGGAGAGCCATGATCGCCTACGTCCTGAAGGGACAGGGCACATAGAAGAAGAAGAAAAAGAAGAAGAAGAAGAAGAAGAAGAAGAAGAAGAAGTTATGAGGGAAGCAAAGAAACGGGGGGGGGAGTTCCACGAACGGGAAGTGCGAGAAAAGAAACTGAAAGTAGAAGAGGCAGTTATATTTAACTATTTCTACGATAAAAGGGTGGGACCTTGATGCCAGTCTAGTAGCACGCGGAAATACATGTGGTCGGGGTACCAGACAAAAAGGCTTATTAGAGCAGTTGTCATAAAAATACTCGTAGAAAAGACAGAGGGAATCCACATCACTCGGTGAGAAAGTGACTGAAAGCGGTTTGCCAAATCTGGATCGAAAGATTGCTTTTACAAAAAATATTAAAAATAAATGAACAAAAGAACAATCAGTTATAAATTTGAATAACTGTTCGGTTTTATGATTTATACGACAGTTAAACAATTAAAAAAACAATACTTTAGTTTGATGTTTTCGGTCTGCCTTCAAAGGAAACGTGTTATAGTGCCCTCCTAATAGGAATAAACTCTTCCTCTTACTATATAGTTACCTGCAGGAGGCAGTTAAGAACGGCAGCTAACAGCAGTTAAGAACGCAGTTAAAGCCAGCTACTATTGCATTTACTTACGCACAAATTTCCCTCCAGTTATAGGTTAAAAATAGGACAGATTGGATTCTATAGCCTTGGCTATAGAAAGTAATGGCAACCTACTGCGGGATAATCTTCTGCCCAGTCATTCATCTCTTTTTCGAGACATGATCACCTAAAGCGTGTATCCCGTATATCACTTAACTGACTGACTGAATATAATAGTTGGATTCATGATTAAAACTTCTACAGGTCATAAAGTGGAAATCGGTTTTCTATTATTATGAAGTAATAAACTGGTCCCCCACTAATTACTACGTAATAATATAATACATCGCTTCTCCTTCTAGCTATGAGTCAAATAACAGGACAGATTGGGTTCTATAGCTTTTGTTGGCAACCAGTCTACTGCAGAAAGCAATGGCAACCTACTGTGGGATAATGTTCTGCCCAGTCAGTCATGTCTCTTTTGAGACATGATCACCCAAAGCGTGTATCCCGTATATCACTTAACTGACTGATTGACTGACTATACATGCAATACGCATCGTAACTGTACCGTTCGGACTTACTTATTTTTATTTACTCAATACTAACACTTACCTTGTACATATATTATTGTTATACTAATACACTGTTTTGAACCTACCTCTTGTGTTCCGTGTTTTACTTCCGACCAAACCCGTCCCTACAACTTTGCGGCGAAGTTCGCCACAACCACTCGGCAACAAATTGGCGACGAAGATCCACAACAAAACGGTTGTTCATTGTTTATCGTTCAGCGTAATAGAATTGAGACTGATGCTGGTGATCTCTCGTTATGAATACTTCATTTGAACGTTTATAGCTAGTGAACAGTTGTCTCTCCTTCAATCCCAAATGAATTCCAAAAATAACATTAAATATATCCTATAATTATTAATCCTCTCGTGAGGAAAAGCTGTTAGTTTCGTCTCTTATCGACTGGTTGTCATTAGCGTCGTGTTGAACGGGAATGTGGCATCAAAGAGAAAATAAACATGTTAAGCCGTGTAGTATTTTATAATAGATTTTTATAGCAGAAATGAGATCGATTATTAGCTTGGATTATTCCAATATATATATATATATATATATATAAGAAAAGTTAAGACAGATACGTTATTTCATGGTGAATCGGAAGTGTGGGCCTATTTCAGGCGAACCGTCGTCAGCTTCCGTTTTTATTTTACAAAGGATTTTACACGAATGAGATTCTCAAAGACCTAAAAAGACGAAGAAAAATAACGGTCGCTCTCTTAAAAGAGAAAATTTAAGAAAACATATGTATGTTTTCTTAAATACTCCTTTGGATACTTCTATACCCACACTACATGCTGATATATATATATATATATATATATATATATATATATATATATATATATATATAACGTAGAATATTTGCTATTTAAGTCAGGTAAATTCCAATAGAGACTAACTCAAAAGAACTCAATATTAAATTTATTTATTTACTTTAACAAAGTAATATAATCTGGAAATTTTTTAAAATATTCTACAATTACATGGGCAATGATACAGCAGTTACAGCAGTTAATATTCAAAATTATACAGAAAACCATCACATACAGACACTCACCTACCTGAATCGAGAATTGATATTCCTAACGGTTATCTACAAAAACATTTCCTCGTTTATTCAAAATAAATAAATGAATAAATAAAAATAAAAAAATAAAAAAGAAAGAAAGAATTCGGGTTGATTTTGAATATTAACTGTTGTATTATTTGGGTCTGACGAGCAGCAGGTATTACCCATTAAATTGTAGAATATCTAAAATTTTTCCTAGAATATATATATATATATATATATATATATATATATTCCTTTAAGTTAGATCTAAAATATAAAATCTTTTCTTTCTTTTCTTTTTTCTTTTCGTTTTAGAAAATGATGAGATACAAAGAAAACCTGTAAATCATGTATCATGCATTTCCCAAAAAGATTTTTAAAAATTTAAAATTTAAAGTGAATCTCTATTTTGATTAGTTAAATTGAACACATGCATAAATGTTTCTGTCTTCCCATATTTATAAATAACAAATAAATAACATTGTTTCTGATATTCAAATGAAAATCATTTTCACAACAATAATCTAACATTGCCTGATGACGTGGTAAAAAACTCGAAACATAGAAATTCCCGTGTCGCAATGTAAAATATATTAATTTTAATTAAAACAAATTTAATTATATTATGCTCTGCAATATTTGTTGTATTGAGCACATTTATAAAAAAAAAAGTAAATGCTGGAATACTCGGAATTGTAAGTAAAAATGTTGGTTCTCCTCACCTGAATATATATATATATATATATATATATATATATATTACGGAAATTAACGAATTTTAACGAAACTTGGTTATAAACAGCCGACAATTTGAAATTAATTAAAAACAGAATGTCTGCTTAAATATGAGTATCGATAAAAAATAATGTTCAAACAATTCAACAGAATTATATATTTATATCTACCGGCCTGATTATTTACGATAAATTGTTATATAGGCTTGATTAAAACCCCGTTTAAACCGGAGGCCATTGGTGGTCGAGCGGTCTAAGACGTTTCCAGATCAAATGGTAGCATCTCCTATGTAGATAGGGGTCGCAGGTTCGAATCCTGCCGAATGATACATATTTTCGTAATAACAATTTATCGTAAATAATCAGATATAAGTATATAATCCCGTTTAATTAAAAACAGAATATCTACTTAAATACGAGTACCGATAAAAAATAAAAATAATGTTCAAACAATTCATATATATATATATATATATATATATATAGTCGGACAGATTGACATGACAAGACCTCTTACAAAAGTTAGTTAAAGAAAGCGGAAAGAAAGGACTACAAATAAACTACAAGATAACTGAATGCATGACAATCACTAAAAGGAGGAGCCCAAAATGACAACTACAAGTTAGCGATACGAAAATCATACAGGTGCAAAAATTTAAATACCTAGGAAATGTTCTAAAACAGGACGAGAAGTGCGATACGGAGATCCGAAGACGCCCTGGCATGGCCAAGGATGCATTTCAGAAGCTAGGAAAATTTCGCTGGAAACAAAGAAGAGAATACTGCATTTGTCCTTCAATATGACAGCGAATGCCGGACAAAGAAGAAGGAAAGACTTGACGCAACCGAAATGTAGTTCTACAGAAGGATGCTGAAGATACCTTGGACAAAGCACACAAACAATGACGAGGTTTTGGAGAAGATGAACACAAAAAGAATCTGATACTTAACATCAGGAAAAGACAGATGAAGTTTTTGGGGCATGTATTGAGGAAGGAGGGTATAGAGAACCTGATACCCACAGGACGGACAGAAGGAAAGAGGGACAAGGGAAAGCAGAGCATGACATATCTGATGGACTAGAACAGATGGATGGTTGAGCGGGGATTGAGTGGAATAGCAGGAGAGGGAATATGAAAAGCAAAAAGTGATAGGGAGAAGTGGAGGACCATGATCGTTTACGTTTTGAATAAACACGGCACATAGATGATGATGATGATACTGCTTATTTATATTTCGGTTCATTAGGATTTTTTTTATTTATAATCAGTATGTAGTATCGGATTGAACCATAGCTTCTCTGAGCTGGAATCAGTTGCAATTTCTGCCCGACCGTCTACACTATTATTTTATTTTTTGTATGTAGCACTGTTAGGTTTTCTTTCTTGGATAGGAATGTAGTATCAGCTTAAACCCTGGCTGCTTTGTGCTAGAATTAGCTATCCTTTCTGACTGGGCTTCTATATTCTAATTATGTCTGTACGTGCGAGAGTTACTCTTTTATACCTTGGATCAGAGTGTAGTATATGCATAAACGCTGCGTCTTGTGAACTGAGATCAACCATCCAGCCATGCATTGAATACTTTTGTCATATGTGGTCAGGTGCCCCTGCTATTCATCTCGGGGTTCTCGACAGGCACCAGATGAAAATCTGTTAAGTGATCGGTCCCTACCTGGCATCTCGAGTCCAGACACTTTCTCACCGACAGGATGTAGCCTTCTTCTGTCTCTTCTACAAATCTTTTCACGACTTCTGCTTCGACGATCTTAGCTCACCAAGGCACCCTCTACACGAATTTACTCGAGCAACCAGACTGGCAGCAAGGTCTCACCCTTTTACAGTTAAATCAACAACATGCGGTATATATTTCTACTCTAATAGACTTTCTCTCGCACTTCCCGCCTGTGGAAGATCCTTCCGTATACTTGCTTTTCTGATAGCTACGATCTACAAGAGTTTAAATGCGATGTCACTTATCCCTTTGACTCCAGCCCTTCTCCTGTCTTTTCCCCAGCACCCCTTATATTTTGTTCTTTTCCCTCTACTCTAGCAACTCTCTTCACACCAGTATTCCTATCTGTTGTGGATTAGTTTTCGCACTGAACGTTATAATCTTGCTATGTCGGTTGCTAATCGACCCAACGCACCCTAAGCATTCGGAACTTGGTAATCTTCCATTAAAAGCTGACTCCTTAGTATTCGGCTAACTGCCGATTAATATCAACTGCCTAGTAATTCTACTGAACTCCAATAGAACTCTAAAGAACTCTCTAGAACTTCTAAAATAAATTACTATGATTTAAAATGCCCCTTTTACAAACCGGAAAAATCTTTTGCACAGACCTAATATAATACCATTTATTCATCTGGATCTTGTCGGTACGGCCGGAGGAGAGACCATCTAGTCTGGGTAGTGAACAGCCAACATACATTCTTCTTCTTCTTCTTCTATGTGCCATGTCCCTTTAAAACTTAGGGGATCATGGCTTTCCACGTCTCCCTATCCCTGGTGACTCTTAGCACGCCTTCTCCTATTACACCACCCGAACCCCGCCCTGCCATCCACTAACTCAAGCCCATAAATCTAGAACATAAATGTATAGAAACTAGAATGAAAACAAAATGAGGGATCAGTTTATATTTTGATTATAATATAGAATTGGTCCCCCATTTTATACCCACATTATAATTTCTTATAAACAGTTCGCATGCATATTCTTCTTCTATGTGCCCTGTCCCTTCAGGACGTATGCGATCAAGGCTTTCTACGTCTCCCTATCCCTGATGGCTCTTCGGGCGCCTTTTCCTGCTACACCATGTAACCCTCGTTCCGTCATCCACCTGATTAGTTCCTTCAAATATGTTATCCGTTGCTTTCCCCTGTCTCTTTTTCTCTCTATCTGGCCTGTTAGTATCAGGTTCTCCAAGCCCTTCTTCCTCATTGCATGTCTCAGGAGCTTCAGCTGTTTTTTTCTTGATGCTCAGTATTAATTTCCTTTTCGTTTCCATCCTTTCCAAAACCTCATCATTGCTCACACGTCTCCCTATCCCTGGTGGTTCTTAGATCGCCTTCTCCTGTTACACCATGCAACCCTCGTTCCATCATCCAATTGATTAGGTCCTTCAAAAATGTTATCCGTTGCTTTCCCCTGTCTCTTTTTCCCTCTATCTTTTTTTCATTTTCAAGATGAAATTTTAAATCGGCAAAAACTTTTGTACCGACCTGATATTTGGATACGGCTTAGCTGCAAAATATAGCAGAAAGTCCTCCCAGGGTTGACAGCTACCCACCTTCGTGGCTCCACTCTGGTCTTTCTGTCGGCATTTACTAATATAATTTTTCCGTGTTTGAATATGACTGCATTTATTCGAATCAGCTGGTCATGAGGCTCCTGTTACCCGCCTTCAGATATTCACTGGCTAGGAGCTGTACTCAGTTATCAGAGGCGGTTTGAGTTTGAGTTTGAGTTTTGTTGAACGGCATATCAACACCTCTGTGGGTTATTTAATGCCAAAAAGGTGGGGTTTTAAGGTAATTTTTTTAATATTCGATTATAGTGAGAAGGATGATTTAGTCAGATTTTAATTAATTTTTTTTTGTTTTTATTCGTTTTTATTTTAGAAAACTGAAAATGTCTTCTAGTTTTGCATTTAAAAATGTTTTACTGAGAATTTTTTCCTTCAAAAATGTGTTAATGTAATAATTTTTTCTTCAAAAATGTATATATTTCTATAAAAGTCTATTTTTATATATATATTTCTATAAAAGTGTATGTTTATATTTTCATAGTGTTTTGACCCACGTTTGGGAGTTAACTATTTGCCCAAAGCTGGAACCCTAACATGTGTTACAACTCCGGGTCAGAGTGGCCCTGGGAATGACAGCAATTAAGAGGTGGTCCCATGTTCCTCACAACCTCCCAATCAGAAACTTTGCTGCCAAATGCAATTTACCTAGGACCTAGGACCCATCAATTTACCTAGGACCTAGGACCCATATCTAGGAGCCATCAGAGGTTGTATGAGACGCATGCCATGGAAACATTTTGTATACAGTGCCTGATTGCTCCTAGTATGACCCTCCCGTATGACAACCAATATCATTTAGATTATGTAATAGCCTTTTCGTGTGATCCATGAAATTTGGTAAAAGCTTCAAAGTTTTTCGAAGAGCATAATAATATACAAACCTACTTTCAACGGGATGTGCGTTGTGGCGCAATGGATATCGACTCGGAACGACAAATCGGCGTGCGGAGTTCAAATTCCAGTTGAATTCCTTGCATTCACTTACGCGCAAATACCCTTGGGAAAGGCATTAATCTATCTCTTCCTTCCAGTTATGGAATAAATAACAGGACAGATTGGATTCTATAGCCTTGGTTGGTGACCAGTCTACCGCAAAAAGCAATGGCAACCTACTGCGGGATAATCTTCTGCCCAGTCAGTCATATCTCTTCGGAGACATGATCGCCGAAAGCGTGTATCACGTATGGCACTTAACTGGCTTTCAACAACTTAGATTAATTTCTTCAGTTAGATTTCACGACCGTGGTGTTTTGTATCAAGAAGCAGAGTGTAGTATCAGTCTGAACCCTATCACTTAATTATACGCTATGATCTTGAATAAATATTACTTTTTGTTTGTTTGTATGCACAGAGGTTATCATTTACTTATTCGGATCAGAGTAAACCCTGGCCATGAAGCAGGTTTTTCACCGCCCTATTATCACCCGGACTGTTTGAACTTAAAAAGGACTTAATTAAAATATATACCACGTGCATTCGCATAAATATTACTGAACGCATAATTAGATGCACCTAAGTAAAGGTAAGTTAAGAAATGAATACGAAAGCAAATAAAAAGATATCGCTGGTTAATGATAAAGTGAAAAGAAATGGCGTACTGGTAGGAATTTGGAGATCGATCTGCATAAAAAACTGCAATATATTAAAATTCTTTATAAAGAAATATATAAAAAGAAAAGTAATAAAAAGATATGACGCTATAGATAATGTTTTTTCATTCTTTTTATCCTTTTATTGCATATAGAATCAATTTATATTAATATGATATCGAGATAAAATATGAAAATTCTCTTGCACTTCCCGCCTGTGGAACACACTTCCATATTCTTGCTTTGACGGCTATAACCTACAGGAATGTAAATGCAATGTCAATACTCATCTATTAACCACTTGACTCTAGTTCTTTCTTCACCACCCCGTATATCTTTTCCTTTCTCTCCACCTTTGCAACTGTCATCACACTTGTATTCCCATCCTTCTCTTGCTCCCTTATAACTTGTTCGTCTTCCTCTTTACTCTCATCTAAATAATCTTTTTACTCTTATGTAGCCCCCCTGCACATACGTGGCATTACCGACTTGCTCGGACTGATACGATTAAACAAAAAAAGAATAAAGGCGAGAATAGAAACTCATAGAGTATCACACCCGTGGTCGTTCCTTTGGGCCCTCATCTATATTATTTTTATTGTGTTTTGCATTTCTTTTCTCCCGAACATCCCTAGCGTTACATAAATAAAGTTCTCTTTAGTATGTGGGCTGTACTTAACAAGACAATTTTTTTGTATATCTCTTACACTTGGGTTTCTAGGAATTCTTTCAATGTGCTGTTTTTTTTTTCCTTTTTTATCATTCCAAGTACACCTACTATGACTGGTACGATTCTTGTTTTCAATTTCCACATTTTTTCTATTTCAATTTCTAGGTCTTTATATTTTGACAGTTTTTTGAATTCCTTGGTTGCTATGTTACAATTCGCTGAACAACCCATATCATTTAATAGGCAAGTTTTTTCTTTCTAGTTTTTAACAATAATGATCGGTCTGTTTGCTTCAATTTTCATGTCTTTGTAGATGGTGTAATCCCATGGAATGGTGACATCTTCTGTTTCTGTAACTGGTGCTGGGTGATGTTCATACCAGTGTTTGTTTACAGATTTTCCATAGTGTTTGCACATTGTCCAATGTAAATATTGCCCCACTCTATCCTGACGACTTTTATATTTATTTAGGGCAAATACAAAACATACTGAGATTAGATGGTCTATTGTTTCTTGGTATTTATCACAGAACCTGCATTTTGGATCCGCATTATTATTTAATAAAAATATATGGTGCTATAGATAATATTTTTTCATTGATTTTATCATTTTTATTGCATGTAGAATCAATTTATATTAATATGATATCGAGATAAGAAAAGGATTTTAAAAACTATCAGAGTATAAGGACCTGGGAATTGAAAGAGAATAAAATGTTTATTATTATTGTTTTTATTATAATTATTTTTATTGTGTTTTGCATTTTTTGTGCTGCACGTATCATCCTTAAGTCTCAAAGAGAAACTTCAACAACAATATTTGTATATATTAAATGAGGTAGTATTTACACTATTAGATTATTCCACGTTTGTTAGTTTTCTGTCACTGTTTATATTTCTGAGATGAGGTAGTATTTACAGTATTTACATTATTCGAACTATTGCCCTCATCTTTGTTTCCATTTGTACGACGTTTCGGCCGTTGTACGCTCCGCCCTTCTTCAGGTACTAGAAATTTTAAACCGATCCTTTTATATCTTTCTCATTTCTTGCGTAAAGACTTTTTGGTACTTATGAGTTATCTCCCTCTAACCCTCTAAGTTACTTGTTTACCCCTGCTGTAGCCTGGTATTGAACTTACAACACTAAGAGTCAAGTCAGGAACTAACCAACGTCTATATCCATTGGACCATGTGTCCTTAATACCTGGCTAAAGCAGTGGTGAACAAGTATTTTGCAGGGTTAGAGGGAGGTAACCTACGACTTTCAATCGAGGTTTTACGCAAGGAATGAGAATGATATACCCCAGTGATTGTAATAAAGGGTTCGATTAAAGATTACTGGCACCTGAAGAAGGTCGGAGCGTACAACGGCGGAAACGTTGTACAAATGGCAAAAAGATGAAGACAATAGTCCGAATAATGTAAATACTACCTCATCTCAGAAATATAAACAGTGACAGAAACTAACCAACGTCTATATCGACTTGGACATGTATCCTGTGGATATAAACTTTAAGGAGAATGATATACCGCAGCGATTGTAATAAAGGGTTCGGTTCAAAATTCCTAGTAGCTGAAGAAGGCTGGAGCGTACAACTGCCGAAACGTCGTACAAATAGCAAAAATAATGGAAAATGCTCCGAATAATGTAAATAGTGTTCAAGAAACAAGTTTTATTGTATTAGATAAATTAAAGAAGAGAGGGCCATGCACACAGAGAAATAAAAAGTACGAAATCTTATGTTGTTATACACTGATGGGTCATCTGTTTTTTTAGATAATTTCGTAAGTCACAATAATAAAAATTAATGTTCCTGTTTTCAGATGCCACACCCTATTAACTTCGAGTCGTTACTATTTTTATCATTCATTATAAATCTATTTCTGCTATGGTCGTACTACCTACCAAGTCTGCGGGAAGACCTAAGCCAAGTTGCGTTGTGTTGTTATGGTGCCATTGGATGTTTCTTCATATCTCCCTAACATCCCTTGCGTTACATAGACACATTTCTCCTTAGTGTGTTGGCTGAACTTAACAAAACATTTTTTTGAATATCTCTTAAGCTGGGGTTTCCAGGGATTCCTTCAATGTGTTGTTTTGTTCCATTTTTTATCATTCCAAGTGCACCTACTATCACTGGCACAATTCTTGTTTTCAATTTCCACATTTTTTCTATTTCAATTTCTAGGTTTTGATATTTGACAGTTTTTTAAATTCCTTGGTTGATATGTTACAGTCCGCTGGACAAGCCATATCAATTAATAGGCAAGTTTTTTTCTTTCTGGATTTGAGCGATAATGATCGGCCTATTTGCTTCAGTTTTTCTGTCTGTGTAGATGGTATATTCCAATAGAATGATGACATCTTTTATTTCTGTAACCGGCACTGGGTGATGATCATACCAGTGTTTCTTTATATATTTTCCATAGTGTTTGCACATTGTCCAATGTAAATATTGCCCCACTCTATTGTGACGACTTTTATATTCATTTGGGGCAAATACAAAACATACTGAAATTAGATGGTCTATTGTTTCTTGGTATTTATCACAGAACCTGCATTTTGGATCCACATTATTATGCAATAAAAGATATGATGCTATAGATAATGTTTTTTCATTGATTTTATCATTTTTATTGCATGTAGAATTAATTCATATTAATATGATATCGAGATAAACTAAGGTATTTTAAAAAGAGTATCTTCTCACTTTTTTTTCAATTGGAGTAGATAGATCTATCTATCGCCCGTTTCACACTCCACCCATGTCTATTGAACAGGTTAAGAGGCTACATCCCTTGTTCCTTGTTTAGAAGGTGGTTTCCGGCTTTCTCTTTTCCAATCTTCTCACTTTGTTTTTTTTTTTCAATTGGAGTAGATAGATCTATCTATCGGCCGGTTCACACTCCACCCATGTCTATTGAACAGGTTAAGAGGCTCATCCCTTGTTCCCTGTTTAGGATATGGTTTCCGGCTTTCTCTTTTCCCATCTTTTCACTATTACGTAGCCCCCTGCACATCAGCGGCGTTACCCCCTTGCTCGGGGTGATACGATTAAAATAAAAAATAAGGACCTGGAAATTGAAAGAGAATAAAATGTGGAAATTGAAAACAAAATTAGCACCAGTGATAGTAGGTACGCTTGGAATGATTAAAAGAGGGACACAAGATATTTTTAAAAAATCCCTGGAGAACCCAACTTCAGGGAAATACAAAAAAATGTCTCGATCAGTACATTGTTCATGTAAGGCTCGGGATGTTATGAGAGAAAAACATATAAACGAAACCATAACAACATACATATAGGAAGGTAGTGTGACCATAACAAAACTTGCCTATTAATTGATATGGCTTGTCCAGCGGACTGTAACATATCGACCAAGGAATTCAAAAAACTATGAAGACCTAGAAATTGAAATAGAAAAAATGTGGAAATCGAAAACAAGAATCATACCAGTAATAGTATGTGCACTTAGAATGATAAAAAATAGAACAAAACAACACATTGAAGGAATCCCTGGAAACCCCAGTTTAAGAGATGTACAAAAAATTGTCTTGTTAAGTACAGCCCACATACTAAAGAGAACTTTATTTATGTAACGCTAGGGATGTTCGGGAGAAAAGAAATGCAAAACACAATAAACATAATATGGATGATGGCCCAAAGGAACGACCACGGGTGTGATACTCTATGAGTTTCTATTCTCGCCTTTATTCTTTTTTTGTTTAATCGTATCAGTCCGAGCAAGTCGGTAATGCCACTGAACTGCAGGGGGCTACATAAGAGTAAAAAGATTATTTACATGAGAGTAAAGAGGAAGACGAACAAGTTAGAAAGGAGCAAGAGAAGGATGGGAATACAGGTGTGATGACAGTTGCAAAGGTTGAGAGAAAGGAAAAGATATACGGGGTGGTGAAGAAAGAACTAGAGTCAAGTGGTTAATAGATGAGTATTGACATTGCATTTACATTCCTGTAGGTTGTAGCCGTCAAAGCAAGAATATGGAAGTGTGTTCCACAGGCGGGAAGTGCAAGAGAATTTTCATATTTTATCTCGATATCATATTAATATAAATTGATTCTATATGCAATAAAAGGATAAAAAGAATGAAAAAAAAATTATCTATAGCGTCATATCTTTTTATTACTTTTCTTTTTATATATTTCTTTATGAAGAATTTTAATATATTGCAGTTTTTTATGCATATCGATCTCCAAATTCCTACCAGTACGCCATTTCTTTTCACTTTATCATTAACCAGCGATATCTTTTTATTTGCTTTCGTATTCATTTCTTAACTTACCTTTACTTAGGTGCATCTAATTATGCGTTCAGTAATATTTATGCGAATGCACGTGGTATATATTTTAATTAAGTCCTTTTTAAGTTCAAACAGTCCGGGTGATAATAGGGCGGTGAAAAACCTGCTTCATGGCCAGGGTTTACTCTGATCCGAATAAGTAAATGATAACCTCTGTGCATACAAACAAGTCAAAAGTAATATTTATTCAAGATCATAGCGTATAATTAAGTGATAGGGTTCAGACTGATACTACACTCCGATCCTTGATACAAAACACTACGGTCGTGAAATTAATCTAAGTTGTTGAAAGTAGGTTTATTTATTATTATGCTCTTCGAAAAACTTTGAAGCTTGTACCAAATTTCATGATGCACACGAAAAGACAGTTAGTAAGTTAATTGTCATACGTGATACACGCTTGGGCGATCATTTCTCGAAAGAGACATGACTGACTGTGCAGTAGATTATCCCGCAGTAGGTTGCCATTGCTTTCTGCGGTAGACTGGTTGTCGACCAAGGCTATAGAACCCAATCTGTCCTGCTATTTAACCCATAACTGGAAGGAATAGTCGGATTAATACCTTTCCCAAGGGTATTTGCGCGTAAGTGAATGCAATGAATTCAACTGGAATTCGAACTCGGCTCTGCGATTTCTCGTTCCGAGTCGATATCCACTGCGCCACAAATGATATTGGTTGTCATACGGGGATCATAGTGGGAGCAAGCAGGCAGTGTATATAAAATGTTTCCATGGCATGCGTCTCATACAACCTCTGATGGTTCCTGGGTATAATAGTAAACTGCATCCGGCAGCAAGGCTTCTAATTGGGAGGTTGTGAGGAACATGGAACCACCTCTTAATTGCTGTAGTTCCCAGACTGACCCGGAGTTGTAGCACATGTTAGGTCCCAGTTATGGGCAAATAGTTAACCCCCAAACTTGGGTCAAAACACTATGAAAATATAAACATACACTTTTATAGAAATATATACATAAAAATAGACTTTCATAGAAATATATACATTTTTGAAGAAAAAATTATTACAATAACACATTTTTGAAGGAAAAAATTCTCAGTAAAACATTTTTAAATACAAAACTAGAAGACATTTTCAGTTTTCTAAAATAAAAACGAATAAAAACAAAAAAGATTAATTAAAATCTGACTAAATCATCCTTCTCACTATAACCGAACATTGAAAAATACTTGAAAAACACCACCTATTTGGCATTAAGTAACCCACAGAGGTGTTGATATGTCGTTAAACAAAATCAAACTTAAACTCAAACCGCCTCTGATAACTGAGTACAGCTCCTGTCCGGGGAATGAATGAAGGTGGAAAACTGGTGCCTCATGTCCAGCGGATTCGAATTATTACTATCCGCTTGATAATCCATATTAATTAGTAAGCAATGTTTTTCTTTTCGGTTTTCGACAATATTTTCCTGCTTATTTGCTTTAAATTTCCTGTTTGTGAAGATGCTAGCATCTTCTCTTTCTCTAACCGGTGCTGGCTGATGTTCATACCACTGTTTGTTTATATATTTTCCAAAGTGTTTTCACATTTTTCTGTCTAAATATTGTTCCATTCTATCTTGACGATTTTATATTTATTTAGGGCAAGTACAGAACATCCTGGGATTAGATGATCTACAGTTTTCTGGTATTTGTCACAAAATCCGCATTTTGAATCGATATTATTATGTGCGATACTAATTATTATTATTATAAATTATTATTATTAATTTTTTATTTTCATCATAATTTGATTTCTGCTATGGTCACACTACCTACAAAGTTTGCAGAAAAACCTTATGCAGGTCGTGATGTGTTGTTATGGATACATTTCATTTTTTATCTATCTTCCATATCATCCCAAGGGTTATTTAGACAAAGTTCTCTTCAGTGTGCAGCATGTAATTAACTAGGGAATTTTTTGTATATCTCTTAAACTGGAGTTTTTAGGGACATTTTCAATGTGTTGTTTTGTTACATTTTTATCATTCCAAATGCACCTACAATATTATTATTATTATGTCATTTTTCATCATATTTCTATTTCTGCTTTGGTCTCACTACCAACCAAGACTGCGGGGAGACCTAAGGCAGGTCGTTGTTGTTATGACTCCATTTCATGTTTTTCTATCTTCCCTATCATCCCTAGCATTACATAGATAAAGTTTTCCTTAGTGTGTGGGCTGTACTTAATAAGACAATTTTTTATATATCTCTTAAGCTGGGGTTTCCAGGGATTCTTTCAATGTGTTGTTTTGTTCCATTTTTTATCATTCCAAGTGCACCTACTGTGATAGTAGGTGCAACTCTTGTTTTCAATTTCCACATTTTTTCTATTTCAATTTCCAGGTCTTTATATTTTGACAGTTTTTCAAATTCCTTGATTGCTATGTTACAATCCGCTGGACAAGCCATATCAATTAATAGACAAGTTTTCTCCTTCTGGTTTTTAACAATAATGTCTGGCCTGTTTGCTTCAATTTTTCTGTCTGTGTAGATGGTGTAATCCCATAGAATGGTTACATCTTCTATTTCTGCAACCGGTGCTGGGTGATGTTCATACCAGTGTTTGCCTACAGCTTTTCCATAATGTTTGCATATTGCCCAATGTAAATATTGCCCAAATCTATCGTGGCGATTTTTATATTCGTTTGGGGCAAGCACAGAACAGCCTGAGATTAGGTGGTCTATTGTTTCTTGGTGTTTATCACAAAACCTGCATTTTGGATCCATATTATTATGCATAATATTTGCCTGAAAGTTTCTCGTGAAAAGACTTTGGTCTTGTGCTGCAAGAATAAAGCCTTCAGTTTCAGACTTTAATCCAGATGCACGTAACCATCGATGAGTATTAACTTTGTCAACATTGGATTTATTGGCACGTACTGGATATTGGCCATGCAGAGGTTTGTCTTGCCAGCGCTGTTTCATCTGTTCAAGTCTTGCCAGCGCTGTTATTATTATTATTATTATTATTATTATTATTATTATTATTATTATTATTATTTCCTTTGATTTCTGCTGTACACTCTTTTTCTTTCCAGGTCCCAATTAGAGATCTAAGCTAAGAAATGGCGTGATAGCATTATCACTGAACATTATGCAAAAAAAAAAAAAAAAATCGAAAATACTACAAGCAACTTTACACACATTTTACTTAAAAAAATACCCTTTGTAAAATGTGCGGTGTACTTATGATAACATATTTCGTAAATCTTTAAGGCTTGGGCTGTCCATGATTCTTGAAATGAGAAGATTTAAATTAAATCAAGGATCTCAAACCACAACTAGATTTATTGATGTCTTTATCCGCAATATTTTTTTAGATGTTCACTTCAGGATCCTTGTATTTTGATAAATTTTTGGAGATCTTGAAAACTACATTACAGTCTGCAGGATCTGTTTTTAATGGTCTTTGATCCCTATGTCATGTCTATTAGCTTTGATTGCTCTGTTTGGGCGGATTGTAATATCCCATAAAATTGTTACGGGTCCAATGTCTCAATTCTATTATTATTCCTATTATGTTGGTTAATTTTATATCTTTCATTGGTTGTTTCTTATACACGATAAAACGCACAATGATAAATAATAGTAAATTTTAAAAGCTTAACAGATAAACTATCTAACCTCAGAATCCGTTTTTTACGATCGCTATAATTTTCAATGAGCGTTGGATGTGGTGCAGTGGATATCGGCTCGAAACGAGAAATCGGAGAGCCGAGTTCGAATTCCAGTTGAATTCGTTGCATTCACTTACGCGCAAATACCCTTGGGAAAGGTCCAGTGGATATCGGCTGGGGAACGAGAAATCGGAGAGCCGAGTTCGAATTCCAGTTGAATTCCTTGCATTCACGCGCAGATGCCCATGGGGAAGGATATTAATCCGCCTCTTTCCTTCAGTTATAGGTTAAATAACAGAACAGTTTGGGTTTTATAGCCTTGGCTGTCAACCAGTCTACCGCAGAAAGCAATGGCAACTTACTGCAGGATAATCTTCTGCCCAGTCAGTTATGTCTCTTTCGAGACATGATCGCCTACAGCGTGTATCATGTATGGCACTTAACTGACAGTTGGGGATGTGTGCTGTGGTGCAATGGATATAGGCTCGGAACGAGAAATCGGGGAACCGAGTTCGAATTTCAGTTGAATTCGTTCGATTCACTTATGCGCAAACGCCCTCGGGAAAGGTATTAATCCGTCTCTTCCCTTCAGTTACGGGTTAAATAACAGGACAGATTGGATTCTATAGCCTTGGCTGGCAGCCAGGCTACCGCAGAAAGCAATGGCAACCTACTGCGGGATAATCTTCTGCCCAGTCACTCATGTCTCTTACGGGACATGATCGCCTAAAGCGTGTATCACGTATGGCACTTAACTGACTGACGCTTTTCAAAATTCGAATGTAGTACCTCTTTTGAATATGAGTTAGTTACACTTTCCGACAAAGAATGAATACAGTCATTCTGCTAGTTTGCAAGGACGCTTTCCTACCAATAATCAGTGTAGTATATGCCGAGTCCCCGACTTTACTGAGCTGTAATGTCTTTTACCCTCTCACTCTATCTTCTCAGGCTTTGGGCTAACCTGTTGCAAGTTGTACATTGTGGTGCAGTGGATATGGACTCGGAATGAAAAATTGGGGAACCAAGTTCGAATTCTAGTTGAATTCCTTGCATTCACTTACTCGCAAATACCCTTGGGAAAGGTATTATTCCGTCTCTTCCCTTCAGTTACGGGTTAAATAATAGGACAGAATGGGTTCTATAGCTTTGGCTGGCAACCAGTCTACCGCATAACGTAATGGCAACCTACTGCGGGATAATCTTCTGCCCAGTCAGTCATGTCTCTTTCGAGACATGATCGCCCAAAGCGTGTATCACGCATGGCACTTAACTGACTGACTGAATATAATAGTTGGAATCATGATAAAGGCTTCTGCTGGTCATAAATTTAGGGATAGGTTTTCTATTGTTATGAAGTAATAAACAGGCCTTCCAATAATTACTACGTAATAATATAATACATCGCTTCTCCTTCTAGCTATGAGTCAAATAACAGGACAGATTGGGTTCTATAGCCTTGGCTGGCATCCAGTCTACCGCAAAAAGCAATGGCAACCTACTGCGGGATAATCTTCTGCCCAGTCAATCATATCTCTTTTGAGACATGACCGCAAAAAGCGTGTATTACGAATGGCATTAACTGACTGACAATATAATAGTTGGAATAATGATTAAGGCTTCTACTGGTTATAAAATGGGGGATCAGTTTATTACTTCATAACAATAGGAAACCGATCCCCCACTAATTACTACATAATAATATAATACATTTCTTTCCCCTCTAGCTATGAGTCAAATAGCAGGACAGATTGGGTTCTATAACCTTAGTCGGCAACCAGTCTACCGCAGAAAGCAATGGCAACCTGCTGCAGGGTAATCTTCTGCCCAGTCAATCATGTCTCTTTTGAGACATGATCGCAAAAAGCGTGTATTACGAATGGCATTAGCTGACTGACTGAATATAATAGTTGGAATAATGATTAAGGCTTCTACTGGTTATAAAATGGGGGATCAGTTTATTACTTCATAACAATAGGAAACCGATCCCCAACTAATTACTACATAATAATATAATACATTTCTTTCCCCTCTAGCTATGAGTCAAATAGCAGGACAGATTGGGTTCTATAACCTTAGTCGGCAACCAGTCTACCGCAGAAAGCAATGGCAACCTGCTGCAGGGTAATCTTCTGCCCAGTCAATCATGTCTCTTTTGAGACATGATCGCAAAAAGCGTGTATTACGAATGTCATTAACTGACTGGCTGATTATTGAAGGTTATAAATTCAATGCTAAGAGCTTCTTTTTCCTCACTTCTTTGCTAGTGGAAATCTTTTTACTTTTCAGTCGACAATGATCTTCAAAAATTTGAATGCAATATCAATCGTTATTCTGTCTTTTTAATTTCTGTTATTTTATTGGTCACTTTCCTTAATGTCTTCAGTCCTTGGTTTGCAAAAGCTCCAGCATGTTCTAATGATTTTCACACTTCTGCTTACTTGGCTTTTCTAATTCCCTTTCTGTTTGTCTTTTCATCTCTTCCTTCATTAGCCTCTATAGACTTGACAGAGTTGCCCTCCAAAAATAGCCACCTGGTCCTGTTAGGGCCAAACCTACGGCAAAACCATATCTGTAAAATGACCCAAAACAGCATAGTGGGTTATGATGACGGGCGAAACCTCCTGGCAGAGCACATCTGTCACTTGCATTTACAATCCATTTATACGGCTGATTTTAGGGCAATATTGGAATATCGGTCTTGCGGAAGAACACAGAACTGATTTCAGGAGAGACAACCTCTCACCTATTTGATGGCCACCTGTTTTGACTTCCTTCCGGTATTGAAAGAAAACACATAGTAAAAGTAAATAGGAGCATAAATATTGCATGAAATACACTAAAAATAAAATTATAAAAGCTTTAATGAGTTTAGTTTTTATCCAACAAAATATAAGCCGGCTCTCGGTTATTTAACATTGGACGAAAATCCAAAATTAATGATATCATAATGTATATATATATATATGTTGTAATTTTTTTATTACAATGGTTTATAAAAGCATTTAATCACTACACAAAAATATTCATGTTTCAGAACAACACTGTTCTTCTTCAGGTGATATTTTATAATAAATTCTGAAAATGATTTATTTAGAAAATATAAGATGAATTCATGGTTATTTAGAAATGTAAATGGTAGTAGCTGGAGAATATGCTTGTAGGTGTGGCCATATTGTTCCATCAAAACTGAGAATTAGGTAACTATGAAGTTCAAGATCTGGGCTGTGAATGGCAACATTGCATCCTGATGTCATAGGATGACACTTAATTTGTCTGGGTAAATATTTTAAATAAGTAGACAATAGTTTTTAATAGCAGGTTGGACTCTTTGTTTTTGTTTTTGCTTTTGTTGATTTGCATTTTTTAAACTCTATATTTTATTCAGCACTCTTTATAAAAGTAAATGCTTGGACAGTGGGTTTTAATCTACCTGTTTTTCACTTATATATATATATATATATATAAGAAATACACTAACAAAATAGTAAGACCAAGACCCAGCGGTTTCGCACAACTGCTCGAGCCGTTGTGCGAAACCGCGGTAGGTCTTGGCGATCTTACTATTTTGTTAGTGTGTTTGCTCTGCGTTACTGCCTTCTAGTTAAATACTTTTCGGTTGTGTGTATCGAGCACTTTTCTTTTCTGGTTGTTTGTTCCGTTAGAGGGTTTTTTTCTTTTTACTGGGAGGAACCGTATGTATTGTCGGTCCCACGCAGTTTTCTTTTTTTCCCCCTCTTTGCCCAAAGCTTTATAGCCGAGGACAATAACGGATTTAGATTCTGCTGGTTATTCATGGTCTTAAAAAGTCCCTTCTATAAAATTTTGAGATTAGAATACACGCAGAGTCGGTTTAATAATAATAATAATAATTATTATTATTATTATTAATATATAAGAAATATTAAGACAGACACGTAATTTCATGGTGAATCGGAAGTATGGGCCTATTTCAGCTTCCGTCTTTATTTTACAAAAGATTCGGAGGGGAAAAATTGTAGCAATAAACACGCCTCCAATTAAAGCAGACAGATATATCATCAAATCTTAAAACGCCGCCTGCTATCACTTTAAAAAAGAGGCGAAAAAACAAATCCTACTACTGCGCACACTTATATAAACCAGAAACACACACACGTACATGAAACAACCCACTTACAGGTACACACACACACACGAGCGCGCGCGCGCAAACACACACACATACACACACATACTTACTACTATTAACGACAGCAGTAGCACCGAAAGAGTACCATTCGTTTAAAGGCACGGTACATAATCGGACGTACGTGAAATCAAGCTCTTCTACCGTTCTGAAGATGAGATTCTGATCTCGAATCACCTTCTATATCTTCTTTTATTATACTAAACGCATTGTGATAGCCTTCAAATACCTACCCATGCAAAATAATTTTGATTTGTCTATGGGAGCCCTGGATTCTGCAGAATCTTTGGATCTAGTCGGACTATTCCTATTGTACAACCTCACAGCGTATAAAGAAATTGACACCAACAATATAGAACTGTATAGAGATGACGGACTCATGATAATAAATAAATCTACTGGAGGTAAGGTCGATAAAACTAGAAAATTAATTCATAAAGTCTTTAAATCTTTTGGTCTTAACGTAGTAATTAACCCTAATATCAAGCAAGTTGACTTCCAAGACATAACATGAGAATTAGTATCAAACACTTTCTAACCTTACATAAAAAATAATGCTAATCTAATCTATACAAACCCCAATTCTGATCACCCGCCATCCATTATCAAGCATATCCCATCATCAGTGGAACGCCGCATTAACACACACTCCTCAAATAAAGAAATATTCGATAAACACAAAGTAATTTACGATAAAATTCTTAAAGACAGCGGATATCAATCATCAAAATTAACTTTGTGGAAAAATTCAAGAGTTCAAAAAAATAGAAACAGGAAAAATCATATGGTATAACCCTCCTTTTAATCAGTTAACTTTAAACTGGGATATATATTCTTATACTAATAGATAAGCATTTTCCCCAAAATAACCCCTATACAAAATATTCAATAGGAATACAAAACTAAGCTATAGCTGCTCCAACAATCTAGAAAAAATAATGAAAGTACAAAACAGTAAAATATTAAAAGCACACAACAAAAATAACTCCAACACTAATACCAGTTTGCCCCATAATAAGAAACTTTGTGGCCGGAGAAACCCAAACCAATGCTCCATTCCTAGTAAATGTTTAACGAAATCCCTAATATATATGTGTTCGATTTGATCTATGGAGAATCCCAAAGATGAAAAAATATATCTCGGAAACACCATGAACGTATTTAAAAGGCGCTTTTACAATCAACTCTAATCCTTCAATAACGAAGAAAAACAAAACATGACGTCTTTTTCCAAACACTTTTGAAAGTTAAAAAACGAAATTTAATAGTTTTATAGAAAAAAGTGATTTCCTAAATTCAAAATACAAGATTAGATTAATTATAAAAACCGTGCTTAAATACAAAGATATTCTATACTTGTACAAATAAACATTAAGGATAGGTTCAATCCCATCTCTTCCTAAGCTTTACACCTCCTTACTCCCCCTCTAATAAACCGAAAGAATAAAGGTTAGCCAGGCGGCCATAAAACGTATACACCATTTTTAATGTTAAATCTGTCTACAAAATTCCCGACCCTTTCATTAATCAATTATATCCCTACCCAACCCACTTTCTTCAAAGTTCTAACGGACAATTTGCAAGACTTATTCACTTATCGCTAACCCCCACCAACATGCCCCGCGCAACTCGCCAAATATAAGAAAAGAGGCTTTCCATTCCTTTCCACACCACCTGGTGAGACTTTGTAAGCCCAATATCGAAACGAAATGTACAATTTGTAGTGGATATATATATATATAAATTTTCTAAAATATAATTTATAATAAACACACACACACACACACACACACACACACACACACACACACACACACACACACACACACACACACATATATATATATATATATATATATAATTTTAGGGCAAAGAATTTGTTATTTTCACTGAACAGGCAGGTATATGCTGATTTCGAAGTTTCGTGAGAACGCCGTTATAATGCACTCACTCATCAGGATAATGAAGCCAACCCCGATGTGTTAGGGCATCCCAACCGTATCATTACGAAACTTCGAAGTCAGCATGAACCTGCTCAGTTAATGTGACAAATTATTTGAACTAAAACTACCAACGCTCAAACTTTATCCCGATATCTAGCTCTTTACGATAAAAATGTTTGCCAAATAGACTTTTATGAGTAAAGCTTCTGAAAAAAAAACACAAATTTTTGCGCCAAACATTATCATAACTCAGCAATATATATATATATATATATATATATATATATATATATATATATATATATATATAATACACTATTGACATAATTATTAGGCAAGCCCAGTGTTAAAAACAATGATGTATTTCATTTTAGATTTTAATATTGCACAATAATATGTGCATCAATTGAATTTTTAAATCTTTGATTATTACCTATATTGCAGTTTCATCAATGAAAGAATGAAGAAAATTTAGGGTGATTCGGACGAGTTCATCTTTGCTTCCTTGCCTTAGAAAAAGTTTGCAAAGTAAATAATAACAAAAGAACCATTCTATTTTTATTTGGCAATAAATACTAAAATAGTATAAAATCTATCATTTCTTTAAAAAAAAAACTCTTGTGGGCTAATAATTATGGCCGGTAGTGTATTGCTATGTGTTTTCAGTTCTTCAATATGGCAGTGAATGCTGGACAAGATAATTAAAAATGAAGGAAAAAATTGAAGCAACTGAAATGTGGTTCTACAAAAGAATGCTGCGAATATCATGAATCGAGTATGTGAGCAATGATGAGGTCCTAAAAAAGATGGAAACAAAAAGAAAATTAATACTGAGCAACGGAAAGAGACAGCTGAAGTTCCTGGGGCATGCAATGAGGAAGGAGAGCCTGATACTAACAGGCCAGATACGGGGAAAAAGAGACAAGGGAAAGCAACCGTTAACATACTTGAAAGACGAGGGTTGCATGGTGTAACATTAGAAGGTGTGATAAGAGCCACCAGGGCAAGTTAAAGTCTTGATCGCCTACGTCCTGAAAGGACAGGGCACAAAGAAGAAGAAGAAGAAGTATATATATATATCTCCCATAAGCATGGACCAAGTGATTCTCCCTGAGATTAATACACTACACCTCCTCGGACTTACCCTGTCCTCAGACCTCAAATGGAACCACTATATTGAATCCATAGCAAAATCTACTGCTAAGAAGATTGGGTCACTATGTCGATCCAGGATGTTTTTTCCACCTGAATCCATCCTGCATATATACAAGTCAACCATCCGTCCGTGCATGGAGTACTGCTGCTATTTATGGTCAGGTGCCCCTGCCGTTCTCCTCAGTGTTCTTGACAAGCTCCAAAGGAGAGTCTGTAATGTGATAGGTACTGATCTGGCGACTCGACTGCAGCCACTTCCACATCGTCGAAATGTGGCCTCCCTTTGACTCTTCTATAAATACTTTCATGGCTTCTGCTCGGATGAACTTACTCGTGCAACCAGACTGGCAACTGGATCCCACCCTTTCACAGTCAAGTAGCCAAACGCAGACGACAATTCTACTCCTGCAGCTTCCTCTCTCGCACTTCCCGCCTGTGGAACTCACTCCCGTATTCTTGCTTTCCTGACGGCTACAACCTCCAGAAATTTAAATGCAAAGTAAATACTCATCTACTAATCACTGGCCTCAAGCTCTCTCCCCTCCCCTGTATAACCTTCCCTTTCTATCCACCTATGTATCTGTCATCGCACCTGCTTTCTCAGCTTTCTATTGTTCCTTTCTAACTAGTTTGTACTCCTCACTCTTTTCGAATTAATCTTTTTACATTTATGTAACCCCCTGCACATCAGTGGCGTTTCCGCCTTGCTCGGGGTGAAATGATTAAATATATATATATATATATATATATATATATATATATATATATATATAAAGGCAACAATTTATCCATCGCATCCTCTCTGTGTGTGTATCAGTCAGTTAAGTGCTATACGTGATACACGCGTGGGCGATCATGTCTCTTCTGGGCAGAAGATTATCCCGCAGTAGGTCGCCATTGCTTTCTGCGGTAGACTGGTTGCCGACCAACGCTATAAAACCCAATCTTTCCTTTAATTTAACTCATAACTGGATGGAAGAGACGGATTAATACCTTTCCCAAGTGTATTTGCGCGTAAGTGAATGCAATGAATTCAACTTGAATTTGAACTCCACTGCACCACAACGCTCATCCCGTGTTTATGTATACAAAGACTGAAAAAATGTATACTGATTTGAGGAAAGGAAAACTCTTGGAGATATTTTAACACAAAAAATTTATTCAAGCCTCACAAGATTGGAATCTACATTTACAGGAGATGTTCAAAATGGTGGCTTCTAGCTTCCAGACATTTCTTCGTACAGCGAACTTCTGCTTGTCTTCCATTTCTTATATAAGTGCCGCTAATGTAGTCGTCAGTTTTCTGCTATACACAGCATCCTTTAGGGTTCCACCCATATGTAAAAGTATAACAGCTAGGAAATTACATTTTTGAAGACTTGTGTGTATATATATATATATATATATATATATATATATATACATAAACAAATATATATATATATATATATAAACAAATATATATAGATATATAAACAAATACATATATATATAACAAATATATATATAAACAAATATATATATATATATATATATATATATATATATATATATAACAATCATATATATATCGATATATATATATATATATATATATATATATATATATATATCAGCATGCAGTGTGGGTATAGAAGAATCCAAAGGAGTATCCTGTACATACAGTGGTAGGATAACTCTCTAAGAGAGTTCTAAACATATATGCATATAAATACATATAGATCAAATATAAGAAAAAATAAAATAAAAAATAAGTATAGGCCTATACTTCCGATTCACCATGAAATAAGGTCTGTCTTAGTTTTTCTTATATATATATATATATATCTTTGTATGTATATATATCTATATATACATGTGTATATATATTTGTATATATATATATTTGTATATATATAAATTTGTATATGTATATATATATTTGTATATATATATTTGTATATATATATATATTTTTATATATATATTTGTATACATATATATACTTATATTGTAATTTTGTTATTACAATTGTTTATAAAAGCATAATATCACTACACAAATATTTTCATATTTCAGAACAAAACTGTTTCTCTTCAAGTGATTTGTTAAAATAAATGGTGAAAACGATTTGTTTTTGAAAATATAAGATGAATTTTTGGTTATTAAAAAATTAGGGAGATTGTAACATTTTGGTTGGAAAAGTGGGCAGAACAGCATAGATCTAAAGATGTCACTTTTTATTTTTGTCTGCTTAAGATACAATGGGTCCTTAGATTTATTAAAGGGTAGACAGTAATTTTAGTTTTTTTTAATTTTTTTATGGACAGTAGATTTTTTTTTGTACTACTTTCTATGAGTCTAAGTTAGAATTTGGATGAAACAATTGTTGTATACTTGCATAAAGTATTAAGGATAGAAATTTAGTATTGTGTGGGTTGCTTTATTTTATTAAATTTTTTTTAAAGTTAGAGTATAAGTTATAAATGAAACATAGTAATTAATTAATTTTTAAAGAAATTTATCTTGTCTGAGTCAGGTGCCTAGTGGCACCAAATGATGCTTGAATAGGTAAATAGTTTTTAACAGCAAGTTGGATGTTTTAGTTACTTCATATGTAAAAGGGCTGAAATGTTTATGTTACAATTATGATAAAAGAATTATGGTATATTAAAGAATATTGTAGTTAAGAAAACTAATTTAACATTGTGTGAGTCTTATTTAGCAAAATAATTATAAATTTTTAAGTTGTCATCGAGAAGTCATAAAAGAAACATTGTAGCTTTTTAAAAATTAAAATAGAATTATTTTGTCAATGTAAAATACATTGTGGGAACATATATTATTTACATGGGCAGGCATCAGCCTTTTACAGCAGGATGAACTTCAGTGTGATTTTTTTATTCGTATATATATATATATATATATATATATATATATTGGAATAGCTGTTATAATGGTTTATAAAAGCATAGTATCACTACACAAAAATCCTTATGTTTCGGAGCACAAGTGCCCCTCTTCTGGTGATAAGTATAAATGAAAAGTAAATGATGAAAACAATTCATTCATGGGAATGTGATATGTTAGTGATGTGTGGGATGGGAATTTAGTCTGTCTAAGCCGGTCAGTCGGCAGTTTGTAACCATGTAAAATATTTTTCGTTAAAATTTAATTAACCAAAAAACACCGCATACACATAAAAGAATCCTCTCTGAAAGTTAATTAATATCCATGCTTAATCCACAAAATAAAAAAAACGAATATTATATTAGTGTAATATAACAATCTGGCCCCACCCGAGGAAGTGATGCAAGCGATGGTGTTTCCCGTCGGTGAAGGGGGCGGCGAAGCGACAAGACAGGTGTTTGTGAAATACATCCTGTCGAGGCCGGAGCGGATGTCGTTTTGACCTTATTTCCGACAGCGGCGGAAATGGCTACAGAGGCAAACAGATCAGGTGTCTCTTAGAATTACGTGGGCGTTGCGTGGGCGAGGCAAAACCGGAAGGAAAGTCCCGGTTCTAGAAGACTATATAAAGACCTCGACACACGGATTCGCCAGCAGAGAACGGCCAGTGGAAGCAGAGAAACACCACGGCAAGAATACACTCCCGTCAACCCATTCTATGTGCCTCTCACCCTTCCGTTCTCTATTCCACACGGTTCGTCGTTATTAATAAAAATATAACCTTATATTTTTATATATGCGTGTTTGTTGTTTTGTCGTCGTACGGCGATATATAACATTAATAAAATAAAATAAACCCAACACAAAACAGTCACTCTATTCCATCCACTCATAGATAGTAGTAAAATAAAGTGTCTACTCTTTCTTAAAAAACCTAACATCACAATATAACAATTACCTAGACAAAACTAAAAAGTGACCTGTTTAAAACTAAACGACTCCACCCACTCTCCTAACCCAAAACTGTATCTCTATGGTTACAAATCATTATTATTCAGGGGTTAATAAACAGTGGTCAACAGAAAAAATTAAAAGTAAAATAAATAAATCGGGGTCTAACAATTTAAGTAAGTACTTTTTCCTGGATATGCGTTGTGGTGCAGTGGATATCGGCTCGGAACGAGAAATCGGGGAAACGAGTTCGAATTCCAGTTGAAATCATTACATTCACTTACGCGCAAATACTCTTAGGAAAGGTATTAATCCGTCTCTTCCATCCAGTTATGGGTTAAATAACAGGACAGGTTGGGTTCTGTAGCCTTGGCTGACAACCAGTCTACTGAAGAAAGCATTGGCAACCTACTGCGGGATAATCTTCTGCCAAGTCTGTCATCTTTCTTTCGAGACATGATCGCCCGAAGCGTGTATCACGTATGGCACTTAACTGACTGACTGAATATAATAGTTGCAATCATTATTAAGGCTTCTACTGGTCATAAAGTGGGGGTAGTTTTTCTATTGTTATGAAGTAATAAAATGACCCCTCACTAATTACTACGTAATGTTATAATACATTTCTTCTCCTACTAGCTATGAGTCAAATAACAGGACAGATTGGGTTCTTTCACCTTGGTTGGCTATCAATCTACCGCAGAAAGCAATTGCAACTGACTGCGGGATAATCTTCTGCCCAGTCAGTCATGTCTCTTTTGAGACATGATCGCCTAAACGCTTAACCTACTTTTTCTATAGCTGCATAAAATACTTTATGTCTTAGACCCCGATTCATTTCTTCGCCCTGCATTTTATTATTTATTTTTAATGTAAATTTTAAATTTTATTTCTAAATTTAAATTTTGAATTTAAATTTAATTTTTTTTTTATCTGCATATAATCTTGGAATATTTTAATTTTTACTCTTGTTATTAATAATGCAGTAACTTAACTGTTTGGTTTAATTGCCATGAACATCGAGTGAACATAAATTCAGATCCATTTAACTGTCAGTTTAAAATATGCACCTGATGATTGCATAACGAATAAAAAATTGAGTCATGCCTTCGACGTAGGACAATATATATATATATATATATATATATATATATATATATATATGTACTTTAGTCAGTTAACCCACAACTTCGAGTAAAATATTGAACACATTGAACACACTTTACTTTTTCTTCATCAAAATTATTTATATATATATATATATATATATTGTAATCGTCTCACCCCAATGAAGGCAGATCTGCCACTTGTGCGCAGGGGGTCAAATAATAGGAGAGTGAAAAGAGAGGAGAACAAAGCACAGTAGGTGTTCCAGAATAGGTAAGAGAAGGACGGGTACATTGGTGTGAAGAGAGCTGCGTAAGCGCAAAGTGTAAAGTCAGAAGACAGATGGGAGTCAGGGAGATAATAGATGGCGGTTGACGCTTCATTTAAACTCTTGGAGATTGTAGCTCTTAGAGAATCCAGAAGGGAGTTCCACAGCCGGGAAATGCGAGAAAAATAACTGAGGAGTAGAGGCTAAGGTTACACTTGATAGTTTTCACAGTAAAAGGGTGGGACCTTGTTGCCAATCTAGTAGCTCATGTAAATTCGCGTAGTGGAGGGGCTCTAAGGAGCAAAACTCGTCGAAGCAGAATCCGTGAAAGTATTTGCAGAAGAGACAGAGGGAGGACGCATCTCGTCGGTAAGAGAGAGAGATTGGAACCGGTCCGTCAGTTCAGGGTTGACTATCATTGCAGATTCGGTAAATTTTCTTTGTAAGTTCCGACGCTTTTCTCCTTCAAATTTATCCAAAATAGCATTATCTCTGTGCAAATGTATATGCTGAACTCAAATCAGCTGTTAGTTATTGAAGAAACTTACCTTTTTTTTTTATCTAAATGTCCATAAAAAACGAACTATATCTCGCACTTTTTCTCTCCCATAACTCTCACGAAGTCATGTAATTAACTGCAGAATAACATATTTCGTAATGCAATGAATTTTGGCAGATTTTTGCTCGATTTTTTTTCATTTACTGATACTTCTGGCAATGTACTTCCGTTAATAAAAGTAATGCGCTATTGTATTTCTACGCTTGTTACTTTCATAACAGGAAGTACATCACCGGAAGTTTCAGTAAAGGAAGAAAAACGACCAAAATTCGACAGAAAATTCTGCCTGCGTAGAACGTCATTCTGCAGTTAATTACATGACTTCGTGAGAGTTACGGGAGAGAAAAAGTGCGAGATATAGTTCGATTTTTATGGACTCGAAGGGGGAAAATTTGAAGGGGGGAAAGTCGTTGGAACCTAAAACGAACATTTACCGCAGATTCTTCTTTGAATCTTGACAACCCCAAGGTCAAAAGCAGGGGAGCCCAACCAGAAATGACAGCAGTATTCAATGCACGGGCGTAGATATGTAAATGCGTATGATGGACTCAAAAGAGAAGAACTTCCTGGCCAGTCACAGGGACCCGAGCTTCTTAGCAGCAGATTTAGCTATTAATTCAATGTAGTCCTTCCACTTAAGGTCAGCTGAGAGACCAAGACCGATCAGATGCAGTGTATTGCTCTCCGGGAGTCTTGCCTGATCCATGCTGATGGCAGGTAGGAAAGATTGTCTATGATGATTAATGGATAGCAGCTTCGTTTAGCTAGTTTTAAATTGGTTTTTAAATTTGATTTAGCTATTAATTCAATGTAGTCCTTCCACTTAAGGTCAGTTGAGAGACCGAGATCGATCAGATGCAGTGTATTGCTCTCCGGGAGTCTTGCCTGATCCATGCTGATGGCGGGTTGGAAAGATTGTCTATGATGATTAATGGATAGCAGCTTCGTTTAGCTAGTTTTAAATTGGTTTTTAAATTAGATTTAGCTATTAATTCAATGTAGTCCTTCCACTTAAGGTCAGTTGAGAGACCGAGATCGATCAGATGCAGTGTATTGCTCTCCGGGAGTCTTGCCTGATCCATGCTGATGGCCGGTTGGAAAGATTGTCTATGATGATTAATGGATAGCAGCTTCGTTTTGGAAGCATTAAAGCTTACGAGCCATTTCTTACTCCAGTCTACCACTCACTGGACGTCCTCTATGAGAGCAGCAGGCAGTGAAGATTTTTGTCTGCATCGGCAGATTTCATAGAGAGGCGGGAGTTAAGGGTGATGTTGTCAGGGTAGATGCCTCCTTGGTTTGGGATCTGATTACATCTAAGAGCTGTTTTTTGAAAATCAGAAAAAAGGTGTAGCACATAAACGACCTTCATTACGCAATTCGATAGGAACGATTTGATTAAATCAAGTAAGCGTCCAGATATACCACAGCCTCATAGCTTGCCCAGAAGGCAAGCGTGCCAGGCCCTGTTAAATGCTTTAGAGATATCCAAGGCAACAGATCGAACTTCGATGTTTTTATCAAGAGCTTTAAATAGGTACTCAGTGATGGTCGTTAGCATGTCAGCAGTAGACCTGGCAAAGCAGTAGCCGTACTGTCTGTCATAGAACAGTCACTGGGATATATATATATATATATATATATATATATATATATATATATAAAAGAAAACGCAACACGTCATTTAAATGGGTTATAAATTATAGTTTATTTCAATGAGCTAAATTAGTTCATTTCATCAGACCACACAATATTCTTTCCATTTGGTACAGAAAAATTGCTGGAAAATTTTTTTGTACCAAATAGAAAGAATATTGTGTGGTCTGATGAAATGAGATAATTTAGCTCATTGAAATGAATTATAATTTATAACCAATTTAAATGACGTGTTGAGTTTTCCTTTATAAAAATCATATTGCTCTGGATAACATCCATTGATCTCTATATAGATATAACACTTAATATTTTATATTAAGTTGATCTTGTTAGATTATCTACGCCATTTACGGACTGGACATCTATACCTACATATATATATATATATATATATATATATATATATATATATAAATTGCTCTAAAAAGAAAAGAAGTCATACTTATCCCAAAACCCGAGGATAAGTATGACGTCTTTTCTTTTTAGAGCAATTTGTGGTTTCTGAAGGTACCGTTCTTTATTCACACACACACACACACACACACACACACACACACACACACACACACACACATATATATATATATATACATATATATATAGAGATATATATATATATATATATTCTTAGTCTTCTCTTTTACTTTCACTCCCTGTAACCCACTGAGTACTACTGAGATACCCGCCTTACGTGGGATAAAATGATAAAAAGAACATAGCAGAACAGAGAGACCTCTCAAGCCTTGGTTGATATCCAGTCTAGGAGAAAGATCATTCTTTAATTAAGTCCTTGAAGAAGCAAAAGCAAATTCATATAAAAATATAAGTTCAAAACAAAAATGCCATATCAGAACAGAAGAACCTCTCAAAACTTTTATGGTATCCAGATAATTTTTAATTCATAATCTATGAAGAAGGACAAGCAATTCATGTTAGAATATTTTTAGAACAAAAATGGTATAGCAGAACAGACGGATATCACAGGCCTTGAGTTGAATCTAATCTGGAAAAACAGATCATCTTAAATTCATAATTCATGAAAAAAGAAAAGCAATTCATGTAAGAATAATTTTTTAAAACAAAAATGCCGTAGCAGAACAGAGGGATATCACAAGCCTTGAGTGGTACCTAATCTAGGAAAAAGATCATTTTAAATTCATAATTCATGAAGAAGGAAAAGCAATTCATGTAAGAATAATTTTTTAAAACAAAAATGCTGAAGCAAAATAGTCGGATATCACAAGCCTTGAGTGGAATTTAATCGAAAAGAATGACCATTTTAAATTCATAATACATAAAGAAAGAAAAAAAACATACAAAAGTATTTATTTTTATCAAGAAAATATGAGAAAAATAATTAATAGATATGCATCTGATTGTTTTATTTGATTAAGTGTATATCAACTCTTTATCGGTCCTTTCATAGTCGAAATTTTAAATAGTTTATCGTCATCCAGGACAAGATACGTATTTGAAAAATACTGACACCCAAAACTAAGGCCAAAAAGGGATTTTATTCGTAATTTCTTACCGTCAAAATCCATTAAAATAACGAATTTGCCTAAATAAGACGCTCAAAAGAAACATTAAATTTTGAAACTCAGTGTATATTTGTTAATAAATTTTCCAAATTTCTAAAGCGAATATACAGATTTCAAAGGGGTCACCTCCGCGCTGAGCATATCGTCAGTAGCTTCGCATTGCTGTAATAACTACTCATAGCTTAATTTGATTCCTTTATTAAATAAGGCTTACAGCCGTATCAAATTAAAACACCAGTTCTTGTAAGGTAAGCGATGTTAAGCAATGCCGATAATGCTCAGTGCCAAGATAGGTGACCACTTGTGAATATCAGATGGTGAAAGCTTGGATGTGCTACTGGTGTGATGGATAATGGCTCTGAGTTGAAAACCGGAGAGCGGAGTTCTAATTCCAGTTGGGTTCATTATATTTACTTAGTCTTAATTACCCTTAGTAAAGTTATGAACTCACCTATTCTCTCTCTCTCTTGATATGGCTTATTTAGTAGCACTTAGAATCAAATTTTCTGGCTTTAAATAACCTGAAAACGCTTGATAAGCCTTAAATAAATAAATAAATATGGATTAAATAGTGCATACATTCGATTCCTGTTGGGAAGTGTATTTACATCTAGGCTGGTAGACAGTAATTTTACTGCTTAAAAGTGTTTACTGAAACACGCGCATCCATTAAAAAAAACTTTCATACTTATAAGATTTGTCTTAGTAAAATTTTTGTTCGTTTGAAATAATATTTAATATTAGTAATATGCTTTTCGCCTTTTGAGAAATATCTCTGGAATTTGGGTTAGTCCTAACGGTATTTCGGGAGCCGATTACAATAGGTCATTGATAACTAACCACTATAATATGTTGATAAAGCAATGCTACCCTAAATTTATCTTTCAAATTTGTGCGTTTTTATCCTTCACGTTGGTTGTTTAGTTCGAAAACAAACTTTCGAATGGTTATTATTCTAAATAAAAAAAATGAAAAGGAAGAAAACTGGCCCTCAGCCAGAAACCTTTCATTTCCCTCGAGTGAAGATAACACAAGACTGTTTACGTATATAGAAGCCAATAATTTAGGGTTGAATTGCCGGAAATATTTTCCTTTGTTCAGTTTCTTTTGCTTATCGTTTTACTGTCAAATAAATAAATCTGTGAGATTTTTATAACGGAACTTCCTTCTTGTCCAGTTTTATGTGAATAGCAGCCAAGAGGTCGTTGGGGCGCACAAGTTAAAATGAATCCAATAATTATTCAGCCTAATTACCTCCCCTTACTTCTTCCGAGCTCTTTATCTCGGCCGGCCACATCTCAGGCCTTCTGTTTACTCTTCCAATTTTTCAGATGAAAGAGGAAGAATTTAACCCAATAGTGAGCTGGAGATTAATTGGTTCGGCCAGCACCCCCCCCCCCCCAATACCTTCCCGTTCTTAAATCGATTTTCTTCTCGTTATAATTTTAACTTAAATTATTTAACCAGTTTAAATTGAAATTAATCTGATTCATGACCTTTAACTGTAATCTTTAAACTTGTAAGACCGTTTTGTTGTCTTACTCATTTATTTCGTGCTAGTAGTATAGTCCGGTGTTGTTCGGGTGAAATGAAAGCTTTAAAACTAATCCATGGTCCTGGAGCTCAGACTCTTTGGACGTTGGCACGAAAGACTAAGAAGCAATAGTTGTTTCCAGTTAAAGCGAAACCGTAGCCTGAAAGAAAAATGAATCGATGTCAGTCAAATTTTGATTTCCTGGTATCGATATCAAATAAGTTTTTTCGTTGTGCACTGAATTTTGAAGGCTAAATAAGTCGTATGAGTAAATGGTATCATGGCTGAGATTAAGAACTACAATTATACCTACTTAGAGCCAAACCTGAAACAAAAACTAAAATAAAAGGGCTGAAAAAATACAGACATACAGGCAGATAAAAAGACACACACACAAACATCTTGCCTTTTATCTGTATATATTATCGATTTTCTGCACTATTGTAAGAACTGCAACCTTGAAACTTCTGAATATCGTTTCTTATGTCTTTGTCTATGAGTGTATCAAATTTGATTAAAATCGGACAACTTCTATAACCCGATTTTTTCGATTATCGATTTTCGATATTTATCCGGGGTACCTCGACACAAAACCTAGCTGAGAACATTTGCGGACGCTTATAGTACAACTGCGTAAATTTTCAAGAAAATCGGTTCGGCCGTTTCGGAGTCTATAGGTAACGGACACACACACACACACACACACACACACACACATACAGACAAAGTTCCATTTATAAATAAGTTTAAATATATTTTTTTTAAATTTTTTTACTTTAGCGTATTTCTTTATCTTTTCGATTCTGTCACCAAGTGGAAAACTTTCGGTTCCGACAGCAAGAATCTGACACGTTTTTTCCGATTTCTTTCATCCTTTTTCTTTTTTCCTACCCTCACTTCCGATTTTTACACACACACAAACAAATAAGTTTAACTGACCATAATGTTTTGTTATCGCTGATGAGAAGGGTGTTAAATTCACTCGTTGAAATCGGTATATTTTTTAAAAATTAAATTTGCAAATAAATGAATTTAATAACTTAGCTGGATCAGTTTTAGTATTTAGGATTAATATCAATAGGATCAGGGTGGGATTTACCTTAAAGTTGTTTTTTTTTTCGGATTTAAAACTAAAACAAACACATTATTATTTTATTATTATACATTCAATATTTGGCAAAAAAGATACTAGCCGCGAAAAGAACAGCTGGATTCAAAGAGTGCTGGATGGAATTTTCATGAGACAAAAATTAAAGAAAAATTAAGACCATGAAGAAAGTAACAAGAAAGGACTAGAAATATACTGCACGAAAAACGAATGCATGGTCATCAGTAAAAAGGGCAGCCCAAAATGTCAACCACAGGTCGGGGATACCAGAATCAAGCAGGTACAACAATTTAAATACCTGGGAAGCGTTATAACAGAAGACGGAAAGTGCGACACAGAGATCTGAAGGCGAATTGGCATGGCGAAGGAAGCATTCTAGAAGTTGAGTAAGGTATTAAGTATTTGTAAGTATTTTAAACTTAAGGGGTGATTTTAAACAGGACAATTTCGCTAGAAACTAGGTAGAGAGTACCGGAATGCTACGTGCTAGCCGTCCTTCAATATGGCAGTGAAAGCTGGACAATCTCATCAAAGATAGAAGGAAAAACTTGAAGCAACTGAAATGTGGATCTACAGAAGGATGCTACGAATATCATGGATCGAGCACATGAGCAATGATGAGGTCTTGGATATGATGGAAACAAAAAGGAAATTAATACTGTGCATCAGGAAGAGACAGATAAAGTTCCAGGGACACACAATGAGGAAGGAGGGCTTCGAGAATTTGATACTAACAAGCCAGATAGAGGGAAAAAGAGACAGGGGAAAGCAACGGATAACATATCTGAAGGACCTGATCAGGTGGATGACGGGACGAGGGTTGCATGGTGTAACAGGAGAAGGCGTGCTCAGAGCCACCAGGGGTAGGGAAACGTGGAAGGCCATGATCACCTACGTCCTGAAGGGACAAGGCACATAGAAGAAGAAGACCATGAGTTCTATCAATCTCTCTCTCTCTCTCTCTCTCTCACACACACACACACACACCTAACCCACTTTCTTTAAGTTTCAAATCTAGGGGTCTGCAATCCAACTGTCAGACAAAATGTATCTTCGAACTTTAGTTGACATTTTCTTATTTTATCTTTCATGAGGCATCAAAATAATTGCGACAATTTACCAATCGCATCTAGTATATATACAGTACTGTGCAAAAGTATTAGGACAAGATCTATTTTATCTTTTGTGATGCATATTGACAGAGAATAAACAATTTAATTAAAGTAATTTTATTTGATTTACTCAACAAATGCTTTATCAAGAAAAATACTTGTTAGAAAATAAATTTAATATTTAGTATAATAGCCTTTTGCTTTGATCACAGCCTTCATTCTGTCAGGCATTGACATCAGAAGCTTCTTCAATGTATTTAAGGATATCTTTTACCAAGCAGCTTGTTTTTTTTTTTTTTGTTTTTTTTTTTTTTTTTTTTTTTTTTTTTTTTTTTTTTTTTTTTATATAAGCGTTTCACCCCGAGCAAGGCATGTCACTGCCACTACTGTGCAGGGGGCTACGTAGAGTGGAGAAAGGATGATTAAATATAGGAAATAACAGAGGGTGGGTGATAGGCGGGTGAGGATACCGAGAATGAGGTTTGGGTAGATGAGAGTGTTGTGAGAATAGTTGGGAGTTAGTGTGATAGGAGGTGTCTATTGACATTTAAACACCTGGAGATTGTAACTGTCGGGAAAGCAGACTTGTGGAAGGGAGTTCCACAGGCGGGAAGCGCGAGAAAAGAAGCTGTTGGAGTAGAATTTACGGTTACATCTTATTTGTTTAACTGTAAAAGGGTGGGACCTAGTTGCTAATCTAGTATCTCGTGTAAATTCGTGCTTAGGCGGCACCAGTGATCTAAGCTCATCGGAGCAGAAGCCATGAAAATACTTGTAGAAGAGGCACAGGGAAGCTACATCGGTGTGAGAGCGGCTGCAGCCGGTCTGCCAAGTCAGTATCAATCACGTTACAGATCCTCCTTTGTATTTTGTCAAGAAGCCCAAGGAGAGCAGCAGGGGCACCCGACCAGATATAGCAGCAATATTCAATACACGGGCGGATGGTAGATTTGTATATGTGCAGAAATTTTGTTCCCAAAGTGTGTCTTGCGAAGTAACATTAGATTTATCAATTCGAGGGGAGGAAATAAGAAAAATGTCAGTCATATCCAAGGATAATAGATTAATGAGTAGCTTCAAAATAAATTGTTTAATAGAAAATAGGAAAAAATTAAATATAACTTCTTTTTAATACATTTCTTTTATACCTAGCTTTCAATAATCAATATTTATTAGCAATTTACTAAGCTTTTCATCCTATATTTGAATTTCAGTGAGGTTTTTAGGAAAATCAACCCTGTCCTAATACTTTTGCACACTACCGGTAGTGTGCAAAAGAGTTAGGACAAGGGTGATTTTAAACTTTATTTGGATGCAGCATGGAAGATAAAATAGTTCTTCTCTTAATAGAGTACTGTATATATATAATGAATTATTTTGAACATTATTTTTACCGATACTCGTATTTAAGCAGATATTCTGTTTTTAATTAAGCAGTATTTTATATTTATATCTACCGGCCTGATTATTTCACGATAAATTTTTATGACGAAAATGTGTGCTACCCAGCAAGATTCGAACCTGCGACCCCTATTACATAGGGGAAGCATACCATTTGATCTGGTACCGTCTTGACCACTCGACCATGGATAGCCTCTTGACCGGACGGGGTTTTTATCATACTTATATAACACAATTTTCGATCTATCGTAAACAAACCATATCTGCTCTGTAATGTATCGTAATGTCAAACAAATGTAAATATAAAATACTGTTTAATTAAAAACATAATATCTGCTTAAATACGAGTATCGGTAAAAATAATGTTCAAAATAATTCATTACAAATTGCCGGTTGCTTATAACCAAAGTTTCGTTAAATTTCGTGAATTTCCGTAATATTTATATCTGTGTATGTGTGTGTGTGTGTGTGTGATACCTAATGGACACCTGTAGATGCTCCGTTTATTTTTTTAAACAGGATGTTTATTTATTTTCGTCTACAGTCTTGAACATTCAAAAAATCTTAATAAAAATAAAGGATGAATCCTCATGCAGAAATGAAAGCTAAAGTCCCCTTTTTGCAGGAGACGCAGTGGAGATCCGATGCGCTTCAGACTGAGTCGGCCCCAAAGAAAGTGGTCGCTCAAACAAGGCTGCATAGTGCCTTATAAGCGCCAATCTTTTCCAGATTCTCGAAAGCTTATATCTGTTTTGCTTCCTGTCCTAACGTACAAACCTATTTCTTTCTTTAATTTATTCATCCGACAGATTTTATCAGTTTAAACGTCGTTTATGGTGGGTAAGTGATATATATAAATATGTAAGTGGTTTAAATTAATGGATATAAATTCCACAGTTTAATATTAACGTTTTTTTAAAAAGTGCTCAATACATATATTGCGAATAAGTATATTGAGACATTCTTCTTCTTTTATGTGCCCTGCTCCTTCAGGACGCAGGCGATCATGGTTCTCCACGTCTCCCTATCCCTGGTGGCTCTTAGTATGTTTTCTCCTGTTGCACCTCGCAACCCCCGCTCCATCATCTACCCGATCAGGCCCCCTCAAATATATTATCCGCTGCCTTTCTCTGTCTCTTTTCCCTTTTATCTGGCCTGTCAGTATCAGGTTCTCCAAGCCCTCCTTCCTCATTGTTTGTCCCAGGAACTTCAGTTGCCTCTTCCTGATGCTCACTATTAATTTTCTTTTCGTTGGCATTCTTTCCAACACCTCATCGTTGCTTGCATGCTTAGTCCACGATATCCGCAGCATCCTTCTGTAGAACCACATTTCCGCTGCTTCAAGTTTTTTCCTCATTTTCGATGATATTGTGCAGTATTTACTGCCGTATTGAAAAACTGACATCACAGAGCAATCTAGCAAACTCTCTTCTTTGAGAGTACAAATGTGATTGTATTGACAGGAGAAATTGATTGTTGGTTGTTTTGTTTTTATCGCATATCAACCTCGGCGGGTCATTTATTGCCAACTAAATTTTTATTTATTTATTCCTGGTAATACCTTTTTCTTTTAGCAATTTATTGCTGTTAAAATATAAGTTTTGTGTCTGGTAATACTTTTTCCTTTTCGAGTATCAAGATTCATTGGGATTTGTTTTTTAAGGGCAGGGTCCCCAAGTCCTACCCTTGTTATTTAACCCATAACTGGAGTCGAAAAAATGCCACCATATTAGTTTAATGTAGTGGAATGCGAATACCCTGCATTCACTTAAGCACTGGTACCCTTAAGTGAATGAAGGGTATTCAACTGGAATTCGAACTCGGTGCACCGATTTCTCTTCCCCAGCATCCACTGCACCACAATGCACATCCGTCACTAAACTCTTCCAGCACTTGGTATTCTCAAGCGGTCACCCATCTAAAATGCTGACCAGGCTCAACGTTGCTTAACTTAGGTGATTGAGCGAGAACCGGAGTATTCAACGTGATATGGCCGTAAGCACGCACATCAGTCACTAAACGCTTACAGCACCTGGTATTTCCAAGCGGTAATCCATCTAAGTACTAACCAGGCTTAATGTTGCTTAACTTCGGTGATCGAGCGAGAACCGGTATATTCAACGTGATATGGCCGTAAGCCAGGACGAAATGAAATGACAGTTGTATCAGTTTAAATATGTCATCAGACACAAACATACAGTGTCACACAAAAGTCTACAACACATTACAAAAATGTTTTTAGGTATTTCTATTAAAGTTACATCAATTGAAGTTTTACTGCTCGTAAAATATATACTTATATATTGATTCAAACAATCAGATAAAAAAAAAATCAAAAAGTACCCTACGAAAAAAAAAAGACGATATTCAGTGAGTGAAAAGTTTACAACACATTTTTTTAATATACAACATGTTTTTTCTAAATGTGTTCAAATTTTACTCGGACAGTTACAATCTCCAGGTGTTTAAATGTAGGGTCAATAGACACCTCCTATCACACTAACTCCCAATTATTCTCAGAACACTCTCATCTACCCAACCCTCATTCTCGGTATCCTCACCCGCCTATCACCCACCCTCTGACATTTCCTATATTTAATCATCCTTTCTCCACTCTACGTAGCCCCCTGCGCAGTAGTGGCAGTGACATGCCTTGCTCGGGGTGAAACGCTTATAAGAAAAAAAAAATGTTTCAGGTCAGGATAGTATTATTTTTAGAACGTTCCAGATTAATTTTATATTTACTTTTAGGCATGATTAAAAGTATTTTCTCTTAACCGTTCTTTAAACATTGACAAAATGGTGGAACAAAATAATTGAGTAAAACCTCCGTAAACGTATTGTTGACCTTTATACAAATATTGGTTATAGGAAATTATCTCGTCAGTTAAAAGTGCCATTTAGTTTAGTTATTACGATAGTTTGTCACTGGAAGACGTACCATTTCATTTGTCCCCCAAAAGATGTCAAGATTTTTTTTAAAAGCATAACTTACATTACTTATGGCGTATGCAACTTATTCCTTTAAGAAAAACTTGTCATCTTAAACCATATCAATAATCTTAATTTACTTTTAAAAAAAATGATTTAAATACCACATGCTGTCATAGAAAAGTGCTTACTACATTCTTTGAACCAGATTGATATAGATTCCTCTATACGTTTGCCCCTTTCTTTCTCTCTTTCTTCCTTACTTTTCCCCTTTCTTTGTTTCCCCTTCAAATATAATACTTTTAACAATTATGAGTTCAGCCCTTGAATTTTAGTTTCCTGCATTGTATAATTTTTATACTATAATATAATAATAGCATTATCTCTGTTCAAATGTATAAGCTGAACTCAAATCAACTGTTAGTTATTGAAGAAACTTACCTCTTTTAATGTAAATGTCCATAAAAAAACGAACTATATCTTGCACTTTTTCTCTCCCGTAACTCTCACGAAGTCATGTAATTAGCTGCAGAATGACGGACTACGTAGGCAACTAATTTTGGCCGATTTACTTCCGCTTGTTTACTTCCGGTTAGGAAAGTAATGCACAGGTTGAGGAATACAAAAAAAAAACCGCATCGGGAGTTAAAACGAAAATTTACCATTTTAATTTTAAATTTTACTTATTAATTTTAATTTTAATTTTAATTTTCGTCTTTATTTTTATCTTTTTTTAAGCTTTATAAATTAAATTTTTATCCAGATGTAATATTAGAAGATTTAAATTTTTAAATTTTTATGTTTTATGCTTTACGCATCTTTACTTTCTTCTCCCTGCATTTTAATATTTTTTATTTGATTTTGTTTTATATTTTTATTTTTATTTTTAAATTTAATTTTATCAGCATGTAATCTAAGACTATTAGATTTTTAAATCTTTTTATTTAAGTATGTCAAATTTTAATTTCCTGGTATCGATATCAAATAAGTTATTTTTGTCGTAAACTGGATTTTGAAGGCTAAATAAGTCGTATGAGTAAATGGTATCATGGCTGAGACTAGAACTACAATTATACCTACATAGAGCCAAACCCGAAGCAAAAATTAAAATAAAAGGGCTGAAAAAATACAGACATACAGGCAGATAAACAGACACACATACAAACATCTTGCCTTTTATAGATATATATATTATCGATTTTCTGCACTACTGTAAGAACTGCAACCTTGAAACTTCTGAATATCGTTTCTTATGTCTTTGTCTATGAGTGCATCAAATTTGATTAAAATCGGATCACTCCTTCTATAACCAATTTTTTCGATTATCGATTTTCGATATTTATCGGGGGTACCTCGACACAAAACCTAGCTAAGAACACTCGCACATGCTTATAGTACAGCTGTGTAAATTTTCAAGAAAATCGGTTCAGCCGTTTCGGAGTCTATAGGTAACGGACGCTCAGACACACAAACACACACACACACACACACACACACACACACACACACACACACACACACACAGAGAAAAAGCTCCATTTATAAATAAGTTTGGATTTATATATATATATATATATATATATATATATATATATACAATACTGTGCAAAAGTATTAGGACAAGAACTATTTTATCATTTATGAGGCATATTGACAGAAAATAAACAATTTAATTATAGTAATAATATTTGATCGACTCAACAAATGCTTTAACAAGTAAAAATATTTAGTATAATAGCATTTTGCTGAAGCTTACCAGAAGCTGACTAGAGTATCGTGGGTCAAGAAAATTTTGCTCGAAACAAAGAAGAGAGAACTGGATTGTTATGTGATGTCTGTTCTTCAGTATAAGGCAGTGAATGATGGACAAAATTGCAAAGATGAAGGGAAGACATAAAGCAACAGAGGGATACTGAGCATGTGAGCAACGATGAGGTTTTGGAATGGATGGAAACGAAAAAGAAACTAAGACTTAACATCAGGAAATGACAGCTGAAACTGAGATGCAATGAAGTAGGCAGGCTTAGAGAATCTGATACTCACAGGTCAGATAGAGGGAAAAAACAGGGGAAAGTAATGCGTAAGATACTTGATAGGCTTGAGCAGTGGATAGTAGGGCTGGATTTGGAAGCGGTAACTGTTGGATGTGCCTTGTGATGGAGTAGTTATCGGCTCGGAACGACAAACTGCGTAGCCGAGTTCGAATTCCAGTTGAGTTCCTTGCAGTTAAAAATTTCAAAATGCACTTTTTGTCTATGATAACATATATTCATGGAGGATTACAACCCAAGTACGATGTCCGTTGTTGCGCAGAGGAATATCGACTCGGAACGATAAATCGGGCGTGCCGAGTTCGAATTATAGTTGTATTCACTTACGCACAAATATCCTTAGAAAAGCTATCAACTCGTCTCTTCCCTCCAGTTATGGGTTAAATAGCACGACAGATTGGGTTCTATAGCCTTGGCTGGCAGCTGCTCTACCGCAGAAGGCAATGGTAATCTACTGCGGGATAATCTTCTGCACAGTCAGTCATATCTCTTTGGAGACATGATCGCCCAAAGCGTGTATCACGTATGGCATTTAACTGACTGACTGAATATAATAGTTGGAATCATGATTAAGGCTTCTACTTGTCATAAAGTGGAGAATCGTTTTTCTATTGTTATGAAGTAATAAACTGATCCCCCATTAATGATTACGTAATAATATAATACATCGCGTCTCCCTCTAGCTATTAGTCAAATAACAGGACAGATTGGGTTCTATAGCATTGGCTGGCAACGAGTCTACCGCAGAAAGTAATGGCAACCTACTGCGGGATAATCTTCTCCTCAGTCAGTCATGTCAATTTCGAGACTGTAAGGAAGAGACGGATTAATACTTTTTTTTTGTGCGTAAGTGAATGCAAGGAATCACTGGAATTCGAACTCGGCTCCCTGAGCTTTTAATTATGTGGTCTTAAAACTTCTAAGTAAAGTAAACAATTTAAAAAAATATCCCAATAAAATTAAATTCCAATAGGCTTACTTTCTGCTCTGTTTAAAAGCTGTTTGTCTGTGACGCAAATTACGTGACAACTTCTTTTCTCACGTGTTTATTTGGCGAAAATCTATGTGCAAGTCTCGGTCGCTATCTTTCCAACAAGCTGAATGGTTATCTTCATGCGGTTTTGTTTGGATTGAAAAGAGAAAATGTGTCTATTCAGTTAGATGTTTCCGCATCAATTATCTACTCACTGTCTCCGAAGTCTTTCCCCCGCTTTTTTTTTTCTGCGTGTTTATCGAAGTAGCGAATCATTTTACCCTTGTTTTGTATCAGTCTTTCCGCAGGCATGACTCTAAGAGATAAGACATTCTTTGCTTTTCAATTCAATATTAATGAAAAACATCTTACAATAAGAACTTGGTTGTTCTTATTTGTTAAACCGTTTTCCCATATTTAAGATCTGGAACTCTCACAAACAGAACCACTTAGATGTCGTCATTAAAACGGCCCAGATTGTTTGGTAATAATTGGACTGCAATGTTATGTTTTACACAACATCTTTAAATCATTGCGCGATGATTAGCAGCGTTTCTATCCTCTGAAGTTAAGACAGTATGATAAGAACAGGTAGAAAAAAGTGCCTTTAATCCAACAGGTTTGTTTTATTGTCGAGTGGTAAAACAATACACAGACGTTGAAATAATACCTTTATTCGATAGATACAATATAAATAGCCCGCACTAGATCGCAACAATATGGTGGTTTGAGTTAGCAAGTTATCACGGTTGTTAACGGTAGCTCTCAGCTCACCCTAATCTCAACCGACTTACTCCTTATATATACCCGGTCACGTGATCGAGCCACGTGACAACAATGTTTCACTTTAATATACTTCTTTAAAACTTATTTTAAAGACGAATAATTAAATTTTTAAAGAAAATTTAAAAACTCCAAAGAGACCGTATGTTGATTGAGGTTGAATATTATTGATCAGATACGTGTCGCGTGTAATAAATCAATACATGAACAATTTTAATTGAAGAAAACACTTATACCTGTTCATATGTGCGGGACACGTATAATAAAACCAATTGATGTTTATTTTTATATGTAAGTGTATGTATACAAAAATAATACATGTGTCAAGCTTATTTATACTATAAACAAATTGTGTTTATATGTCGGGAACGTTTGTAGGTGTGTGAATGACGATACGAAATTTCCGTTCAAAATTGTAGCAAAATAATGTATACAAGTATCAAGTGATGGAAATTAAAATATGTGTCAGTAAGTCATTTGAGTGCCATACGTGATTCACGCTTGGGCGATCATGTCTCCAAAGAGACATGACTGACCGGGAATAAGATTATCCCGCAGTAGATGCCATTGCTTTCTGCGGTAGACTGGTTACCGGCCAAGGTTAGAGAACCCAGTCTGTCTTATTATTTAACCCATATATGGAGGGAAGAGACTGATTAATACCTTTCAATGGTATTTGTGCGTAAATGAATGCAACGAATTCAACTGGAATTCGAACTCGGCTTATCCGAGAGTAACTTTCTAGCTCTTACTGACCAGTCGAAATTATGGGTTACCCTTTCTTCAGATACTATTAATATGTGTGCCGTACGGGGATGTTAAAACATTACATTACTGGGCGTATAACTTCCTTAGTGGAGCAGTCTTCCTGGGCAGGAAAAGCTGAGACAACCTGCAACAACCGCGTATTCATGACCAAAGCATATCACCTAAAGAGATCTACTCAGTTGTAGTCATGCACAGACACGGACAGACCATTCCTTCACATGACACATTACTATCGACCCATGAGTACACCAGATAGATTTTTCATTCTTTTAGATTAGTCGTCAAAGTAGAAAAAATAGTATTGAACTAGAAATCAAACTTGGCTCTTCCCGATTTCTCGATTCGATATGCTATCCATTTCACCCACTGCAAACGAACGAGAATGAAACAAAACATTTTAATCAGTGCTTTTTTTCTTATAAAATTAGGCGTGGCCAAACAGCCTTTATTGCGCTCGAGAAAGTACGATATTAAAAGTAGAGCTAAAGAACGCTCATCAAACTTAACCAGATTTAACCCATATGTGAGAAAAGAAGATAAAGTCATAATTTTCTTAAGAATATTTGTCTGTAAGTGTTGTGGAGTAGTTTTCGCACTGAAAGTTATAATCCTGCTATGTCGGTTGCTAATCGACTTAACGCACCCAAAATGTTAGGAACTTTGTAATCTTCCACTGTAAGCTGACTCCTTGGTATTCGGCGAACTGTCGACTAATATCAACTGCCTAGTAATTATACTGAACTCCAATAGAACTCTAAAACTCTCTAGAAATTCTATGAACTTCCCAAGAACTCCTTAAAATTTATTGTATGAAAAATACAATTGTGGCACAAGGCCGATTGGGTGGGGAGGGAAACTCAGGTTGATCTTCAGTACCTATCCTATACCTAGCTAACCCGACTCACGACCCAAACATACTTTACAATTTTCTCATCCACCACAAGAACATGTCCATCATCATTCAATCCTTCATACACCAAAATACCTCAAACATATCAGGGACCTAAAAAAAAAGAGTATACAAATTCTTTGTGAATAATAGATACAAAAATATATTTCAAAATATATCATAAAATGATGTGTGGGGAGGACATGACATAAATAAGCTCTTCTCAAGTTAACTTTCTGTTAACTCTTAATAATATCGGAGGGAGAGTCCATTATCTGAGGAATAGGTGTGTTTCACCATAACAGTAAGTAGATATAATGAACCCAACAGGAATTAGAACTCAGCTCTCCAATTAACAAATCCAAATCATTATCCATTACGCCAACCACACACCCAAACTAATATAATTTAAGCCATTACTATACAAATCTCATAGCAGTGTTAGCAAATTTCATTACTTTATGTATACCTTCTTAAATGGAGCTACCTTCCTGGTCAGGAAGAGGTGAGACGACGACCTACAACAGCCGCGTATTCATGACCGAGGCATATCATCTAAAGAGGTCTACACAACTGTGGTCATGCATGGAAATAGACAAAACATTCTTGCCCATGACGCACTACTCCTATCTGCTCATTAGTATACCAAAGGTTTTCTCCTTCTTTTAAAATAGTTGCCAATGAAATCGGAAGAGCTATCTACACTACTGGTCATAATTATTAGGCAATGCCAGTTTTTAAAAAAATGATGTATTTCATAACTATTTTTAGTATTTATTGCCAAGTGGATAATTCTAAATGAAAATAGAATGGTTCTTTTGTTATTATTACTTTGCAAAATTTTACAAGGCAGCCAGGAAACCTTTGCGTCGGCCAGCCAATCAAAGAAGAGAGCCAGCCAATAATGTGGAAGAGAGCACAAAAACTGGGCACCAGAACAGTTCATTTGATGCACATATTATTGTGCAGTATTAACAAAAGAACCATTCTATTTTCATTTAGATTTATCCACTTAGCAATAAATACTAAAATTAGTATGAAATAAATCATTAAAATAAATAAAAAAACTGGCGTTGCCTAATAATTATGGCCGATAGTGTACCTCATTAGCACACTGATTGCTATAGAATTTCGAGTTTTCCTTTCTCTAGACCGGTTGTCAACCAAAGTACAAGAAGTGTTATCTGTCCATTAGAACAAGTGGTTTCTCTTTCTTTTAGAATAGTTGCCAACGAAATCGCAACAGATATCTCCTACATTAGCACACTTATTGTTTAAAGATTCTGTTTTCCTTTCCTTAAACCGGTTGTCAACAAAAGTAGAAGAAATGCTATCTGTCCTTTAGAACACCAACGAGTTTCTCTTTCTCTTAGAATAATTGTAAACGAAATCGCAACAGCTATCTCCTACATAAGCACACTTATTGCTTAAAAATTCTGAGTTTTCCTTTCCTTCGACTGGTTGTCAACCAAAGTAGAAGAAATTCTATCTGTCGATTAGAACAACAAGTGGTTTCTCTTTCTTTTAGAATAGTTGCTAACGAAATTGCAACAGCTATCTACTACATAAGCACACTTATTGCTTTAAAATTCTGAAGACGTTCCTCTAATCATTAAAATTTTGACATCAGGTATACATAGATTTATATGGATTATCTTGTTGAAATCAATTATTGTTCTTTCACGGTGGTTCGTCACTACCAAGTCCAAGGATAGAACTCATGACCACTAACATGATACTAATACATGTACAACCAACTAATATATCCACAACACTACCGTTCTGAAGGACTGTAGTGGTGTATTTTTGGAGCCTTTTATACAGTGACAGATGGATTTTGACAACTGGATTATATTAGTGGGAATCCAAGATTATTGGAAATTACTTTTCTCAGAAATAAATACAAATTATGACAAGTGGCATTAACCCACTATTTTGCAAATAATCAACGAGATAATCCACATCAGTCAATCTATGGATACCTGATGACGACCAGAAGGTACTTGGTCGAAATGTTGTCTCTATTATAACACATATCAACCAAGATGAGAACAAAAGTGCGAAATGATTCCAAGATAATTGAAGATTACTCATCTCAGAAATAAATACAAATTATGACAATCCAGTTGTCAAAATCCATCTGACATTGAATATAAAAGGCTCCATAAATACACCACTAAACACCACTACACCTTCGGGACGGTGGCGTAGTGAATATAGGAGTTGGTTATACATGTGTTAGTATCATCTAGTGGTCATGAGTTCGATCCTTGGACTTGGTAGTGGCGTACCAATTTCCAACATGAAATAACAATAATTGATTTCACAGGATATTTCACAATAATAAACGAGATATTCCACATCAACGAATCTATGGGCACCTAATGATCCCAGAGGGTACTTGGTTAAAACGTTGTGTCTATTATAATACCTACATCGAACAAAATGAAAACAAAAGTTCGAAATAATTTCAACATTATCTTGTTCTATCCACATAAACGTCCCCTTGAAGTAACCCTCTAACTTGAATGGCCCTCGGGCCATGTACAGGGTTAACCAGGCTGAAAATAATAACCAAGCTAGAAGAATTTCTATTTGCACATTAGTACACTATACAAATATTTTTCTCCTTCTCTGAGATTGCTTGCTTACGAAAGTGGAACGGCTGTCTTATTAACGCAGTAACTGGTCCTGGGTATGACTGTAAACTGCATCCGGCAGCAAGGTCTCTGATTGGGAGGTTGTGGGGAGCATTGAACCACCTTTTAATTGCTGTTGTTCCCAGGTCTACCTTGACTCGGAGTGGTAGCACCTGTTAAGGTCCCAGTTATGGGTAAATAGTTGACCCCCAAACTGGGGTCAAAATGCTATAAAAGTATTCAACAAAACTTTTTTTAATAAAATTCAAACAAGTTTTGTTGGTAACGTTTTTTATTCAAACAAGTTTTGTTGGTAACGTTTTTTATTAAAAAAAAGTTTTGTTGGTAACGCTTTTTCATTCAAAATGTTTTGTTGAATACTTTTATAGCATTTTGACCCCAGTTTGGGGGTCAACTATTTACACATACGTTACCAACAAAACTTTTTTGGAAACAAAAAATATAAACATACAAAAACAATAAAACAAATAAACTAAATAAAACAAATCAAAATGATTTTCAGCATTAAATGATCTAATGAAAGTTGATATGCTGCTTAAATAAATCAACCAACCAACCAACCAACGCAGCAACTGCTACTGAATTTTCTTTCTCCTAGACAGGTTGCTAGCCAAGATAGAAGATCTATTACCGACCCATTAGAAGACAAAACGAGATTAAAGCAGATATGTCCTTCCTCTTGCTAATCTCGGATAGTGAGAACCATAGCTAGGAAGCGAACAGAGATCCATGCTTTTTTTTTTTAATCAGCCGAAGTTCGAACACGGCTTGTCGATTTTCAATACTGAGCCGCCAACAGTTACATTAACTGCCTATTCATAAAGAGGCAAAGTAATAAAAAAAACACCTATTAAATTGGCTTGTCTCTTTTCGCGGTCGTTTGTATATAAGGTAAGTGACAGAAAGCAAAATTCCCAAATAATTCTTTTTAAAAGCAACGCTTTATTGCACGAGTCACCTCGTGAAAATACATCACTGTTGAAGTACAACCTTTGCAAACAATTGAACAGTTCCTTTTTCGATTCGATTGCCAACAGCCATTTTCAAAGGGGCCACTTTCCGCCATTTCGAGGTGTACAATCAATGAATAGCAATTTATTGAAAGCTCGTGCTTGGTGACAAGATTCTCAAAGAAAATTGATTATCTTTTAAATCGCTTCTTCTAAATTCTTTATTTTTATTTTTAACCTTTATATTTTAAGTTGAATTTCGGATCTCCTCAGGCTAACTCCAGTCTGAAGCGTGAACGACAATGTCGACCTGCCTAGCGCAAGTTAATTTTGAAGAACATTTTTTTGCTTAATGTTTGAATCTTTTAACTTGTTTTTGTCGAAAGGCTCTAAGAGCAATTACGGCTTTCTTCACAAATAAAGAAGACATTACAGTTTCAATAGACATGAATATCTATCTATCTATCTATCTATCTAAAGAGATCTACACAGTTTTCTTTCTTTCTTTTTTTATTTAACCTGCCTCTCTCTCCACTTTCTCTACCTCTCTCTCCCTATATATATATATATATATATATATATATATATATATTCAATTTTTCTTTTTCTTTAGCCTGTTCATTCTATCTCTCCATTTATACACACACACACACACACACACACACACATATATATGTATATATAGATAATACATCGTGTATATAACAGGCTAAAATCTACTATGCTAGTAGCTTAGTGGAATCACTGACAGATATATATATATATGTATATAATTTTCCATTTTTCTTTAACTTTTTATTTCTTTCTTTGTTTATTCATAGCTCTCTTTCTCTCTCTCTATATATATATATATATCTATCTATTTATCCATCTATCTGTTTTAAACGATCTGCTCATTTTTCTCACTCCTTTATTTCTCTGTTCCTCTTTTTCACTTTCTGTCTCTCTGTCTCTCTGTCTCTCTCTCTCCCTCCCTCTCTCTCTCTCTCTCTCTATATATATATATATATATATGTAATTTAGAAAATTGTTAGATATACTACAATTTCATGGGTAATACATATTTCATCCCACAATGATAGCCTTCTTGCGGCTCGTCAAATCCAAATGATACAACAGTTAATCTTCACAATATCCCCCTCCCACCAAAAAAAATTCTATACACAGACGCACACGTGTCCATATTCAGAATAGACATTTGTAACAGTAATTTACGAAAAAAATTTCAATTATTAAAAAAAAAAAGAAAGATAGAAAAAAAAAGAAAAAAGATAGACAATTGATAAATGGAAAGAAGAGAGAAAAAAAAGAAAATCAATAGAAATAAAAAAGAAAAAAAACAGTATACAGACGAATGTCAACGACATAGCGTCTGTAGCAACTCGTCTGCTTTCTTAGAAAAACATGACGTGGAAAATTTAACATTGAAATTTTATTTAAAATACAATGTGATATATTTATGGTAAAAATAAATTGTAAATCAAATTTTAATACAAATTAAAAAATATATGATTACTATTAATATTATTTTAAAAATTCAGTTAAAATAATTACAAATGTCTAATCTAAGAGGAAAATCTTCTTCTTGTGCTCTACATTTCAGAAGGAATAATAAGGGTGGTACTTAAGAGTTCTTGCGTTTATATTATAGAAATAATATTACGTAAGGTTCTGAATAGATGTAGCGGATTTCACTTTCGAAGGAATACTAGCGAAGGTTATGAAAGTTCTAGAGCTTTACATTTTAGGAATACGAGGAAGGGTTATAATCTAAATATGTACATCTGTGTATACAATTTTTTTTCGGCGGGGATATTGTGAGGATTATCTGTTGTATCATTTTGGTCTGACGAGCCGCAAGAAGGTTATCATTGTGCGGTTAAATATGTATTAACCATGAAATTGTAGTATATCTAATTTTTTTCTAAATTATATTACTCTGTTAAATAAAATAAATTAATTTAACATTGACTTCTTTTGAGTTTGTCTCTATCAAAATTTACCTGAATTATATACTAAGTGTTCTACGTTATATATATATATATATAATCTACTTGTATTATTATTTCTTTCTTTGTCTATTCATATCTATCTATCTATCTATCTATCTATCTATCTATCTAGATATGTCTATTCATATCTTTCTATCTAGGTCTATTTATATCTATCTATCTATCTATCTATCTATCTATCTATCTATCTATCTATATCAATTCATATCTTTATCTAGGTCTATTCATATCTATCTATCTATCTATCTATCTATCTATCTATCTATCTATCTATCTAGGTCTATTCATATCTTTCTATTTAGGTCTATTCATATCTATCTATCTATCTATCTATCTAGGTCTATTCATATCTTTCTATTTAGGTCTATTCATATCTATCTATCTAGCTAGCTAGCTACTAGCTAGCACATTTCTATCTAGCTACATTTCTATTTATCTGTAGTGGGGTCTCGCCTTTTTTCCAGGATAATAGACTTGTCTATAGTATACATATACTTCTGCATAGAAGCGAGACATCGCCAGACATCGAGAGGTCCGCGAGATAACGTCAGATCCAGGAGATACAGCGTTAGTAGTTCATAGTAGCTCTGAGCTCCACTCAGCAGAATATTATTATACAGCACCCGTCAGCTTTCGACGTGTACATACTACGGCTTCACTTCAGAATCTTGTATATATACTTCCTACTAACTGTATTCCTGGATTACTAACCTGCCTTTAGATTTGTACCTTTACGTTTAATATGCTTATCTCCAATTCTGGTTGTTGTTCCTTTATTTTGTGCGGTTCCCATTCCCGGGATCCACAACAATATCTTATTTTTGACAAAGCTTTATTTAACCTGCTTGTCTGTACAATTCGGTAGAAAGCACCAAATTTCAGGTTAAACCTGAAATTTAACCCGAAACTTGTTGCTTACTATCGCATTGTACAAACAAGCAGCTTAACACTGATCTATCTGAGTTACCAACAAAAATACTTGATATTATTATAGTTTTACGTCAGAGCCATTTTGTGGATAATGTTCGGCTTCGGAAGCCAATGATTTTACAAGCCAGGAATTTTAATTGAATTTTGGATTCGGAAATTAACTAAGATTAGGTAAACAAACTCTATTTCATAGCCAAAATAGTTAGAACAAAAATATCTGACTCGAATTATATGAAATAATACAAAACAACGTAATCGTATAAAAGTAGGTGTATTGACAGGAAAGAGAAGTATTTACAAGAGGTGAGGATTAGTAGAATACAGAACAAGGTAATTAGTATACAGTATCGTCGTAGAGACGTGATAGATTGACTAGTAGAACACTTCCGGTGCAATACCGGAAATACCCGACTGACTCGCTCACTCGACTTCCTTACTCAATTTCCTTCCTCTAGGTATAATCAATACTCTTTTATATCGTGATTCGAATAGTCCATTTCCGTGGAAAGGTGAAGAGCGCCCCAACAAATTTTAACCAGGATTTAATATTGATGGCCAAAACTTTAACAATATAAGGTATGCAGGTAAGAGTTGATAACAGAAAAAAAGGAACATTATTTTATATTGTATCATCTGCATATCTTATTTTATATAAAAAAAAAAATTAGGTACAGAAATTTAAATACCTGGAAGTGTTCTAACAGAGGACGGAAAGAGTGACACTGAGATCCGAAGATGTATTGTGATTGCCATATATGCATTCACAATTTTAAGTAGTGTATTAACAAACAAAATGATTTCGTTGGAAACAAACAAAAGCGTATTAAAATGTTACGTCCTATCTGTTCAGGACAATGTCTTTAAAGATGAAGTATAGACTCGAAGCAAGAAAAATGTGCCGAGGATACACTTGACCGTACATGTTAACAATGACGAGGTTTTGGAGAGAATGGAAACCAAAAAGAAACTTATACTTAATACCAAGAAGAGAAAGTTGACATTTCTAAGGTAAGTAATGAGGAAGGAGTGCTTGGAAAATCTAATACTCACAGGATAGATAGGAGAAGAGGAACAAGGAAAAGTAGCTAAAGTAAACAGCTAATGAGGGATTTTGAAAGCATCCTGGTATTATATTAAGGGAGACAAATGCAAAGTAATGTTTTTACAAAGTAAGGCTTTTTTCGAGATTAATTTTTCTTATTATTTCAAAAATTGGAATTTTTAAATGTTCTTTTTAATTCGATCATCCATATTTTTAATCCGATAATCCTTGTTTAAATGCAGATTAGCATTTTATTTGCATAAATTATTAAATCTTCAATAATATCTGTTTTCTTATATGGCACTGATTGATGGTCAGTCACATTATTAACGAAGAGGGGACTAGAATTGTGGTTCTACTGAAGGATACTGAGGATACAATGTACTAAACACGTCAAAGTTTTAGAGAAAATGCAGACAAATAGGAGGCTTATACTCAACATCAGGAAGAAACAGTTCATATTTCTAGGACACATAATGAGGAAAGTGGGCTTGAAAAATCTTACACACACGGGGTGTAGTTTAAAGGCCCGAGGGCAGAAGAAAACAACGCATAACATATTGAATGAATTAAGTAAACGGATTGCGAAATGGGATTTTGGAGAGGAAACACAATTTATTATGAGCTATAAAGTAAAAAAAAAAAAGCATTGGAGAGCCATGATAGTCAACGTCCTAAAGCTGCACGGTACAAACAAGATGAAGAAGAAGAAAAAATGAAGAATAAGACGAAAGAGAAATGAAGAAGAAGAAGGAGAAGAAGAAAAAGACGACGACGAAGAAGAAGAAGAAGAAGAAGAAGAAGAAGAAGAAAAAGACGACGACGACGACGAAGAAGAAGAAGAAGAAAACGAAGAAGAAGAAAAAGACGAAAAGGAAGACGAAGAAAAAGACGAAAAGGAAGACGAAGAAGGAGAAGACGAAGAAGAAAACGAAGAAGAAAAAAAGAAAACGAATAAAAAACGGAAGAAGAAAAAAGACGAAGAATAAAAAGAAAAAGAAAAAGAAGACCAAGAAGAAGAAAAAAAGACGAAGAATAAGAAGAAAAAAGAAGACAAAGAAGACGAAAAAGAACAAAAAGAAGCAGAAGACGAAGAATATTTAGAAAAGGAAGAAGGAAAAAAGAAGACGAAGAAGACGAAGGAGAAGACAAAGAAGAAGAAAACAGAGACGAAGAAGAAAAAGAAGAAGAAGAAAAGGAAGAAAGAAAAAGATGAAGAAGAAAGTTTACACTGATTCTAACTCGAGATGAGACTACAAATAGGAAAGAAATATCTAAATAACTGCACATAGGAAATTATATGGTTTGAAGATATGATTTTCTTTTTATTGCTGTTCGTATTTTCTTACGATTTACATTTTAGGAATAATAACGAACTTTCTGAAGGGTTTTAGAGTTTTATATTTAAAATGAAATACTTGAGTAGATTCTAAAGCTTTCCGGTGCTTTATATTGCATAAAAAATACTAGGAACGAATCTGAAGAGATCTTGCGCATTCTATATGAAAGGAATAGTAAAGAGGGTTCTTAGGGTTTCTTGTGCTCTACATTTCAGAAGGAATATTAAGGGTGGTACTAAAGAGTTCTTGCGTTTATATTTTAGAAATAATATTACGTAAGGTTCTGAATAGATGTAGCGGATTTCACTTTAGAAGGAATACTAGCGAAGGTTATGAAAGTTCTAGAGCTTTACATTTTAGGAATAAGAGGAAGGGTTATAAAGTGTTTTTGGTAGAATTTTGGTCAAAATGTCTGACCAAATTTCAATTTCAAGTTTAGAAAATTCTATTTTGCCAGACCTAGAAGAATAGTACAGACATTGGAAGTTCCTGACAAAAATCTTAACAAACCCAAGAACACTAACCATGGGTATATAGTACCCAGCGCAAATGACGCCATTTTAATTATATTTTAATGAAATTTTCAGTACCTGGTTTTTTTACCTAAATAATATTTTTCAGTTTCTATTAATGTTTACTCAAAGTACAAGTGTTCATGTGGATGTGCGTTTGTGGTGCAATGGATATCGGCTCGGATCGAGAAATCGGAGAGTCGAGTTCGAATTCCATGTGCATTCGTTGCATTCAATTACACGCAATTACCCTTGGGGAAAGCTATTAATCTATCTCTTCCCTCCAGTTATGGGTTAAATAATAGGACAGATTGGGTTCTATAAGCAGTCTATCGCAGAAATCAATGGCAACCTACTGCGGGATAATCTTCTGCCCAGTCAGTAATGTCTCTTTCAAGACATGATCGCCCAAGCGTGTATCACGTATGGCACTTAACTGACTGACTGACAAGTGTTGAAGTACCTGCATGCAAAATATTTCAAATAAAGATTTATATTTAATATTTTTTTGATATTTTTGAAATCAGGTATGATATACCCATGGTTAGTAGTGGTGTAAATTCAATATATGGTTAATGATCCAAAGTTAAGATAGAAAAAATAATCCTTTTGAATTCTTGGGACACTGAATCAAGTGAAATCTTCACAATTTTTTCCTTATTTAGGCATTTTTTTCTTATATAATCAATATTTTAAACGTATTAATCTACATAGAAACTAGCAGTATAGCCCGGCGTTGCTCAGGTGTAATAAAAGCTTTAAAATTAATCCATGGTCCTGGAGCTCAGACTCTTTGGACGTTGGCACGAAAGACTAAAAAAGTTTCCAGTTAAAGCGAAACTGTAGACTGAAAGAAAAATGAATGGATGTAAGTCAACTTTTGATTTCCTGGTAGCAATTTATACATATATATATTATCGATTATCTGCACTCTTTTAAGAACTGCAACATTGAAACTTCTGGATATTGTTTCTTATGTCTTTGTCTATGAGGGTTTCAAATTTGATTAAAATCGGACCACTCCTTCTATAACCCGATTATTCGATTATCGATTTTCGATATTTATCTGGGGTACCTCGACACAAAACCTAGCTAAGAACACTCGCAGACGCTTATAGTACAGGTGTGTAAATTTTCAAGAAAATCGGTTCAGCCGTTTCGGAGTCTATAATAACGGACACACACACACACACACACACACACACACACAAAGTTCCATTTACAAATAAGTTTAGATTTATCTGCTCTTTTCAGTGCCGGAATGTGTCTGGCCATTGATTTTTTCTTTTTTGCTTTTTCATGTTTTATTTTCCTCTTTACATTTTTTAATCGTTTCATCCCATGCAAGGCGGTAACGCCACTGATCCACAGGGGGCCACATAAGAGAAAAAGATTAGATAGAAGGAGAGTAAAGAGAAGGACGAACCAGTTATAGGGGGTGTTAGAGAAGGGGGCAAGAGAAGGATGGGAATACAGGTGTGATGATAGTTGCAAAGGTAGAGAAAAAGAAAAATATATACAGGGTATGTAGAAAGAACTGGAGTCAAGTTGTTCAGAGATGAGTATTAACATTGCATTTAAATTTCTGGAGGTTGTAGCTGTCAGGAAAGCAAGAATATGAAAGAGAGTTCCAACAGGCGGAAAGTGCGAGAAAAGAAGCTGATGAAGTAGAACTGGCAACTGAATCTGGTTGATTTAACTGTGAGTGGGTGGGACCCAGTTGCTAGTCTGGTTGCATGTGGCATGTGGCAGGGGCACCAGTGACTTAAGTTCGTCGGAGTAGAAGCCATGAAGATATTGATAGAACAGACAGAGGGAAGCCACACCCCGTCGGTGAGAAAGTGGCTTGAGTAAAGGCACCAAGTCGGTACCTATCACATTATTGATTATCCTTTGGAGCCTGTCATGAACAGCGGGGGCGCTTGACTATATATGACAGCAGTATTCCATTCACGGACGGATGGTTGATTTGTATATGATATGCTCAGGCGGAAAAAAGATCCTGGCCCGACACCGTGATTTAACCTTCCTATATAATTTTCGTTTGTTTTTTTTTTATATTATCGATTGTCAACTTTGCTTTTAAATTGCATTTTTGTCATCTGGTAATTTCTTTGTTGAGTTAGCAGAGGAGAAAATAGTAGTTTTTCTATGGAAGTAAAATTCAGGTAATTTGCCCATGGAATCAGAGGTAATAGATAGGAAACGACTTCAGGTTCTCCAAATTTAAATGCTAATCCTTGTAAAAGCCAAAGCATATCATGAATAAATGGAAGGTGGGGATAATTAAATTGGTTTAAATCTACTTCGGTGACGACACTTGCTAATTAATTTATTACGTTGATTAAGAAGAAAATTCGGACATTAATATTTTAAAATATTATATATATATATATATGTGTGTGTGTGTGCGTGTGTGTGTGTGTATTTATATCGAAAAAAGTGCGAGAAGCCTTGCACGTTTTGTTTAAAGTGTATATTTATTGTTATAATATTATTATATTTATATTAATTGTTAATATTATTAATATTACTTGCTTTTTGTATAATATATCATATGTCCATAGTGATAATTATGTTACTACACGTGCTTCGAGTATAAAGTTGATTCTCTTCAGGCTAATAAACTTGTAACTTTAGATATTGAGATTCGTTTGTCTTCCTGACGGACAAAAATATCATGTATATAAAGTTAAGTGGCGGTGACAAATTAGTGTTTTGGCCAACGAAATGAGAGTGATTCCCAAAACGGAAGAGATTTAACGAGCGAATGTGAATATATATATATATATATTCCATTTGTAAACGAGTTATTACATAACCTAGGTTTCTACCATCAGTGGTGTCTTCGTTGCACCACAAAAGAAATCATTTACAAAGCAAAGTTACATCACTTAAATGACCAAAATAAAATATATTTGGGTTCAACCAAAGATACTGGTTCAATCACAGGTCTATATTCAAAAAAGAAAACTTAAAAAAATCTCCAAAAATTTGGCTAGCCACGTGTGGAAATTAAAATCGAAATATGAAAAAACCCAGACATAACGTGGAGTATAGTAAAAACAGCCAAAATATGTAGACTCTGCCAAGAAGAAGATTATGTTATTCCCATACAACTGTTTAATGAAAGAGCGAAAATTATATTAAAAAATACCGCTTAGGTTCATACAACCATGGATGAAACCGCCATAATTCCTTGTAATTTTAAAAATTGCGCGTTCTAAAATTCCCTGCCAAGTGAGTATTAAAAACCAACAAAAAAAAAAAAAAAAAAAAAACACCATTACGTGAGGATTCTTAAAAAAAACAGTAAACGTTAAAATCAGTTATTGCAAATCACCTGAATACACCATTCATGGTAAAAACCTAGGTCGCGTTATAACGCGTTTACAAATGAAAAATATTGAAGAGTTCAACAATATAATTGTATTAAACACTTTTTAATACCAATGTGCACTGGTCTAATCTTATTATGATCAGAAACTAAGTAATTAAACAGTCAATCAATCAATCAATCAATCAATAATCATTTCACCCCGATCAAGGCGGAAATGCCACTGATGTGCAGGGGGTTACATAAATGTAAAAAGATTAATTAGAAAAGAGTGAGGAGTACAAACTAGTTAGAAAGGAACAATAGAAAGCAGGTGCGATGACAGATACATAGGTGGAGAGAAAGGGAAGATTATACAGGGGTGGGGAGAGAGCTAGAGTCCAGTGGTTAGTAGATGAGTATTGACTTTGCATTTAAATTTCTGGAGGTTGTAGCCGTCAGGAAAGCAAGAATACGGGAGCGAATTCCACAGGCGGGAAGTGCGAGAGAAGAAGCTGCAGGAGTAGAATTGTCGTCTGCATTTGGCTAACCTGACTGCGAATGGGTGGGACCCAGTTGCCAGTCTGGTTGCACGAGTAAAACCTGTTGAGGAGGCACCAGTGACTTAAGCTCATCCGAGCAGAAGCCATGAAAGTATTTATAGAACAGACAAAGGGAGGCCACATTTCGACGATGTGGAAGTGGCTGCAGTCGAGTCGCCAGATCAGTACCTATCACATTACAGACTCTCTTTTGGAGCTTGTCAAGAACACTGAGGAGAACGGCAGGGGAACCTGACCGTAAATGGCAGCAGTACTCCATGCACGGACGGATGGTTGACTTGTATATATGCAGGATGGATTCAGGTGGAAAAATCATCCTGGATCGACATAGTGACCCAACCTTCTTAGCAGTAGATTTTGCTATGGATTCAATATAGTGTATATATATATATATATATATATATATATATATATATATATATATATATATAAGCTTTCTGATCTGCTCACAGAAAATTGAGAAGAAAGTTTACCTAAATGTATCCCAAATGTTTTGATACTGGTTAGAATTTAAATTTAGATGCGTAATACTATTGCTACTTTTGAACTCTCGGGCGAGCTGTTTTCATCCACTTCTTTTTCATCCACAAGTGAGCTAATATTCTCCCTCTCTCCTCTTCTTAGTTTTTTCCTGACGAACCTCCCTTACTTCTTCATTTACTTTTCTTTACTTATCTTCATTTCCGATACATAAGAATTTCTCCATTTCACGTCCGACCGAGGTTGAACAATGCAATTCCTAGTAACCTGTTGAAATAGCTCTTCCCAAATTATAAATTTAAAATTTTTATTTAAAATTAAAGAATATTTGCTGTGTAAATTAAATTTACATCGAGCTCCTTGTTGGATCAGTTTTAATATTTTACCTAATATTGCTAGGTTCCGTTGTCATTATTTACTAATCTTTTCCTGGATTTGCTACCCTAACACGGTTATCAACGCACACTTCTGAGACAAACGCTTGTTGATAACACGTACATACTCAAACAAGAAAATAATAAGCAGAAACTAAAAATCCTCGAAGCACTCTACATTAAACAGTTTAAACCTGGTTTGAATACAATCAATTTCGATATTTCCAACAATGTACTCAAATGTCTGTAATCAGACCAGGGACCACAACACCACTATTTTGTCACTGTCTTCGGCCATCCGCCACGGTAGGGATGGACTTATATTTTCAATTCAATTATCTTTATTGTTAATAGCTTAAATGTTCTATGTTTACTGTGTGTTATTATTTACTCTTTGATAATGGCTTATGTGAGCCGAAAGCTTAGACCTGATAAAAAATTCAACAAATACTGTGATTTTTTGTTGTCTTTTAACGACATCACCATCAAGTATATCAGACGGTATGAACGGATCCTACACAAAATTAATAGACAAAACTTGTCTATATTATTCAATGAAACCTGCATTAATGAAAAAATGCTGCCAAAATATACACAATTTAAATATATATATATATATACATATTCAAACATACGCACCGTAATAGGGGCGCTAGAGGGTGTCGTCAGTGATGGCATCGCGAGGATCACTAGGGGGTTTCGGGTCTTTCAACATCAGATTCCCCTCACCGCGCTGACCCGACCAGAGATGATCAGCCTCCTGCCCACCCTCGATAAGCACTTTCAGACACTGGAAAATTACGTTTAGGCCCGGTATGAAACCCTGCAAATGCTTCCGATTGGCGACAGTCAGAGCCACTTTCCATTTAGAGACGAACCGCACATGAGCTCGCCCGGAACATTAATTTAGACGCAGAATTTCGGGGAATTTTAGCTAAGAATTTGGAATCCAGGCACTCTCTCTTTCGATCCATAACCAATTAGCTGTTCTTTCCGCTGTTTCGGTTATGGACTTGAGTGCTTTCCTTTTTTTATTCCCACTATCCCAATATCTCTTAAGGCTTTGCATAAGGACCTTGCTGCAAATCCTCTAGTCCCCACTTCTATAGGAGTGCAGCTAGCCCTCCAGCCTTTAACCCTGCAACTCTCCAGCAGTTCGTCATATTCTAACTTCTTCCTTTCATGAGCTTCTTCTGCGTTTTCTTCCCAGGGGACCGTCAGTTCCCACAAGATTATCTTCTTCAATTTATGTGAGAAGAAAACTATATCTGGGCGAAGTTTTGTGATGGCAATTTGCTCTGGGAATTTTAATCTTGAGCCTATATTGGCCCTTAGTTCCCAGTCTGTTGCACGAGATAGCAGATTCGCATTTTCCTTTCTATTTCGTGGGATTTTCGTGCCCGCTTTAATAAATTTTATCTGCCTTGTGTATGGGTTGTAAACATTCTCTTTGATAGCATTTTGAACTATTTTCACGATCTCTATTAGAATTTCGTCATAGCGCCACCTGTAACGCCCATCAGCTAGTGCAGATTTACAGCTACTCAGGCTATGTTTTAAGGTACCTCTGCGCCCACAAAGATGACAATTTAGCGACTGGGTTTATATATTGATTAATACTTAGTTTTTGGTCATAATCGGGTTAGACCAGTACATGGTTCGATCACAGATCTACATTTAAGATTGAAAAATTAAAAACCAATACAAAATTAGCTAGCCACGTGTAGAAGTTGAAATCAAAATATGGAAAAGACCCAAATATAACGTGGGGCATTGTAAAAACAGCCAAGCCTTACAACAGTGGAAAAATATGTAGACTGTGCCAAGAAGAAAAATATGAAATTATGCTATTCCCCCCCCCCCCCAAAAAAAAAAACTGTTAATTGAAAGAACGGAAATTAGTACTAACAAAATACCTTTTAGATTAATACAACCATGGATAAAACCGCCATAATTCGTTTTAATTTAAAGATTGCGCGTTCATAAATCCCCTGCCACGTGAGCGTTTAAATAAAATACCGTCACAAGAGCGTTCTTAAAAAGGAAAACGGTAAACGGTAAAACCAGTTATTAAAAATCACCTGAAGACACCACTCATGGTAGAAACCTGGGTAGCGGAAAAACTCGTTTACAAATGGAATATATATATAATTGGAGTAGATAGACTAAACTATCGCCCGGTTCACACTCCACCGGTTTATTGAACAGGTGAAGAGGTTCATCTCTTGTTCCCTGTTTAGGATGTGGTTTCCGGCTTTCTCTTTTCCAATCTTTTCACTCTTACGTAGCCCCCTGCACATCAGTGGCGTTACCGCCTTGCTCGGGGTGATATGATTAATATATATATATATATATATATATATATATATATATATATATATCAGAAAAGAAAACATATTTAAGGCGATTATAAATCTTGATTTATTATGATAGGCCGGTTAGGGTCCATCCCGTCTGATCGTGAAATATCAAAAATATCAAATATCAGAAATCGTCTGGTATTTCGCGAACTGGTGGGATGGATGTTAATCTGCCTGACGAAATAACTCAAGATTAATAATGACATTAAATGTGTTGAGTTTTTTTCTTTTTTCTATCTCACATTTCCCTGGTTAATATCCACTAAGCTCTCTGTTTTATCTATTTAATATTTTGTATAAGATAAATCTTTGGGATTAGCCTCTCACTTGTATGGATTTTACATTTTTTCTTCTATCTCTCGCTCTCTCTTTCTCTCTCTCTCTCTCACCGTCTCTCTTTCTCGTTATCTATCTATCTATCTATCTATCTATCTATCTATCTATCTATCTATCTATCCGAATGAGTATAGAACGAAGATAAAAAAAAAAACTTTTTCCCGTCCTAAACATTAATTTAAAACAGTGCTCGATATATGATGTGGAGAGCTGTGAATATTTATTATAAATTATGTTTTAGAAAATGTACATAATTTTTTCTATATATGTCCTCTTCTCCACAATCATATGTTTGTTTCAATGTTGGGACTCCAACATATCATCAGGAGAAGGAACTTCATTCTCCCAATGATATGTTGGAGTCCCAACATTGAAACAAACATATGATTGTGGAGAAGAGGACATATATAGAAAAAATTATGTACATGTTCTAAAACATAATTTATAATATATATATATATATATATATATATATATTATAAATATATTATAAAATATTATATATATATATATATATATATATGTATGTATGTATGTATGTGTGTGTGTTTTCTAATTCTAAACAGTTACTGTATGAATAATCCACAAAATAGACGTTGAGAATAATAGTATATCAACAAGTACAAGACTCGCACGCTGCGTGAAGTAGATACACTGCTAGTGAACTGCTAGTCAGTAGAATCTCTATATTTACCTGCCTCTTCACATAGGCGGAATGCGGCACAATGTTATTTTTAAAGTGAGGTCTCCGAGCCCTTAAGCTCGGTCAAAACTATCCCGTTCACTCTGCATAAGACCTTGTCAGGGCTACTGTCGACTTTCTCTAGACGTGACTCTGCTCTTCAGCGGAGCCAATCTGGGTTCTTCCTGATGGCTGCTAGTCAGTATAATCACTATGTATTTTATGCCTACACACTAGGACGAATGCCCAAGTCGGTTGCGACACCAGGTCAATTAAATTGGGCATTTCGAGACCTTAAGCTCCGCAAAAATATCCCATAGACCCTGCTTGTTGTGCCGGGCCCTTTTATTTATCTTCTGTCGGGTTAATTATTCTTTAACCTAAAACATGATGCAACATGTTGACTGAACAAATGAACATATTTTCCTTTCTTTTAACTTTATACAAAACTAGCAGTATAGTCCGGCGTTGCTCGGTTGTAATGAAAGCTTTAAAACTAATCCATGGTCCTGGAGCCCAGACACTTTTGACGTTGGCACGAAAGACTAAAAAGCAATAGTTGTTTCCAGTTAAAGCGAAACCGTAGACTGAAAGAAAAATGAATGGATGTAAGTCAAATTTTGATTTCCTGGTATCGATATAAAATTTTCTGCACTATTGTAAGAACTGCAATTTTGAAACTTCTGAATATCGTTTATTATGTCTTTGTCTATGGGTGTATCAAATTTCATTAAAATCGGACCACTCCTTCTATAACCCGATTTTTTTGATTATCGATTTTCGATATTTATTGGTGGTACCTCGACACAAAACCTAGCTAAGAACACTCACAGACGCTTATAGTACAATTGTGTAAATTTTCAAGAAAATCGGTTCAGCCGTTTCAGAGTCTATACTTAACGGATACACACACACACAAAGTTCCATTTATAAATAAGTTTAGATGTATGTAAAATAATCAATGGGCAACAACTCCCACATTTCTTTATCCTGCTGAACTAATTGCATGCCTTATCTTATCAACTTCCAATTGTATGTTTTTGTTTGAATATATATATATATATATATATATATATATATATATATATATATATATATATATTCTTCCTGTTGTTTCAAAGTCGGATTGTTGTCGTTTCTTATTCTTTCTTCATCTTGTAATCCTGAGAGTGGTATCGAATCGAATATAGAATTTTGTTGGAGAGTTTCAAAGATGTTATTTAACCAGATCAGAAGAAAACTGAAGTTTACAGTCTTTGAGCCAGACGCAGTTTTCAACCTGATGGTAACATCTTCGAAAGCCCTCCACATTATTATTGTTGTACAAAACAGTTCTCATTATTTGTACAGTAAAGTTCCTTTTGATGATTTCATCTGAATTGTCATCAATTATCTACAAAGAAAACAAAATAATCAGTGTATTTTAACGTTTTTTTTTAAACATTTCCAGAATATTCATCCGTCATTTTCATATTTTTAACAAATTCCCAAAATGTCCATTTTCCTTTCAAATATTTTCGACCTTCCAACAATTAAAAAATTCTATGGACGATTTTTTCGCGCAATTTAATTCAGTTCTGAAATTTTGAATAACTTCATTTTTTTTTTGTTTTTGTTTTCCTGTTAATAGCTTATAGTTTTTATTATTTTTAAGTTATTATTTTTTGAAGAGGTGCGGCTGAATTAAATTCCACATTATTCGGCCAAATAATTCGATTGTTAAAAATATGGTTTAAATTTGTAGTTATCCTTACATTACAAGAATTTCATATTTCATTTTTTTATTCCGTCTTTGTAAAGATCATTTAGATTTTTTTAGTTTCTTTTTCAAATTTTGTTTTTATTCCATTTATCATTCGTTACGCTTGTCAAGAAATTTTCAATATCTTTTATGACGTCATTTCAACTGCTGGGTCTTTTTATTTGTCATTTTTTGCTCTTGCCTTAAATTCTGTTTTAATATTTCTTTTTAGCAGCCAAAAAGATCTTAGTATTCCAAATACAATATTATGCAAAAATATTCATCCATATTTTAAACATAATACGAACTCAAAAAGACCTTAATAAGATTTCAAATATACAAAGGCAAAAAACCGTATACATATTCCAAACATAATATGAAGGCAAATAAATCCAATTAATATTCCCAATATTATCCAAAAACAAAAAGACCTCATTTATATTCCAAACATAAAACTAAGGCAAAAAGATCTAATTATTATTCTAAGTTATATGCAAAGGCAAAAAGACCTTATCCATATTCTAAACATAATATGCGAGCAAAAAGACCCAATTAATATTCCAAATATTTTCCAGATTAAAAAAAAAGACTTAATTTATATTTCAAGCATCATACAAATACAAAAAGACCTAATTAATCTTCCGAATATTATACAAAGTCAAAAAGATCTAATTTGTATTTCAAGCATAATACGAAGGCAAAAAGATCTAATTAATATTCCAAATATATTACAAAGGCAAAGAAACATCATTCATATTCCAAACATAATATGAAGGCAAAAAGGCCTAATCAATATTCCAAACATTTATATATAGATAAAACAACCTTATTCCTATTCCAAACGTAATACGAAAACAAAAAGACCCAATTAATATTACGAACATTATACATATGCAAAAAGACCTTATTTATATTTCAAGCATAATACGAAGGAAAATGATTTAATATTTAAAATATTATACAAAGACAAAGAAACATCGTTCATATTCTAATCATAATACGAAAGTCAAACGACCTTATTCATATTCCAAATATTATACTAAGGCAAACATTTCTTGTTCATTTTTGACTAATGATAAATAGCATCACGGTTCAATTATTTCCATTAGTTTTGTCTTGTAGAAGATTTAAATTTCTGTCTTCGAGAGATTGAATTCTTAACGGTTTGGCAAGCGAACGCAAGCAACATAACTCGACTATATTCTGTAAAAAGCGGTTTAATTTCTATTTTTGTTTTCAGAAATTGAATTAAATCAACTTTACAGTGTTAGCTGCTTGTGGTAAGTCAACCGGGATTCAGTCCATTTTTCAGTCTGTTTTTGTGAAATTTCTTGGAAATTATTTTATTTATTTAATTATTTTTTTTTTCTTTCGTCTTTTGGTCGTCTTTGATTTTTTTTTTCGTCACTTAATTTGTGTAAATAATTTTGCTATTCAAGGGTATTTTTGACTTTTACAAAGTTAAAACTTTGTAAACCTCAGTCACTTTTTCTTTGTTTCTTTTTTTTTCTTTTTCTTCTTTTTTTTTAATTGGAGTAGATAGTTTCTACTATCGCCCGGTCTCACACTCCACCCCCTTCTTTTGAATGAGTTTAGAGGTGATCACCTTGTTTCTTGTTTAGGAAGGGGTTCCCGGTTCATCCCCTTTCTCTGGTCTTGGTGTTAGTTGAGCTGGAAGCTCTTTGCAGGTACGGAGTATGGTGGCAACGTCTTTACATTCTGAGGTTACCGGGTTGGCAGTTTCCTGGTTGCTGCTTCCGACTGGTAGTTAGGAGCCCGAACTCTTGCGTAGCGTCTTGAGAGGCTGCTCTGATCAACAGTTGAATAATACCGGGGTTCTTGTAGTGCCATATCGCGCATGGACGGGCGTCCCTGCATGAACGTTCGGTGGGCAACCCCGAGGCCACATTATGTTGTAGGCTGCGCCAGTTTCCATCCTTCACAAGTTGCAAATGATTGACCGACTGATTCTATTCTAAGACCACTCCTTAACTGAATTACTATGGAAAAAAGCAAACATAATAACAAAACTAAACCAGCTCATTTGAAAACGCCTAAACATGTCTGCATCTCTTTCACTAACATACGCGGCATCCGCACCAACTTCCCCAGCGGAGATTCTTTCCTCCATAATAACTCACCTGATATATTAGCCCTATGTGAAACTAATCTTAACCCTTTTATCCCCTCATCTGAGTTCTGCGTTCCTGGCTACCTTCCATTCTTCAGGAAGGACTCCAATGTTCATATGCATGGGCTTGGTGTCTATGTCAGCGAACACCTTCCTTTAGCTAGGGTGTCATCTTTTGAATCCCCAGATCATTCTTTCATGTGCTTCCGCCTCTCACTTCTCAGCTCGATTAGCTATCTCTTCTTTCTCTACCGCTCTCCTTCCTCCCCTGACTGTTCGTTACTTGACATCATTTCTGACAATATTGAAAAAGCCATTTCTACCCATCCCTCTGCCCATGTATTCGTGTTTGATGACTTTAACGCCCACCACACCAAGTGGCTGAAGAACGCTGTCACTGACCCTGCTGGTGTCCACACCATGAACTTTTCAATCACCCAATCCCTTACACAAGTAGTGGACTTCCCCACGCGTTTCTCCGACAACCCTAGCGGAAGGGACTCACTTCTAGACCTCTGCTTCACTTCCATCCCAGACTCTTGCACTACCAGACAACTCTGCCCACTTGGAAACTCTGACCACACTGTAGTGTCCGTCAATATTTCACTCCACTCCCGCCCAACCCATGAAACACAGACAAGTAGAATATCCTACTGCTATCAAAGAGCAGACTGGGATTCGTTCCGAGACTTCCTCTGTGACATCCCTTGGAACAACGTTTTTAGTCTTCCCATCGAAGAATGTGCATCCGAGGTCTCCCTGGGTTAAGGCTGGCATCGATGCCTTCATCCCTGCTAGGAAATTCCAGCTTAAATCTCATTCGTCTCCATGGTTCTCGCCCGCTTGCTCGGCTGCCATTGCCCACCGGAATCATTTCTTCCGACTCTATCGTAACTATGCGTCGGAACAAAACAGGCGCCTTTTCACTTCAGCTCGTAATAAGTGTAAAAGGATACTTAACGAAGCTAAGATGTTGTTTGCTGCCAGAATGAAGCAACGCATAGCATGCTCTAAATTCGGCACTAAAGACTACTGGCGACTCTGTAAAAGAGTACTTAACAAGAGCAAGTCCACAATACCCCCGCTAATCAACAAATTTGAGGTCCTCACCTCCCCAGCAGATAAGGTTGAATGTTTTGCCCGCAGATTCTCGAACAATTCGAGTCTGGACTCATCTGGAGTTTTTACACCCGACTTCTCACCTAGAACCGAGGCACAACTGAATGATGTCCACATTACACCTTCGCTTGTCTCTAAGATAATCTTAAAACTTGACCCTCACAAAGCGAGCGGTGGTGACGGAATCCCAAACATAGTCTTAAAGAAATGTGCCCCTGAACTCTCCTCTATCCTTTCTAAGCTCTACAACCTCTGCCTATCTGCTTCCTGCTTTCCTGCCTGTTGGAAATCTTCCTCTATAGTTCCTATGTTTAAAAACACTGGAGAACCCTCTGACCCTGCAAATTACCGCCCTATCAGCCTTCTTCCGATTTTTGGCAAAGTGTTCGAAGCCATTATCAACGCCGAGGTGGTTCAGCATCTCACAGCACACAGGCTCCTCTCGGACAAGCAATATGGTTTCCGATTCACCAGGTCTACTGCTGATATGCTAACGACCATCACCGAGTACATATACCAGGCACTCGACAGGAATGGCGAAGCTCGAACCGTTGCATTGGATATATCTAAGACGTTCGACAGAGTTTGGCATGCTGGCCTTCTATGTAAACTGCGGAGCTATGGTATAACTGGACATTTGTTTGAACTAATCCAGTCATTCCTCTCTAACCGCACAATGAAAGTGGTATTAAACGGACATGCCTCTCAGAACTACCATACAAACGCAGGTGTCCCCCAAGGCTCCATCTTAGGTCCTACACTCTTCCTGATATATATTAATGATCTCCTTGATTCCATAAGAACCCAAATAGGTTTGTACGCCGATGACACCACAGTTTACTCTCGCCTCCAACAAAAATCTGGTGTAGGCATCAAAGCTAAACTCGCAGCCGAGATTGAAAAAGACCTCCAATCCATATTGGACTGGGGTAAGAAATGGCTAGTAAATTTTAATGCTTCTAAAACGAAGCTACTGTCAATTAACCATCATCGACAATCTCACCTACCTCCCATTAGCATGGACCAGGCTTGCCTCCCAGAGAGTAAAACACTACAACTCCTTGGTCTCACACTTTCAGCGGACCTCAAATGGAATGACTATATCGAATCCATTGCTAAATCCGCTGCTATGAAAGTCGGTTCTCTGTGTAGGGCCCGGAAGTTTTTTCCGTCTAAATCTATCCTGCACATTTACAAATCTACCATCCGCCCGTGCATTGAATACTGCTGCCATATCTGGTCGGGTGCCCCTGCTGTTCTCCTCGGGCTTCTCGATAAGGTTCAGAGGAGGGTCTGTAATGTGATAGATACCGACTTGGCAGACCGCCTGCAGTCTCTCTCCCACCGGCGAGACGTGGCTTCCCTGTGTCTCTTCTATAAATACTTTCACGGCTTCTGCTCCGATGAACTTAGATCACTGGTGCCCCCTTAAATACGAATTTGCACGAGATACTAGATTAGCAACTAGATCCCACCCTTTTACAGTGAAACCGATAAAATGCAGCCGTAACTTCTACTCCAACAGTTTCTTTCCTCGCGTTTCCCGACTGTGGAATTCTCTTCCAAACGATTGCTTCCCCGACGGCTACAATCTCCAGGAGTTTAAATGTAAGGCCAATACACACCTCCTAACACACTAACCTGCTCCCATTCTATCAAGCACTCTTCCCATCTGCCCGACCCTCATCCTCGCTATCCTTACTCATCTGTCACCTTTCTCCTGACATTCCCTATGTCTATCCACTCCTTCTCTTTACCTTCCCCTATGTAGCCCCATGCGCAATAGTGGCAGTGGAATGCCTTGCTTGGGGTGAGATGATTAAAAAAAAAATAAATATAAGACATACCACATGACAACCCAGTACTCTCTTCTTTATTACCAGCGAAATTTTCCTCTCTCTTAATCCTCTACTTAACATTTGGAATGCACTTGGGTCATGCCAATACACCTTTGGATCTCCATATCGCACTTTCTGTCTTCTGTTAGAATACTTGCAAAGTAGTTAAATTTCTGCACCCGTTTCTGCACTCATAATTTATTTTCTGTTTCTGGGGAGAAGAAACAACCTTGTCTTACACCCTTTTTATCTATCAGCACTGTATCATCTACGTATCTTATATTGTTCAGACTGCCGCCAATGACGATTTCTGGCAAGGCTTCTAGATATCTCAGAATTGGTTCGTTGCATAGGTTGAATAAATCTGGTGAAAAGACATATACTTGTCTTACAGACCTTTTTATTTTTGTATATCTGATGATTTCGTTTCCTGTCCGTATGCAGGTATTTTGCTGCTTGTGCCGGTTCTTGATTACTCTGTTTACCAAGCGTCTCTATCAGGTGCTTGTGCCGTACTTTGTCGAATGCCTTTTCGTAGTCGATGAAACACAGCTAAACGTTCTTCTGCTTTTCTATTGTCCTTTCTGATAGCATTCTAAGCATAAATATATCGTTTCTTGTTCCTTAAAGAAACCGAACTGTTGTCTTATTTCCGGTCAGATTCTTTTGGACGCTCTGTTCATCAGAATTCGGATAATTAGTTTTGTTACCTGACTCATTAGGCTGATTGCCCGGTGCAGTTCCCGTTCCTTTCTACCTGGATTCTTAGGTACTGCTATGAAAATAGATCTGCTTAGTTCTTCCGGTATTTCACCGATGTCGTATATATCCTTTATAATTGATGTGACTTTGTCTACGCCAAAATCGTCTGAGCCCGACATCATCTCTATTACAAGGCCATCTGATCCAGCTGCTTTTTTTTCAATTTAGTTTAGCCAGTGCAGCTGATTGCCCGGTGCAGTTCCCGTTCCTTTCTACCTGGATTCTTAGGTAGTGCTATGAAAATAGATCTGCTTAGTTGTTCCTGGATTTCACCGCTGTTGTAGATTTAGTTTCATAATTGATGTGATTTTGTCTATGCCGGAATTGTCTAAACCTGCCATCATCACAATTACAAGACCGACTGATCCAGCTGCTTTTTTCAATTTAGTTTAGCCAGTGCAGCTGATTGGCCGCTGCAATTCGCATTTCTTTTTCCCTGGATTCTTAGGTAGTGCGATGAAAATAGATCTGCTTAGTTCTTCCGGTATTTCACCGATGTCGTATATATCATTTATAATTGATGCGACTTTGTCTACGCCAAAATCGTCTGAGCCCGACATCATCTCTATTACAAGGCCATCTGATCCAGCTGCTTATTTTTTCAATTTAGTTTAGCCAGTGCAGCTGATTGACCGCTGCAATTCGCATTTCTTTCGACCTGGATTTTTAGGTAGTGCTATGAAAATAGAACTGCTTAGTTCTTCCGGTATTTCACCGCTGTTGTATATATCCTTTATAATTAATGCAACTTTGTCTACGTCACAATCGTTTGAGCCTGCCATCATCTCTATTACAATGCCGTCTGAGCCAGCTGCCTTTTTTAAAATTTAGTTTAGCCAGTGCAGCTTCCCCTTCAGATTTTATTAAATCTGCGACGTCTCTTGTCGTGGAAGAGATCTCTTATATATTCTTACCACCGCTGAAATAGTTCCTTCTTCTCTAATATGAGTTTTACATCCTTGGATTTATACATCCCGTTGAGAATCATTTTTTGTCCGGTTAGTTCCGTTACTTTTTATGCACGTCTCTTTTATTGGTCGTGCTCAATCTCTCTATTTCTGCACATTTGTCAACGAGCCATTCCTCTTTTGCTTGTCTGTATTTTCTCCTTACTTGAAAGGGACCTCCAATCCGTAGTGACCTGGGGTAGGAAATGGTTGGTAAATTTCAATGCCTCCAAAACAAAGCTGTTATCAACTAACCACCATAGACAATCGCATCTACCTCCCATTAGCATGGGACAGGCTAGCCTCCCAGAGAGTAAAATACTACGCCTCCTTGGCCTTACACTCTCGGCGGACCTCAAATGGAATGACTATATTGAATCCATTGCCAAATCTGCTGCTATGAAAGTGGGCTCCCTATGCAGGGCCCGGAAATTTTTCCCACCTGAAACTATTCTGCACATATACAAATCTACCATCCGCCCGTGTATTGAATATTGCTGCCATATCTGGTCGGGTGCCCCTGCTGCTCTCCTTGGGCTTCTTGACAAAATACAAAGGAGGATCTGTAACGTGGTTGATACTGACTTGGCAGACCGGCTGCAGCCGCTCTCACACCGGCGTGATGTAGCTTCCCTGTGCCTCTTCTACAAGTACTTTCATGGCTTCTGCTCCGATGAGCTTAGATCACTGGTGCCGCCTAAGCACGAATTTACACGAGATACTAGATTAGCAACTAGGTCCCACCCTTTTACAGTTAAACAAATAAGATGTAACCGTAAATTCTACTCCAACAGCTTCTTTTCTCGCGCTTCCCGCCTGTGGAACGTCCTTCCACAAGTCTGCTTTCCCGACAGTTACAATCTCCAGGTGTTTAAATGTAGGGTCAATAGACACCTCCTATCACACTAACTCCCAACTATTCTCACAACACTCTCATCTACCCAACCCTCATTCTCGGTATCCTCACTCGCCTATCACCCACCCTCTGTTATTTCCTATATTTAATCAGCCTTTCTCCACTCTACGTAGCCCCCTGCACAGTAGTGGCAGTGACATGCCTTGCTCGGGGTGAAATGCTTATAAAAAAAAAAAAAATTTCCTTGTTTAGTTTCCTGGACTCGTTCCATGTGTTCGCATTATTTTCTGTCTCTTATCATGTGATTTACTAATTTTCTATTCTACGTCTGTTTTGCTTTGGAACTATGTCGTCGGCTGATGTTATTAATGTTTCTTTTAGTGCTTCCCTTTTTCCTTCATAATCGATGTGATCTTGTCTATGTCGAAATCGTCTAAGCCTGACATCATCTCTATTACAAGGCCGTCTGATCAAGCTGCCTGTTTTAGTTTAGCAAGTGCAGCTGATTGACCGCTGCAATTCCCATTCTTTTATTCCTGGATTCTTAAGCAGTGCTATAAAAATAAATCTGCTTAGTTCTTCCGGGATTTCACCGCTGTTGTAGATTTCCTTCATAACCGATGTGATTTTGTCTACGCCGAAATCGTCTAAGCCTGATATCATCTCTATTACAATTCCGTCTGATCCAGCTGCCTTTTTTCAATTTAGTTTAGTCAGTACTTATTAATGTTTCTTTTAGGGCGTCTCGTCTTAAGTTCCCGTTTCATATTTGTCGCTCGTATATCTGTTCACTCTATTCGTGTATTCTGCCTGCAGATTGAGGTCCTTCACGAGTGTGTCGTAATGCAGTCCGGGTGCTACACTAGCCTACTTCATTCTCTGCAGTTTCATCCTTAATTTCTATATAACCGGGATGTGGTTCGCTTCAACAGTCAACACTTGGATAAGTTTTACAATCAACAATTTTTCACTTAATCTCCTGTTTATTGTTATACTAGCATCATAGCCCGGCGTTGCCCGGGCAACTCAAAAATTATTTATTTTCTTTTACTGAAATTAGAAATATAAAAACTATTACGCTCTCAGTTCAGAGATTTTCGAAGAATATTTAATAATGTAGACATTTAATTTTTGGGAAAATGCTACATTAATGCCACACAAATTACAGACAGTTAATTTTCTCATGAAATATTTAGCGAAAAAAATATTTTTTTAAAAATTTTATTTTCTGAAGTATGAAATATTAAATCTGAAAAAAAATGACTTAAATAATTAAATTAACCATTGGCACATTGTTTTTTTACATATTTTGTTTTTGTTTGAAAAAACACTTTTTTAACAAATATTTCTTTTGTTTCAAAATTACGGGGAAAATATTCACATTTTTTGTTGACCAAATGAATTTTTAAAATGTCGGAATAAAAATTAGATATAAAGACTCTTTTTTTTAAAAATAAAAACACATTTTAACCGCGTTTGACAAGGGTGATTTGATTTCTGTGACGTAATTTAGCAACCATCTTAGATCTTAGACATTTTACTGAGCAAATGTAAACAATCGGCTCCATTGGCCAAAAAGTGTGAAAGGGGAAATTGCTGAACTTAAACTCAAACCGTATGTATCGACCTGGCTTCCCTGTAGAAATGTGTCCGTAGAAAGTTTGAATGGCGTAGCTTAAAAAATGTAGGCGTGCGTAGGGAACAGTCACACACAAACTCACAGATTGCCTTATATATATATATATATATATATATATATATATATATAACAAATTTGTTTTCTTTTATTACCTCCTAGGTTTCACTATATCCATAATCGTCTTGGGTGTTCTTGAAATCCCAGATGTTGGTTACTACTTGGTCATTCGCTGTGCATCATTGGACTTATTTTTCACCTTGGTCATTGAAGATTTTGATCCAAAGTTACAGCTGTTATCCCTTCCCTCTCCTTACCTATTTGGCGTTTAGGTCTCTCATGATAATTCTAATGTTTTGCGATTTACATTGAGCAGTATCCAGTGTGGAGTAGAAACATTCGATTTCTTCCTCAGTGCTTTCTGCTTTCAGTGCATATATTACTATAACCGCAATGTTGAAGAGATTTCTTTTCCGTTTGACCAGCAAAACTTCAAATTCTATATGTCTCTGTTCAGTATCAAGCTGTATTTTTGCTGCCTGCGTATATCATCCTGAGGTTGCCACTGAAAAAATCTCCATTGTTTGGCCATTTAGTTTCACACACTCTCAGAAACTGAAATGCAATTTGTTCGTTGCTTGATATTCCCCAGCAGTTCACAGTTGTTCAGTGTCCTGACACTAAACACAAAATTACATCTCGGGTAATTTTGTGTTTAGTGCGAACAGTCACAGGATAACGGTCCGGTAATAACTGTTGCTCATGTCGTTCCTTCCCGGGCGCGAGACCAACACCGAAGAATTGTGTCCCCTTTACGCTGTTGGCACTAACAGTCGCTGGATGATGGTGAGATGACACCTATTGCCCATGTCAATCCTTACTGTATGTATAGGTGTGTATGTATGCATGTAAGCCGCATTTATCATGGTCGGAGTTGAGCCGGCTTCCTCCCCGACGGAAAAAGTCTCATTGGGATTTGATTAAAGGCAGGGTCCCAAGTCTTACGCTGTTATTTAACCCATAACTGGAGGGAAAGGACGGATTAATACTTTTCCCAAATGTACTAGCGTGTGAGTGAATGCAGGGCATTTAACTGGAATTCGAACTCGGCTCACCGATTTCTCTTTCTTTCCGTGCCGATATCCACTGCACCACAATCCGTCAATAAACGCTTACAGCACCTGGTATTCCCAAGCAGTCACCCATCTAAGTACTGACCAGGTTCAACGTTGCTTAACTTCGGTGATCGAACGGAAACCGGTGTATTCAATTATATATATATTAATTGTTTAATTACTTAGTTTTTGGTGTGATTAGAACTGTGTACGTTTGTATTAAAAGTGTTCAATACAATTATATTGTAGAACTTTTGAATATTTTCCATTTGTAAACGATTTATTACACGACCTAATTTTTTACGGTGAGTGGTGTCTTCAAGCGATTTTCAATCACTAATAATAATTTTATTTATTTTAATTATTATTTATTTTCAATAAATAATAATTATTATTTATAATAATAATAATAATAATAATAATAATAATAATTATTATTATTATTATTATTATTATTTATTTATTTATTTATTTTCAATAAGTAATAATAATTTTATTGAAAATCGCCTGAAGACACCACTCATGTTAAAAACCTAGCTCCCGTAATAACTCATTTACAAATGGAATATATATATATATATATATCCGAGTGAGTATAGAATGAGGAGAGAAAAAAGAAAAAAAAATTTCCGTCCAAAACATTAATTTAAAACAGTGCTCGATATATGATGTATAGAGCTATGAATATTTATTATAAATTGTGTTTTAGAACATGTACATAATTTCTTCTATATATGTCCGCTTCTCTACAATCATATGGCTGTTTCAGTGTTTGGAACCCAAACACATCATCGGGAGAAATAAAGGTTTGGAATCATTCTCTGTTTATATTTGGTTCGTTGTTGTCGTGGGGGTTGGTTGGGGTTATTGGTAATTAAGTTAAAGTGTCTCTCGTTTTGACCGTTCGACCCTCGAAGAATTCGGTGTGTAAGTGCGAAATTGTTGATTAATGGTATTATCTGTTGGGATGTACGTCCTATCGGTCGGGTATATCTTCCGGTTAGAATTGGTTGGGGTTATTGGTAATTAAGTTAATGTGTCTCTCGTTTTGACCGTTCGACCCTCGAAGAATGCGGTGTGTAAGTGCGAAATTGTTGATTAATGGTATTATATGTTGGAATGTATGTCCTATCGGTCGGGTATATCTTCCGGTTAGAATTTCTAAGAGGGCTTCGTGTTGAGTTGTCATTTTTATGGTTGGCTATCGTTTAATTGATATATGTCTGCTGTTAGTGGACCTAATTCATGTATTACCTTTGATCCTGTGTCTAGGTTCACTTTGGGGTTTCTTAGATAGACGTGATAGGGGTGGGGTGTTTTTTCTTTCGAATTTTGATTTTTTCGGTATGGAACATTTTCTTATTTTATAGGGTTTTTTTTTTAAATATTTTTTTTATATGTTATAGTCAAGTTTGGAGTGTTATTGTATTTATACGAAGTTATTTCAAGAAATATAAATTTGTATTCTTTAGGAAGTAAATGCAAATTAGCGTTTTATCAATTTTTTGTATAAAGTTGTATGTTTAATTTTTTTTATTTCCTTTTTTCTATAAATTATCGTTTGGAATTCTATTTATTTCTTTTAATTTTTTTAAATATTTCATTTATTTAGATATTTTTGCGGGCATTAGATCTTGCTTTAAGGATTTATTACATCGATTTTTTCTATAGCATTTTTTATCTTTTATAATAATAAAAATATCTATTCAAATTTCCAGTACTTTTTTGTGTAATTTTAGGTTTAGATCTTACGTGTGCTTAGAGTTTATTTTTGTGTATGATATAATTATTCTGAAGTAGTATATTTAATCTTGATTTTGAATATATGAATTTTGATTATTTTTCGAGTTTGGGAGCTATTTGTTTAATTTGGATTTTTCAAGTAAGTAAGGTTATTGTGTTAAGTAAGGTTATTGGTGTAGGCTTTAGTGATAGAACTTGCTTTAAGGATTTATTGGATCGAGTTTTTCTATAGTATATTTATCTTTTATAATAAGAATATCTAATCAAACTCTTAGTATTTCTTAGCATGATTGTAGTGTTAGGTCACTAATGTGCTTGCAGTTTACTGTGGTTTCGTGTCTCTGATTTAAAAGCTTGTTACTATTTATATATTTAAGGATCTCTATTTTTTCTTGAAGGCAAAGAAAGCATGGTTCTTTTATAGATTTTGCTGTTCTTGCTTTTTTGAGAATTTTTTATTTGACTTTAGGTGTTTCATCCATTCTTTCTTTTTTCATTTTTTTTTCTTTCGTGTATTTGTCCTTTCTTTCGTTCATTTATTCGTTCTTCTTTTTGTCCGTTTATTTCCTTTCTTTATTTCTTCTCTTCTTTCTTTCTTTCTTTCTTTCTTTCTTTCTTTCTGTCTTTCTTTCCTATATTTCATTCTTATTTTCTTTTTAAAGATGTTATTACTCTTGCCTTCTTTCTCATGTTTTCAACTTTCATTTCAAGTAAGTATTTTTATTAATTTGTTTCAAATTCTTTTTTCTTCCCTTTCTTTCAGTTATTCGTTCTTTCTTTCTTTTGCTTTTTCTTTCTTTCTTTTCTTCCATTTATTTAATTTATAAGTTTTTTGATCAACAATGGTTACACAAATTTCTTCGTTCTTTCTTTCTTTTTTCTTTCTTTTATTTTATCGTTCTTTCTTTCATTCAGCCATTGTTTCTTTCTTTCCGTTTCCTTTCTTGTTCTTTCGTTTGTTTATTAGTTCTTTCTTTTTTTCATTCGTTTCTTTTCTATTATTCATACTTTTTGATTTATACGTTTTTTCTTTCTTTCATTTATTTATTCGTTCTTTCCTTCCTTCATTCTTTTCTTTCTTTCTTTCTTACTTTCTTTCTTTCTTTCTTCTCGATATTTCATTAGTATTTACTTTTAAAAATGTTATTACTCTTGCCTTCTTTCTCATACTTTCAAATTTCATTTCAAGTACGTGTTTTCTTATTAATTTGTTTCAAGTTTTTTCTTTTATTTTTTTCTTTATTCATTCTTTCTTTCTCTTGTTCTTTCTTTCTTTCTCTTTTTCCTTCTTTCTTTCTTTCGTTTGTTCTTCCTTTTTTCCTTCATTTATTTAATTTTTAATTTCTCATCAACAATGGTTAAACAAATTTCTTTTTTTCTTTCTTTAGTTTTTTCATCTTTTCTTTCGTTTCTTTCGTTTCTTTCTTTCTTTCGTTTCTTTCTTTCTTTCGTTTCTTTCTTTCTTTTATTTGTTCTATTTTTCGTTCATTCGTTCTTTTTTTGTTCATTTGTTTCATTTCTATTTTTCCCTCCTTCCTTCCTTCCTTCCTTCCTTCCTTCCTTCCTATCATCTTATTTTTTAACCTATAAGTTTCTTATATTAACTGCCCAAATTTGTATTTTTTCTTTCTTTTTCTTTTGTTTTAATTTTTCTTTTTTTTTTTGTCAAAAACAAAAATGGAAAAATACATTTTTATTCATTCATATTTTAAGGACGGTAAATTTTTTTATTTTAGATGTTTGAAGAAACTCTTTTGAGACAAAACCTGCTTTGTGATAAGAAATCAGAATTTGTAAATGAACGATTTAATTTGGACTTATGATGAATGAAATGTGTTTTTTTTTGTTTTTTTTTAAGTTTCCTCTTGTAATTCACCTGATGAATTTTATACAAGAAATTTAGACTGACAATAATTGGCAAATCGTGGAATAAAACTTAAAGAAATATGTACACGCATGATTCGCTGATTTCGTGCATGCGTTGTCAAACTGGAATCATAAATATTTTCTCCTTTTTTAAATGTTAAACAGAGCACGAATGCGAATCCGCAAACAGTAGTTGCACGAATTTGATGCTCCGTGGTTTCCCATAATGTGTTTTACATGCGACAATAAATGATTGCTTAATCAGTTGGCCACCAAGCGATTCTTTTGGCCATATTTAATGATAGAATTTTCATAATTTTTGACCATTTTTTTGACTGAATTTCAAAGAAAATGATTTTTCAATTTGTTTCTATCCGTGTAAAGGCATTTTGATGTTCATCTATTTATTTTTAAGAAAACAGTTTTTTCTGCTTATATAATGTAATCATTGATGTTTACCTGTAATTTCATATGGAGATCAAGCGGCAATAAGAACATGCAACTTTCCACGTCTTTTTGTTTCTCTCGCACGTTTTCATTTCCAACCAGATATCTTGCATTTTGAGTATTCTCTATTGTCGTAAGACCTCAGGCCAACAACACCCTTTACAAAACATTGGCCACTGAGCAAGACTCTTGCCTCCGATGACCCTAGCTTCGAGACTATCAATGATATTTCACTGGTTTGATTTGTGTCCAGTTGGAGCCACGCCAGAATACTGACCACCTGAGCCTCCTACACAGCATTACTCAGCGCTGTGTTCCCTAGCTCGATACGACCTGATAATCCCCATACAAGTGTCATCTACTATTTCGAGGCGCCAACTGCAAATTAGACATGACCTCTTAGTAGACCTCGCAGTCGCTGGAAAAAATTCATTGGCCAGGACCAATAACGGAGGATGTTCCGAAGCACTGCCAAATATGAGAGAGCTGGAGGGATGAGGTGGTTGTTGTGGGCTCAATGAGGCATTAAAATTTTTTTTTATCATTTTACCTCAAGCAAGGCGGAACCACCATTAGTGCTCAGGGGTTTGCAGTAAAAGAAAAAGTAGAGAAGGATAAAATATGAACGGGATTCAAGAACATAAAATATAGGAACTGATGTTGCACTTAAATGTTTGAAGATTGTTGCTAACAGGAGAGCAAGTAAACGAAAATGAGTTCCACACGCGGGAGTGCAAGAAACTGTCGGAGAAGTTTCGGTTACATTTAATTATTTCAATGGTAAACTGGTGGAACCTAGATGCCAATCTAGTTAGTCAGTCAGTTAGTCAGTTTAGTGCCATACGTGATACACGCTTGGGTGATCATGTCTCAAAACAGACATGACTGATTGGGCAGAAGATTATCCCGCAGTAGGTTGGCATTACTTTCTGCTAGGCTATAGAACAAAACATTTTCTACTATTTAACCCAAAACTGGAGGCAAGAGAGGGATTAATACCTTTCCCAGGTGAATATGTATAAGTGAATGCAATCAATTCAACTGTAATTCGAACTCGGCTCCTCGATTACCCGTTCCGAGGCGATATCCACTGCACTACAACGCAGGTTGATCAATCTAGTCTTCTTCTTCTTCTTCTTCTTCTTCTTCTTCTTCTTCTTCTTCTTCTTCTTCTTCTATGTGCATTGTCCTTTCAGGGCTTAGGCGATCATGGCCTTCCAGATCATCCACATTTGATTCTCTAAGCCCTCCTTCCTCATTGAATGTCCCAGGAAGTTCAGTTGTCTCTTTCTGATGCTCAATATTAATTTCCCTTTTGTTTCCATTCTTTCCAAAACCTCATCATTGCTCACATGTTCGGTCCAAGATATCCGCAGCATCTCTCTGTTAAACCACATTTCAGCTACTTCAAGTTTTTTCTTCATCTTTGTTGATATTGTCCAACATTCACGGTCATATTGAAGAACTGACATCACATAGCAATCTAGCACTCTCTTCTTTGTTTCTAGTGAAAGTTTCCTGCGTCTTAATACTTTACTCAGCTTCTGAAATTCGTCTTTCGCCATTCCAATTAGCCTTTTGATCTCTGTGTCCCACTTTCCGTCTTCTATCAGAACAATTCCTAGGTAATTAAATTTTTGCACCTGCTTGATTTTAGTATCCCCCACCTGTATTTGGCATTTTGGCTGATCTTTTTGCTGATAACCATGCATTCGGATTTCTTGCAGTTTATTTGTAGTTCTTTCTTGTCACTCTCTTCAGCTACCTTCTGTAGGAGGAGGTCTTGCAGTTTCTTTTCTGTTTCTGCAACCAGCACTGCATCATCTGCGTATCTGAGGTTGTTCAAATTGTGGCCTTCGATGACAAATTCTGGCATAACATCTAGGGTTCTCAAAATAGTTTCGCTGTAAAATTTAGTAGTATGCCTAAATTGACGTGGACGGAGAACCAGGGAAAAGCCATGAAACTATCTGTAGAAAAGACAGAGAGACATCACGTCGCGTCGGTGAGAAAGTGACTGAAGTCGAGATGCCAAGTCAGGATCGATTACATTGCAGATCATTCTTTGCAGCAGCATCAACAGAGTATGTAGAGTACCAAGCAATGCAGACTTCTGAAGAGATGGGATACCGGACTTTATTCTGATTTTCTTAATTATTTAAGTTCGGTGGGGTATAAATCATAATATGAACGTTCCACATGCGGCTAACTATAAACTGGAGGTCGGTGTATTTCTTAAACTTGTCAATTTCTTTGACCACGATATTATAGTTACTGTTATAGTGGAACATCCTGCCATCCCCGAGAATGGAATGCTCTAGACTATAAAGGACGGTGACAAGCGGCACGAAGGAGAGCGAACGTCTTAGGCACTCGCCTGACGACGCTATGACACTGTCAGCTATCTGCCTTCGGGTGGAGGGCGCTCTCTGCTTCCGAGCAGAGAGCACAAACCCAGTCGTGGTTCCGCCGAAGGGTAGAACCACGATTCGGTAAAAATATACAGACATTTTTTTGTCCCGGCTATATGGCCGGTAATACTCACTATAAAATAACCATGTTTCACATCCGGCCTTGCGTGGGAAGGCTAGTAAATACATCAAACGTCTTAGGATGACTGCTCTATAACACTGTCAGCACTCTGCCTTCGGGTAGAGGGCACTCTCTGCTTCCGAGCAGAGAGCACAAACCCAGTCGTGGTTCCGCCGAAGGGTAGAACCACGACTCAGTAAGAATAGACAGACATTTTTTTGGTCCGGCTATATGACCGGGAATACTCACTATAAAATAACCATGTTTCACATCCGGCCTTGCGTGGGAAGGCTAGTAAATACATCAAACGTCTTAGGCGAAGGCATTCTCTATTTGATTGTTTATTCCGCTCCTAGTCGTTGATTTCTTATCTGTATCTTATTGTTAATTGTACGGTAGTACAATAAATCCGTTATATCGTATTCCTGTGACGAGTACCATTCTTCCACTAATCTTTACACTGATATTCCTTTCCGGGATATATCAGTTACAGTGAACAACAACACATTAAGATGCAATTTCTTTGTTATTTTTTTATCTACGACTCTTGTGTCTGAGTAGCGTGTTTGTCAGTTGAAATCCTACAAGAATTTGATTTGGTCGTATTCGATATTTTTCTCTGGTTGTGGTGGTACTATTTCTCGTCAACACTCCATACTTTCTAGATAGGCACCAAATCCAGATTCTAAGATACTTTATCATGGTACAAGTTTTCTTTATGCGAAAGGATTCCACTGAGGAAGTGGGTGACATTTTTCACACCCATGCTATAAAGCCTGAACTTGTCGGAATCTCGTTGTTACCAATTGATATCCCGGATAGAATTCATACTCTACGCTTGATTTAGGGCAGATACGATCATTATTAATATTTTTATAATTGTCTTTGTCCTTTCTTTCGTTAGTTCGCACGACCGCTACACTCTCCTAATACCACATAAAATAACTACTTGATCTTAGTGAGAAAATGAAAAAAAAAAAACAAAGAAAGAAAGAAGGAAAGAAAGAAGATATTATAAGGGTTTAACATCTTTTCACAATAACTCATTAATAATGGACCGTACCGTTTGATCACCTAGTAAAAAAAGTAAAAGGTACTACTTAGTCGCAATGAGAAAATAAATCAATAAAAGTGCTATGTCTAGTATATCTCGCAGTATCAGTATTCGACACTTGATACTTTGCTACGCCTGATGTAATTGAGTGCTTAGCACTTAAATATAACTCAGCTAATTTTCAGAGGATAACACAAAGAAAGAAGGAAAGAAAGTCACGGCGGCTATAAGTGTTTACCGTCTCTTGATAATAGCTTATAAATAACTAGCAGTATAGCTCGGCGTTGCTCGGGTGTAATGAAAGCTTTAAAATTAATCCATGGTCCTGGAGCTCAGACTCAGCCTAAAGAATATTTGAAATAATAAAATAACTGCGACAATTTACCAATCGCACGTAATATATATATATATATATATATATATATATATATATATATATATATACTAGCAGTATAGCCCGGCGTTGCTCGGGTGTAATGAAAGCTTTAAAACTAATCCATGGCCCTGGAGCTCAGACTCTTTGGACGTTGACACGAAAAACTAAAAAGCAATAGTTGTTTACAGTTAAAGCGAAACCGTAGACTGAAAGAAAAATGAATCGATGCCAGTTAAATTTTGATTTCCTGGTATCATTTTTTTTTCGTCCTAAACTGAATTTTGAAAGCTAAATAAGTCCTCTGAGTAAATGGTATCATGGCTGAGACTAAGAACTACAATTATACCTACTTAGAGACAAACCCGAACCAAAAACTAAAATAAAAGGGCTGAAAAAAATACAGACATACAGGCAGATAAACAGACACACGCACAAACATCTTGCCTTTTGTATATATATATATATATATATATATATATATATATATATATATTATTCTGCACTATTGTAAGAACTGCAACCTTGAAACTTCTGAATATCGTTTCTTATGTCTTTGTCTATGAGTGTATCAAATTTGATTAAAATCGGACCACTCCTTCTATAACCCGATTTTTTCGATTATCGATTTTCGATATTTATCGGGGGTACCTCGACACAAAACCTAGCTAAGAACACTTGCAGACGCTTATAGTACAACTGTAAATTTTCAAGAAAATCGGTTCAGCCGTTTCGGAGTCTATAGGTAACGGACACACACACAGACACATACACATACACACAGACAGACAAAGTTCCATTTTGAATAAGTTTAGATAAACGATTCAGTTGTGATCTTGTGGAAAGAAAGAAACAACACTACTTGGTTTCAATAAGAAAATGAATGTATGAATGAAAGAATGAAGGAAATTTTTAACGTCTCTTTCAGTGAAATGGAAAAGCTTCCAATTTCACATCTTTCCATTTTTAACCCCATATTTCTTAAAATAACAACCACCATTTATATTTATGATTGGTCTTGTAATATCTTTGTTTAACTTAGGTTCAGTTATTTAACGATACGCAAGAAACATTTCTATTTTATTATTGTAAAACTCGCTATGAGCTTCTTCAATCATTATCTTAAGAATTAAGATTCAACAGAAAATTACACAAGACACATTTTCCTAGCACAATTTCTCACAAATATTCAGGCCGGAAGAGTTATATATATATATATATATATATGTGTGTGTGTGTGTGTGTGTGTGTGTGTGTGTGTGTGTGTGTGTGTGTGTGTGTGTGTAAAATGATAGGCATGGCACGTACTCCTAAAAGCTTAGGTGATAGATGTAATCTATGTTTAACAGAAAAAAGTTTTGAAATTTCAATATCATAATGTACTTTAAATAAGCGTAAAGAAATAATTAGTATGTGTTGTCACCGGAATAAAGTTAAATTTCAGTTATTATCTCCTTCACAACAGAATTTCTCCTGTATATAAACTAGATTTTTAAATTTGGTGGATCAGTAACCTTTTCCTCCTACCTACCGCTACTAACCCAATGGTCTAGCCACATGCCTCCCACTACCAAAAGAGAATTTACTACTAAGGTTCCCCTGGCTTAACCCTATAGTAACCAACATTTCTCACCACTTCCTTAACTATGCCCTGCTTCCGGCATAAGAATTTTTCCCCATTGTTTGATTAAACGGTGTTGATAATGCATGTCTTGAACTGACGTTGAAATAGCTATTCCTCCCACTAAATATTATTTGAATTTACAGATATATATATATATATATATATATATATATATATATATATATACTGTTTAATTAAAGACAGGGCATCTATTCTAATGCGAATATCGATTAAAAATAAAAAATTAATGTTCAAACAGATAAGTTAAATATTTTGGTTGTTCATTTCATTTTGTTAATCTTCGGAACTTTCCGTATCATTGTCTGATTACATTTGTTTACACTACGATACACTTTCAGAGCAGCGATGATTATTTACGTAAAATCGGATAATTGTATGTTTATAAGCCTTGATTTGGCTTCATTTAAACTGTGTAATCATTCGTGGTCGAGCGATTAAGATGCATTAGATCAATTGATGGCTCCCTTATGTTGTTAGGTGTCGCAGGTTTAAAATTTATCATAAATATTCAGGCTGATATATATATATATATATATATATATATATATATATATATATATATATATATATACTTAATTAAAAACAGAATGTCTACTTTTCTATACCGCTTCGTGTATGTTATATACTGCTGCTGCTGGAACAACAATCGTCTTGACGGATAAACGATAATAACCAGCACGTATGTATAACAATATAATCTTATATTTTTATTCTCTTTGGTGGCGGTTGTGTGTAGAGGGAATTACGCACGTATGCACATAAGGAGTTCACTGGCTGGAGTAGATTTCATTTGCGTTGTATCTGAGTCCTATAGCCGTTCTGAACTTCCCCGGAAAAAACCGTATCTTATATAAGCTGAGATTCATCGAACTCTGCATAACTGCATCTTCTTCGTCCAGGCACATTTATTTATGATTTCCACATTATTATTGCCATTGACTAACTGCCTTTGGCGTCATTATTTAATTGGAATAGATAGACTAAATTATCGCCCGGTTCACACTCCACCCACGTCTATTGAACAGGTGAAGAGGCTCATCCCTTGTTTCCTGTTTAGGATGCGGTTTCCGGTTTTTTCTTTTCCAATCTTCTCACTTTTTTTTTCAATTGGAGTTGATAGACTAAATTATCGCCCGGTTCACACTCAACCCACGTATATTGAACAGGTTAAGGGGCTCATTCCTTGTTTCCTGTTTAGGATGCGGTTACCGGTTTTCTCTTTTCCAATCTTTTCACTCTTATGTAGCCCCCTGCACATCAGTGGCGTTACGACTTACTCGGAGTGATATGATTAAAAAAAATTATATTCTTTTGTTATTGTCTATATTTTCTGTTTGACCGAAATAATTTTCTGTGTGTCACAGAATATATTACATTCTTCTCTCAGCCATTGTTTTATATTTTTTGGCCTTGACACACTTTAGTTTGTCACCGGTCTCTGCATTTCTGCTTTTTCGAAATAATATTTATTTAAAGCAAATAGACTTTTACTTTGCCACTGGTCGCGTTCATCTGACATTGTTTCATATTTCCTGACCTTGAAACCGCTGCCTTTGACGCAAACCCACTTTTATTTGTTATTGATCTCTGCGTTTCTCTGCCATTGTTTAATATTTCTTCCATGTAAACGCACTTTTGTTGGCCAGCCAGCATTCCTCTTTTTGAACGAAATTATATTCTGTGGATTACAGAATATATTACATATTTAAATACTTTATATATATATATATATATATATATATATATATATATATCCTACCGGCCATAATTATTAGACCACAACAGTTTTTTATAAGCACTGATGCATTTCATACTATTTTTCGTATTTATTGATAAGTGGATAATCTATATATATAAAAGGCAGTCTGTGTGTGACTGTAAGCTATGCACGCCTACATTTTTTAAGCTACGCCATTCAAACTTTCTAGGGACACATATCTACTGGGAAACCAGGCCGACACATACTTTTTGAGTTCAGCAATTTTCCCTTTCGGAATTTTTGGCCAATGGTGCTGATTGTTTACATTTACTCCGTAAAACATCTAAGATCTTAGATGGTTGCTAGATTACGTCACAGGAATCAAATCACACCTGTCAAACGAAACCAAAAAAAAAAAGTGCTTTTATATTTAATTTTTATTCCGACGTTTTAAAAATTCATTTAGTCAACAAAAAATGTGGACATTTTTCCCCGTAATTTTGAAACAAAAGAAATATTTTTTTAAAAAGTGTTTTTTCAAACAAAAACAAAATATGTAAAAAAGAAAAACGTTCCAATGGTTAATTTAATTATTTAAGTCTTTTTTTTTTCAATTTAATATTTCATACTTCAGAAAATAAAATTTTTAAAAATAAGGCTTTTTTTCGCTAAATATTTAATGCAGTAAATCAGCTGTCTGTAAGTCATGTAGCGTTAATGTAACTTTTCCATTAAAATTAAATGTCTACATTTTTAAATATTCTTTGAAAATTTCTGAACTGAGAGCGTAATATTTTTTATAATTCTAATCTTAGTAAAACAAAATATTTTTTATTTTTATGTTAAATTCATTTAGTAAACAAAACATGTAAATATGTTCCCCTGTAATTTTGAAACAAAAACAAACGCAATGTTGTTTACAATGTCACACAAATCAAATCAAATCACGTTTACGCAAAACAAAAGAAAATAGATTTCTTTAATGCTTCTCCTACTACTAAAATGTGCTGAGTTGCACGGGCAACGCCGGGCTATGATGCTATTTTATCCAAATAAAATAGAATGGTTCTTTTGTTATTATTAATTTGTAAAATTTTACAAGAAGCAAAGATAAACTCGTCCGAATTACCCTAATTTTTTTACATAGAAGCAAAGATGAATTTGTCCGAATCACTCTAAATTTTCTTCATTCTTGCGTTGATGAAACTGAAATATAGGAAATTATTAAATATTTATAAATTCATTTGATGCACATGTTATTGTGCATTATTAACAAAAGAATCATTCTATTTTCATTTACAATTATTCACTTGTCAATAAATACTATAAACCAATGTGAAACACATCATTTTTTAAAACACTGGGGTTGCCTATTATGGCTGGTAGTGTATATATAATAGTCATCCGCAGATAGATCTGTCTCGCTGTATCACAGCTCTTCAGTACGGTTAGACATCCGATTGCTTCTAGCTAGTCGGCGATTCTACCTCTGAACTATAAGCGCTCGGTAAAGGAAGACGGACTTTAGCGAGTTATATATAAAGTAAACATACGCCAGTAGCTGAGAGTGTTCAAATTTATTACTGAATGAACGATGCGTAGATGCTTGAGTAGCTACTGTTTTTTAAAAGTCTACCATTCCTCCACATGGCTAAATCAGGATGTGATAGCGTAAATAGTCATTCGCAGACAGATCTGTTTCGCTGTATCACAGCTCATCAGTACGGTTAGGCATGTGATTGCTTCTAGCCAGAATTGAAAACCGACTCAATTGACATCAGTCGGCGATTCTACCTCTGAGCTATGGTCGCTCGGTGAAGGAAAGCGGACTATAGCGTGTTATATATAATGTAAACATATGCCAGTAGCTGAGAGTGTTCAAATTCATTCTTGCAAAATATATATTAAATTTAATACTCGCAGGTATTTTTGTAAAGATGGAAAATAAAAAAATAAGAGTCACAAGAAAAACAACCGACCGTTTTCTATCCTAAGCTTCATCAGAGCCGTCTGGAAATATTTAATTCATAATTTTTTTAAATATTTAAAAAATGAAGATGAGAAATGTAAAGTGAGAAAAATGGTATGGAGCAAGCACTGGATATTGATAATCTGTAGTCCAAGAAGGCAGTCTCTCTATTTACAAAGGGACGGCCTTCTAGACCTAATGAACAAAGAGTGTAATGCCTGCAAGTGAAACACAGAGTGTGAACCAAACAAAAAGGCTGTGTTAACCAGTTGGCATTTAGGGGCATCCGGTTTGAGAATTTTAAATGAAAAATGCTGCTTAATTCTACTATCTATCTATCTATCTATCTATCTATCTATCTATCTATCTATCTATCTTCATCTCATAACTGTCTCTCTCTCTCTCTCTCTCTCTCTCTCTATATATATATATATATATATATATATATATAAACAAGTTCTTTTTTTCTCCCACACCAAGATTGAAAGGCACGCTCCTTTGCCATTCTGAAGATGAGATTTTAATCTCGAAATATTAATGTATAATAAATAGGTAATACCCCAAAACTTCTTGACCTTCCTTTATTTTACTAAATGCATTGCGACAACCTTCAAGACCTAACCGCATACAAATATAATTAATTGAAATATAAGCTTCATATTTCCTTGATTGCTAAAATAGATACATAAGTATCTCGTTTGAAAAAGAGAAGTGAATTTTAGGCGCATTTCGGACGACCCTTCATCAGAAAATAAAGATTCTAACAGTTTTCTCTTCATTTCAGGACATATCACACTCAGAATATTTGGATGGCTTACCCCTTTTATCTATATTTCATCCTTTTTTAAAATATATAAAAATGAAGATGAAAATTGTGAGGGCGGAAAAAAGCGGGTGTAAGCAGTAGATACTGATCAGGTGAAATCCAAGGGGGGCAGTCTCTCTGTTTACAGAGAGACGGTTTCCTAGACCTAATAAACAATGATTCTAATGCCTGCAAGTGAAACACACAGTGTGAACCAAACAAAACAGAGACCTGGTCCACACTAAAATCAGTCACACAATCTCTGCTATTTATCAGTTGTTGGGTTATTGCTGACCCGGATGTGTTAACCAGTTGACTTGTAGGGCTATCCGGTTTGAGAATTTTAGATGAAAAATGCCGCTTGATTCTACAATCTAAGCGTTTTTTATATATATATATATATAGAGAGAGAGAGAGGGGGGGAGAGAACAGTTCCAACAAAGAATAAGCTGAAAAAGAATAAGATTTGATCGAAATATCTTTTTATGGCGAAAAAGTTTGTGAGTGCGTAAATTGTATCAGCAACATATATATAAAAGCAATGATTGTTCGAGATAAAATACATGATATTTAACCCATAGCTGGGAGGAGATAGGTTTATATCTTTACCAATTGCATCTATGCGTAAGCGAAAGTAACAATCTCGATTCTCCAATTTTTCATTTCGAGCCGCTATTCATTCCACAAGTCGCAAATCCAGGTATGTCTTCTTTAATAATATTCTTCTTCTATGTACTCAGTCTCTTTAGGATGCAGGCAATCATGGCTCTCCACATCTTCTTATCTCTTGTAGTTAACAGCCTTTCTCTTGTTAACCCCCAAAACCCTGCTTCGCGATTCATTTGCTCAAGCCCATATGCGTTGCTTTCCACTGTCTATCTTTCCCTCTACCTGACCTCTGAGTATCAGATTCCTCAAGCCCTCATCCCTCTTACACGTCCCAGACACATCAACTGTCTTTTCCTTTTGTTAAGTTTAAATTTCCTTTTCGTATCCATCCTCTTCAAAAGCTTAGTTTCAGAATAAGAGAAGTAATTCTTCTCTCTCTCTCTCTCTCTCACACACACACACACACACACACAGATATATACACACACATAAATGAAATCAGTAGCAGAAACAAATAAACATTTCTTCAGTAGTGAAAGTAGGTAAAGCTGTCAGAAATATTGCTTCTAATCACATATGTCTACCATTTACAACGTAAACAGTTTCAATGCATTTTTATAGTAAAAATCATTTTCAATGCATTTCTATAGTAAAATCAATTGCAATGGTTTTTTATAGTAAAAATCATTTGCAATGTATTTTTATAGTAAAAGTCATTTGCAATGCATTTTATAGTAAAAATAATTGGCAATACATTTTTATAATAAAAATCATTTGCAATGCATTTTTATAGTAAAAATCATTAGCAATGTATTTTATAGTAAAAATCATTTGCAATGCATTTTTATAGTAAAATCACTGGCAATGCATTTTTATAGTAAAAATCATTGGCAATGCATTTTAATAGTAAAAATCATTGGCAATGCAGTTTTATAGTAAAAATCATTTGCAATGCATTTTTAGGTAAAGATTATTTACAATGCATTTTTATAGTAAAAATCATTTGCAATGCATTTTTATAAAAATTATTCGCAATGCATTTTTATAATAAAACTCATTTGCACTGACTTTTTATAGTAAAAATCATTTGGAATGCCTTTTTATATTTGGCTGTCCCAAAAGTTCGTAAACACTTGCCAAAGGGGTCTATCTGGTTCAGCACAATCGAGACAAGCGATGGGTTCAGAAAGGGCAAGAGACATAGTTGGTACCAAAACAAGATTGATTCGGCAAGAAAGTCATGTTGTGCGTTTGGTGGAACTTTGAAAGATCGTGCATTTTGAGTTGGTTGTGAATGGTCGTGCCATCAGTGCCGAACTTTACTCTCAGCAACTTGAGCGGGTCTACGAAATGTTGAAGCAAAAGTACCCGGCTCTGATCAACCAAAAGCGCGCTTTGATGCAGCATGACAATGCCAAGCCACACACCGCCAGGAAGACCAAAGACAAGTTTGAAGATCTGGACGGCATTGAGGTTCTGCCACATCCAGCCTACAGTCCTGACTGTACTCCATCCTATTACGGCCTTTTCCGCTCAATGCAACACTTTCTGAAGAGCAGCCGATTCGACTCGTTTGATGAAGTCGAGGAAGCGTGTCAAGAATTCTTTGATTCGAAGCCGGCTGAATGGTACTTTGACCAGATCCGAAAGCTTGCAGATCGATGGCCTGAAAGTCTTGGAAAATGATGATCTTTATTTTTAGCAATAATTTTTGTTGTTTTTGCGAGTAAAATTTCAATTTTTTGCAAGTGTTTTCTGGTAACCTTAGATTACTTGTTGAGTAAAATTTCAATTTTTTTGTAAGTGTTTACGAACTTTTAGGACAACCTAATAGTAAAAATTATTTGCAATTCATTTTTATAGTAAAAATCATTTGCAATGACTTTTTATAAAAATCACTTGCGATGCATTTTTATAATAAAAATCATTTACAGTGCATTTTTATAGTAAAAATCATTTGCCTTGCATTTTTATAGTAAAAATCATTTGCAATACATTTTTATAGTAAAAATCATTTGCAATGCATTTGTATGATAAAAATCATTTGCAATACATTTTTATAGTGAAAATCATTTGCAATGTTTTTTTGCAGTAAAAATCATTTGCAATGCATTTTTATACAAAAAATCATTTGCAATTCATTTTCATAGTAAAAAGCATTTGCTATGTTTTTATAGTAAAAATCATTTGCAATGAATTTTTATATGAGAAATAATTTGCAATGCATTTTTGTAGAAAAAAATAACAATAAGGAATTTTCAAGTAAAAACCATTTTCCATAAATCTTTATCGTAAAAAACTGATTTGCAATAAGTTTTCATAATAAACATTATAGGCATTTCATTTGTATAGTAAAGAATATTTTGTATTGATATTTACACCGTATAAACTCGCATTGAACATCTACATACTTTGCTTTATTTTGTCTTTAGTAGTACGATCCTTGGCGTGAATAAAAATTTTTTAATGCCGTCGTTTGATTAATGCAAAAAACGATTAGACAGGTTACGTGAACAACAAGTAATAAATAATTAAAAAATCGATTGAAATGTGCTGCTCCGTTGTTAAGCAAACACTAAGCAAAGATTACACGACATAATAAGTCTGTTTTCTATTTCCTTTGAGTCAGAGCGAGCGTGCATGTTACAGACAAGATTAGATTAGCCGATTGATTACCTGAACCTAGTGGCCAGGACTAATAATAACATCTTTTGAAACATAAGCACGTCAATGATTATTTGAGATAGATAACTCAGTCTAGAGTCCATGATTAGAAAAGAACAAAAAAAGACTTTTCAAACGGTAGACATTATTTCTTGTTTAATGGTAACAGTCAAAGTGAATTTAATAGTTTTGTTGAAGTGAGGAGATGGTTAATGCTTATTGAATTGGCCTTGTACCAAACATAACCAAATTTCCTACAACTTACAGGCTTTATCCGGAATTATCAGAAGGTTATCAGCAAGTGGGTTTGTAGAATAATAAAAGTATACCTTTTGTATGTTTAAATAGAAATTTATTAATAGAAAAGAATAACATGAATTGGTAGAAGTTAATGTTCAATGAGAAACAGTATTAAGAAGTTAAGGGTATCAAAAGTTTGTAGTAGTCTTTGCAAGAGTGAGTTTTATGTGTACGGAGTCAGGAACGTTTGTATGTATGAGCGTTTATTGTTGAGAAAGATTGTCTTTGAAGTTATCACTCAGGGTTAATGGTGAAAAGAAAGGAGGTGAGAGATAAAGATAGAGACAATAATAGCGATCGCTTGACTTTTGTCGAGGGACAGGTTAATTACTCTCGTCTTTTCTTTCTGGCTACAGTGAATTTTGCTCCCTTTTTTATTTCGTCTGTGGGGGTCAAAAAGGTCATTTGGGAATTCACTCCCGGATGTGGTTCTGGCCTTTCCATTAGACGATAAAGAAACTTCACGTCGGCTCGCGAAAAGGGTCCATAAAATAAATTTTGTTTCTGATAATTGAAAATTATTCGAAATTTATTTTAGATATTTCGTAGTTTTCTATTATCCGAAAAGCATTTCGCATCGAGGTGTGAAATTTCGCGAGTTTTATTTTTGGATTCACCTTTGCGTGTGTGCTAAGCAAAGTTTGTAATCCGATTAAATTCATTTATTTCTAACAAAATCAATGAGTCAGTGATTAGCATTTTAATTTTTAAATCTAGAATTTGTTTTGTTCTATACAGTTTCCTTATCAGAAACATTTCGGCTTTCAAGTTCCACATGATATAGGACCTCTAAGGCTGTACTTGTAGGCTTTTGAGAGCCTCCTACATGGTACTGTAGTGAACAAAACAAGATCTACATTTAAAATTCAAATGGTAAGATACGACTCATTGATCTTGTTAGAAATAAACGAATTTTTCTCGAATTTACAAACTTTGCATAGTACACGCAAAAATCGCGAATTTTTCACACCTCGATGCGAAATGTTTGTCGTCCAATAGAAAAGCCAGAATCACATCCGGGAGTGAATTCCCAAACAAAATAAAAGAAGGGAGCAAGCTCGACCATCGCCAGAGAGTTAGGATGATGAACAATTAACACATACTCTTGACAGACGTCAAACGATCGTTATTATTATTGCCTCTATCTTTTTCTCTCACTTCTCACCTCCTTCCTCTACATCGTACTTGATAACTGAATGGAACCATTTAAGACTGAACGAATACTTCAAACACACACCTACCCAACAAACGCTCATACATACACACATTCGTTCCTGCCTACATCCAACAAGTTACTACAACAAACTCTTGATGCCCTTAACTTTTTACTTTTAACTTACATTTAACTTCTACCAATTCATTTTATTCTTTTCTATCAATAAATTCCTATTTAAACATGTAAAATGTATACTTTTATTCTTTCACAAATCCACACGTTCCAGTCTCTAACCTTCTGATAATAACGAATAAGTTGTAGGGAGTTCGGTTATGTATGACACAAGGCCGAATCAGTAAACAATAACCATCTCCCTATAGCTTCAGTATCTCTACTCACAAAGATGATCCACCGTGTTTGGTTGTAAACATGTATATTGTCCTGGTCGAAACGGCATTTAAGGCTTCTGGAATTGTTAAGAATTCGTTCCCATTTGTGAACGGTGTATATTTTATTGTCTGGAGGTCCACATAGTTCTTGACGTTCTTATTCTTTGACCTATTAAAGGCTCATGTCGAAAATGCAGAAGGTACCGACACTGCGATGTGCGTTGTGGTACAGTGGATATCGACTCGGAACGAGGAATCGGGGAGCTGAGTTCGAATTCCAGTTGAATTCCTTGCACAATTCCTTCACTTACGCACAAATACCCTTGGAAAATGTAGTAATCCGTCTATTCCCTCCAGTTATGGGTTAAATAATAGGACAGATTGGGTTCTATAGCCCTGGCTAGCAACCAGTCTGCTGCAGAAAGCAATGCCAACCTATTGCGGGATAACCTTCTGCTCAGTCAGTCATGGTTCTTTCGAGATATGATCACCCGAAGCGCGTATCACGTATGACATTTAACTTACTGACCGACGCTGACTGCTGTTGGGGAGACTCCGACATAGCGGAGGGGTACCCACTTCAGCACACAAAACTACAAAAAGTGTCACGGCACAAAAACAAGGATATTTAGACGAACAGTAACAAATAACAATTCAATAAGAGATCATCTTCTTCTTTTATATACCTTGTCCTTTCAGGATGTTGGCGATCATGGCCTTCTACGTCTCCCTATCCCTGGTGGCTCTTAACATGTTTTCTCCTGTAATGTCTCTCAGCCCCCGTTCTGTCATTCACCTGCTCAGGCCTTTTAAATATGTTATCCGCTGGTTCCCTCTGTCTCTTTTTCCCTCTGTCTGGCCGGTTAGTATCAGGTTCTCCAAGCCCTCCTTCCTCATTGCATGTCCCAGGAACTTTGTCTCTTCCTGATGCTCAATATTAATTTCCTTTTCGTTTCCATCATTTTCAAAACCTCGTCATTGCTCACATGCTCGGTCCAGGATATCCACAGCATCCTTCTGTAGAACCACATTTCCGCTGTTTCAAGTTTTTCCTTCATCTTTGTTGATATTGTCCAACATTCGCTGCCATATTGAAAAACTGACATCACATAGCAATCCAGTACTCTCTTCTTTGTTTCTAGCGAAATTTTCTAGTGAAAGTTTCCTGTGTCTTAATACTTTACCCAGCTTCTGGATCGCTTCTCTCGCCATGCCAATTTACTTGGACAAAAACGTGACACTTACTTTGGATGACATATGGCTAACAATCTTGATTAGGAATGACAGCAAAATATTTTCACCTCCGATTTTATAGACAGAAACACACAAATATGTTTTGTCATATTAATGTTGCTTTGCATTATCAACTTTTGTCTTCATTATGTTGCTTGTTTCCTCTAAATTATTTTTTGTTTATCATTCTTTCCTTTTTCTTAATATTGCCTTTAGCAAACTTTGTAAATTCTATTCTTGGACAGTTCTGTTACTTATTTTGCATTTGACCATTACTACTTATTCCACGTGTTCTCATATAAATTTATTAATTCTTAAATAGCTTATTATTACTCTCAAAGCTTAAAGCTTAATTATTAAAAACGTTGTCTTGCATTACGGTAGTAGGTTTTTGAAGCGTAAAAATGGTGCAGTGAATAACAGCTCAGATCGAAAATTCTAAAAGCGGAATTCGAATACTAGTTTAGTTCGTTGCGTTAACTTACGCTCAAATAATCTTGGAAAAGCTATGAGTCCGTCTCTTCTACCCCCAAACTATGGGTTAAATAGTAAGAAGATCGAGTTTTATACCCATGGTTGACAACCAGTCTACTGCAAAAAGTAATGACTACCTACTGTTGGGAAATCTTCTGCCCAGGCAGTTATGTCTCTTTCGAGACATGATCGTCCAAGCGTGTATCACGTATGGCACTTAACTGACTGAAAGATAAATCGCTCTTGGCCTGAAATAAACAAATAAAAAAAAGACAGAATTTTTATATTTTTGTTTAGCTTTATTCACTCACATCATTTCCATTTTGTTCCATTATATTCGTGCCATCTTTGAGTCATCTTCATGATTCCATTCTCCAAGAAATTGTCTTTTTGCTACAGGAGTTCAAAAGAATTGAAGTTCTTTCCATTAAGAACTTTTTGTAGTGATGATATTCAGTGGTGATTTAAGTTTGAGTTTGAGTTTTGCTTAACGGCATATCAACACCTCCATGGGTTATTTATTGCCAAAAAAGGTGGGGATTTAATGTATTTTTTTAATGTTCGGTTATAGTGAGATTTAGTTCAGATTTTGATGAAACTTTTTAATTGTTTTATTTTAGAAAACTGAAGATTTCTTCTAGTTTTGTATTCAAAATTGTATTGCTGGTAATAGTTTTATCTTCAAAAATGTAATATGGTAATATTTTTACCTTCAAAAATATGTTATGGTAATGTTTTGTTAAATTTTCGTTTTAGGTCCCGAAGGTTTTCCCCCTTCAAATTTATCCAAAATAGCATTATTTCTGTGCAAATGTATATGCTGAACTCAAATCAACAATTACTTATTGAAGAAACCTACATTTATTGATCTGAATGAACAGAGAATGTCAAACTACATCTTGCTCATTTTGTCTCCCGTAACTCTAACGCAGTTATGTAATTAACTGCTGAATGACTTTAGGCGTAGGCAACAAATTTCGGCCTATTTTCGGCCTATTTACTTCCTTTACTGAAATTTCCGCCTATTTACTTCCTGTAATGAAAGTAATACGCGATTTTTTTTCTACGCGTATTACTTTCATTGCTTTCTGTTGTGGCCATACTCGGAAAGCAGAGAGCGGAGTTCGAATTTAATTCGCTTTATACTTGTACTCGGTATATGGGTTAAATAGCAGGGTAAAGCGAACCTTCTGGCCTGTTCTAATAGTTAGAATAACTTAATTACAAAGCGTTTGTGCTGACAACACGAAACTACTCCACTATGTTTCCCAATAGCGCATGACAATTTATAGATAAAAAAGAAAAACAATCAGTAGAGAGTTATTATCGTTTACGTCATGAAAAAAACAGAACATTTGCCAAGAAAATCCTATTTTCTAAGCAAATTAATAATATCGATAATGGTCAAGCCTCGCTGATAATGAATGGAATAGATATTTGTATGAATATCAAATGATCACCGATGGACAGTGGATAGAAACTGCTGCTGATTAACCAATGGCGATCGGACTAAGTTCCGGATGTAAGATAAACAATAGCTCCACACGGAGAGGTTCGTAAATTCCTACTTGAAGCCCAGGAGCATTTGCTCAGATGATAACACGATAAAAGAATGTTAAAATGGAAAAACGAAAAATAAATGTGAACCGCGCTGGATTTGCCAACATTAAATCTTCCAGCCGTAACTAATGGATTTTGGATTAAATGTACCTGAAGGAAATGATGTTAAAAATACTTACTTGTTTATTTTATCTATGAAAATAAGCCAGGATAAGCAGGTCATGAAGTGATTATTATAGCCAAATAATTAATTATCAAAGAGACTCGGACATTCAATGATCTGTCAATATCTGATAAAAAGAATCATAATATATATATATATATATATATATATATATATATATATATATATATTGTTTAATACATAAGATTAATACTTAGTTTTTGGTCATAATAGGGTTAGACCAGTACACATTTGTAATAAAAAGTATTCGATACAATTATATTGTAGAACTTTTAAATATTTTCTATTTTCTACCATGAGTGGAGTTTTCAGATGATTTTTAATAACTTTTATTATTAAATAATAATAATTTTAAAATAACACTTTATATTAAAATCGCCTGAAAACAGCACTCATGGTAGAAACGTGGGTAGCGTAATAACGAGTTTAAAAATGGAATATATATATATATATATATATATATATATATATATATATCATTTGTAAACGATTTATTACACGACCCAGGTTTCTACCATTAGTGGTGTCTTCTGACGATTTTCAATAACTGATTTTACCGTTTACCCTATTTTAAAAAAAATGCTCACGTAACGCTGTTTTTTTTTTAAAGCTCACGTGATAGGGAATTTTTGAACGCGCAATTTTTAAAATTACAAGAAATTATAACGTTTTTATCCATGGTTGTATGAACCTAATAAGTATTTTTAGCATGTTTTATTTTAATATTGTAGAAACCTGGGTCGCGTAATAACTCGTTTAGAAATGGAAAATATTCACAAATTCTACAATATAATTGAATTGAAAACTTTTAATACAAATGTGCACTGGTCTAATTTTATTCTTACCGAAAACTAAGTAATAAAACGATCAAATATATATATATATATATATATATATATATATATATAGAGAGAGAGAGAGAGAGAGAGAGAGAGAAAGAAAAAGAAAAAAGAAAGAGAGAAAAAAAGAAAAAAGAAAAAGAAAAAGAGAGAGAAAAAAAGAAAAAAAGAAAAAAAGAAAAAGAGAGAAAAAGAGAGATAGAAAAAAAAGAAAAAAGAAAAAGAGAGAGAAAAAGAGAGAGAGAAAAAAAGAAAAAGAGAGAGAAAAAGAGAGAGAGAGAAAAAAAAAGAAAAAAAGAAAAAGAGAGAGAAAACAAAAAGAAAAAAAAAATTCAACACATAATTAAACAGTTATAAATGCAAAATTTATTTAAACAGTTTTAAAAATACAAGCTGCTTCATCAGGCCCGAAAATCAAATAGTTTTATTTCACTCAAAATCACAGAGAGGACATACTGAGATTAGGTGAAGAGTATAGGTGTATACAGTTTAACATTAAAGCATCGGTCATACCGGAAATTTCAAAAAATTTAAGAACCCGTACACTAACCCTCACAAAAAAACCTGAAAGGTAAAACAATGTTATATACAAGAGCAAACAAGAGAATCCCGACGATATATGTCTGATCCTAATCCGAAGTGTGTTGTTTTTGTGCAGAAGATCAGCATCTCTGTCAAATTGTCTAGTAGAACACTGGTACGTTGTCGTAGGGATGAGTTCGAGGCCAGTGTGTCCCTGACTACCGATAGTGCATCCACCGTGGGTGCTTTGGTGAACAGACTCACCACATCCAGGCTCATCATCTGGTTGCATTGGATGGGAGCATCTTTGATAAGTTCCACGAAGTGGGAGCAGTTTCAAACATATGATGGTGACTTTCCTATCAGTGGCTCAATTATATTTACAAGGAAGTGACTAAGAGGGTGGAACACCAGGCCTATGTCTTCTCGTTACTTAGTGTATTCAGTTTTGTTCATCACTACAGTTTCATTGCCTTTATCAGCTGGTAGTATGATATTCTCATTCCTCTGTAGGGTCCTGATTGCCAGCCCCTCCTCTTTCGTGATGTTTGGTTTGGTTGGCTTGGCTTTCTCCAGTGTTTATCAAACTGGAAGACCTCATTACAAGTGAGAGCTATAGCAAGGTAAAGAAAAGCCCCACGTTGAAAACAGAAGGCAGCTGTCGCAAATTCTAATCAAGAACAAGGATTACTTCCAGCCTAGGGCATACAGCCAGTTGTCTCAACGTTACAGCAAGCTACCTCACATGTATGGTTTACCTAAGATTCATAAAGACGGTGTTCCGCTCAGTCCGATTGTTAGCAGCCTAGGCTCGATGTGCCACCCTCTGAATCGCTTCCTTGTAGATATAATTGTCCCAGTTAGGAAAGTCACGTAAGTGGAGGGGCTGGCAATCAGCATCCTACAGAGGAATGAGAACATCATCATGCTACAGGCTGATAAAGCAATGCAACTGTAGTGATGTACAAAACTGAATACACCAAGAAACTAGAAGACCTCATTACAATTGGTAGCTATAGCAAGGTAAAGAAAGACCCCACGTTGGAAACAGAATGACAGCTGCCGCAGATCCTAATCAGGAACAAGGATCACTTCGAGTCTAGGGCATACAGCCAGTTGTCTCAACGTTACAGCAAGCCACCTCACATGTATGGTCTACCTAAGATTCATAAAGACGGTATTCCGCTCAGGCCGATTGTTAGCAGCCTAGGCTCGGTAAAATAAAAATAAAAAAAAAAGAAAAGGAGCCTATATCGTAGAATATAATTCGTCACAAATAATTAACATTCACAAATAATTTAAAAGTTAAAATATAATATTATAGAAAATATTATAGGAAATATTATAGAAAAAACCTTTATCGAAAAAAGTATTATAGAATTTTATAGAAAAATAAAATAAAATCAGAAAGAAGATTCAGAGAGAAAAAGATTCACAACAATTATTAGCAAAGACAAAAAATATTATTCAATACAAAAAGAAATATAATAAATGCAAGCATAAAGGAAAAGGGCCTATGTAGTAAATATGAATTACGGTCACCAGAAATTAACAATCACAAAAATCAAAACATTTAAAAAGTAAAATAAAAACAAGAGAGCAGATTTACAATAGAAAAAGCAACAGAATTTGCTAGAAAATTACTGGCAAGGAAAAAGTCCAATCTTGCTGAAAAAGGAAAATTTAAATATACTTTAGTACCGGCATAATACCAACAATAAAACAGGTATTATGAATTCTTGCAATTGTAGATCAGTTAACAACTGTTCCGTGGAAGGCAAATGTAGATCTACCCAGGTAATCTACCAAACGCGAATCTCTCCGACAAATTACAATAAGAATTACCAAATTTACATTGGTATTCCCGCGGGTGAATTAAAACAACGATACTACACTCACAAACACTACTTTCCTAATCTAAGATTTCAAACATCCCTTTCCCGAAGATTTTAAGAAATGAAAGACGAGGGACTAAACGTCATAATAAATTGGACAATGATAGGTTCAGCCCGAACCCCCAAAATCCTTTACGATAGATGCAATGTTTAGTTTAAAAAATTAAAATAATAATATATCCGAAACAAAATCTGCTTTCATTTTGTTGGTTCAAAAGCTGGTTATTTCTAGTAAATTTAATTTTTTCCGTTTAAAATAATAGGGTCTGACTATACTTAAGCTTAAATTAATTTAAGCAAATATAAATTTTACCAATGGAATAATAGAGACGAATGAAAATAAATATTAAATTGGTAGGAGATATGGTTAACAAATATATAAAAAAATTCCAAAATATATATAAAAAAATGATACACTAAAAGCAAACAGAAAAAGAATAATACCTAAGACATAAATTAGCGGTTATAGGGAATTCTAAAGATAAAGACAATGGTAGTGTAGACTATGTTACCCTGAAATCCCTTAATGTACCAAGAAAGCAACTGATATGATTGAAATACTAAACAGACAAATAAAAAAGTTCTCAAAAAATGTATAAGTGCATATATATACATACATATAAATATACACTCACGCACATATATATGTATGTATATAAATACACATACATCCACACATAAATATTAAACAAATATAAAGGGAATATAAAAATGAAATAAATTCTAAATAATATATATATATATATATATATATATATATATATATATATATATATATAATCGCATTCTAATCTAGTCACAACACATTACATTGCATTTAGACAAATGGTTGAGTTGTTAACATTTCTGTCTCTCACATGGTGTGGCGTAATAAAACCGCTGTACAAATTCTATTCTATTTTTAAATTAAACAGTATTATATATTTATATCTACTGGCCTGATTATTTACGATAAATTTTTATTATCGAATATGTTCTAATACTGCTGAATGACACACATTTTCGTCATAATAATTTATCGTAAATAATCAGGCCAGAAGATAAAAATATATAATACTGTTTAATTAAAAACAGAATATATACTTAAATAGGAGTATCGATCAAAAATAATGTTCAAACAATAAGAAGTATCGATCAAAATAATGTTCAATATATATATATATATATATATATATATATATATATATATATATATATAATTTTATAGAATAACTAAACATAAGAGATTATTGCTGATAAGAGGGGAAGGGTTTTAAAATAAGTAGAATAAATAATTTGGAATATTATTATTAAAAAATACAATTATAGGTAAAGATTCTTCTTCTTCTATGTGACCTGTCCCTTGAGGACGTAGGCGATCATGGTTCTCCACGTCTCCCTATCCCTTGTGGCTCTTAGTATGTTTGCTCCTGTTACTCCTGGCAACCCCCGTTCCGTCATCCATGATTTTGTTTTGGATATATTATTATTATTTTTCAACTAAACATTGCATCTATCGTAAAAGTTTTTGTGGGTGCGGGCTGAACCTAACATTTTCCAATTTATTATGGAGTTTAGTCCCTCTTTTTAATTTCCTAAGATTTTTGGAAAAGGGATGTCTGAAATCTTTGATTAGGGTTATTAAAGGATTGTTTGTGAGTCTAGTATCATTGTTTAAATTCACACGCGGAAATACCAACGTAAATTTGGTAATTCTTCTTGTTATTTGTCGGGTAGATTTGCGCTTGGTAGATTACCTAGTTAGAATTTATAATACCTGTTTTAGTGTTGGTATTATCTAAACTAAATAAAATTTGATTATTATAGGAATTGATAATACTCTCCATTTTGTGAGTGTAGGAGTAGTTAATTTTAAGAGTGTTTCTATTGAAAAGTTTGTGTAGTGGATTGTTAGTGTTAAAGTGTTTACTTCAGTCAGTTAAGTGCCATAAGCGATACACGCTTGGGCGATCATGTCTCAAAGAGACATGACTGACTGAGCAGAAGATTATCCCGTAATAGGTTGCCATTGCTTTTTGCGGTAGACTGGTTGCCGACCAAGGCTATAGAACCCAATCTGTCCTGCTATTTGACTCATAGCTAGATGAGAAAGAAATGTATTATATTATTATGTAGTAATTAGTGGTGGGGTCGGTTTCCCTATTGTTATGAAGTAATAAACTTATCCCCCACTTTATGACCAGTAGAAGCCTTAATCATTATTCCAACTATTATATTCAGTCAATCAGTTAAGTGCCATACGTGATACACGTTTGGGCGATCGAAAGAGACATGACTGACTGGGCAGAAGAATATCCCGCAGTAGTTTGCCATTGCTTTCTGCGATAGACTGGTTGCCGACCAGTGACCAAGGCTATAGAACCCAATCTGTCCTGCTATTTAACCCATAACTGGAAGGAAGAGACGGATTAATACCTTTCCCAAGGGTATTTGCGCGTAAGTGAATACAATGGATTCAAACTAGAATTCGAACTCCGCTCCCCGGCTTCTCGTTCCGTGCCGATATCCACTGGACCACAACGCTTACTAGTTTAATAAAACATTTTCCTATATTAATATTAGATAGTATACAGAATGGGGTAGTGGTTAAACCATGTTATTTTCTATTTTCTACGCTTATTCTTAGCCATAGATAGTTCAGGATTATTGATAGGTTTTTCATATACCAATTTATTATAGAAATCGCTCTCTTGAAGGTCATTGTTGTATAATCTCTTGTTTTCATGGAAAATTTTGAGGTTGGACGATGATCAGTCAATCTTCGTGTTGGGTATTTGATTTTATAATAATTTTAGGGTAGCTGGAATAGGTATTAATATAACCGGGGTATTATTGTTTTCGAGATAAGGTTGGTGAGAACCGTCATTCAGATTAACTTTAATCTCTAAATCGTTAACTATTTTAAGATCAGAGGAGACTTCAATTTTAAAGCCAAGAAATTTAAAAGCTCTAATGATTTTTTACGGATTCTATTCGTTAAGGGTCCATTACAATTAGGGGGTGATCATAAGGATATTATCTCGATACAATCCGATTTGTTTAGGGTTTATAAATCTACTTAATATATCTAATATATAAATTCCTACAAGAACAGCTGAATCATATGCCACCATAACAATATCTAAACTATCATAGAGACCATTTGTCTTGGTAGAATGATCGAAAGTAAGAACTAATTTCCGAGCAACTAAAAAAAAAAATTAAACTTCTCTATCTGTGAGTTTTATGTGTTTTTATTTTTTTTTAGTAAAGCTTATACAATTATGTAAGAGCTTTTTGCAGATCGAAGAATATAAGTCTAAGATATCAAATTTAAGGAAGGGGGGGATTTAGATTTCTCTTTAATATTGTTGATATCGGAAGAGTCCTTCCAGAGATTGGCATGAAACGTAGATTGTAATTTCTCAATTATTCCTTTTAAAATATCTCTAGCGACTAATCCCAAATCACTTTTAGTAGGATTAATTAATTTAGTTCGTAATTTATTTTGAAAATTGGCTTTAAGATCCTCAAATAAAATGTTGGAGTTTTTAGTGGAAATCATGTGCAAACTCAGCCGTATCCCTGTCTGTATCAGTTAATGTGTTGTTAGCTCTGTCTCGTTTGTAATTACTAGTAATTTTGTTTTTGTAGATGCTGTTTGACTTATCAGACTTAATCCCAAAAACTTGTTGACTAAAAACTAACACTACATTTTAAATATACTTATAATCTATTTATTCATAAAACTTTTTCAGAAGAAATGAGAGGAAAGAGTTTAGATTTCATTTTTTATTTCTTATTGAAAATTCAATATGGCCACCAGATTTTGCTCCCAGTTTCTTGAGTCTCCCAGAAATCTCGTCAACGGATTTTACCAGGAATAAAATAGGGACTTTTCAATCATCTTGCACACACACACACACACACACACACATATATATATGTATATATAGTACTGTGAAGAAGTATGAGGACAAGAACTATTTTATGTTTTGTAAGGCATATGGAGAAAAAATAAACAATTTAATTAAAATAATTTTATTTGATTTACTCAACAAATACTTTAACAAGAAAAGTAATTGTTACAAAATAAACTTAATATTTAGTATAATAGCGTTTTGCTTTGATCACAGCCTTCATTCTGTCAGGCATTGGCGTCACAAGATTCTTCAATGTATCTAATGCTATCTCCTGCCAAGCAGCTTGTATTTGTTCCCAAAGATGTGTCTTGTGAAGTCACATTAGATTTATCAATTCGAGAGGGGGTGAGAATAAGAAAAAAGTCAGTCATATGCAAGATTAATAGAATAATGAGTAGTTTCAAAATAACTTGTTTAATAGAAAATAGGAAAAATTAAATATGACTTCTTTTTAATACATTTCTTTTACACCTAATTTTAAATAATCAATATTTGTTTGCAATTTACTTGGCTTTTCACCCTGTATTTGAATTTCAGTGAGGTTTTTAAGAAAATCACCCACGTTCTAATAGTTGGAACAGAGGTGATTTTAAACTTTATTTTGATGCCTTATAAAAGAGAAAATAGTTCTTGTCCTAATGCTTTTGCACAGTACTGTATAATGCTTAACTCTGAAACTATAGGATTCCTGACAGTGAACAAATATGATATCTTTTTTGTGGTAAGAGTCAGATACAGTCCTTATTATCATGAATGAACTGATGCATTCATGATAATTAGTCCTGGGTATTCTTCTCGCAGGAAAATAATACTATTGCACTGACTTGTCTAGCTGAGTATTGAATATTGTTCTCACGACCGATTCTGTCGTGTTAAGTGTTGTGTCTTGTCAGACACCGCATCAAAACAATATAAAAAAATATCCATGAAAAAGGGTAAAGAAATTAAGAAGTTTATGGAATTGCGCGATCAGTTGCTGCTTGTTTTGTAGAAATACCAGCTTTTACGGAAGCATTTACAATGAGTGATATATTACTTCTAGCTTTACGTGTTTTTTTTTCTTGATATATGGGTATTGGAATTTGTCTTATTTACCAACAAGGAGCATATTTCTGATTTTTGATTACCATATGGACCAGTGTTCACTGATACTGGTAGATCTTTTTTTAGCTATTAGCTAATTTACTATACGAGAATTTGTTTCCTTGAAAACAATTAAAACAATTTTTCAACTTGATGAAATTGTAATCAAATTACAAAACATGTCGTAGTAACTAAAGCCTACCTTACGTCTATTAATAAAAGAAAACCCTTAAGTGTAACGTCAGGGAATAAATGATTAAAGAAAAAAATAAAGAAAAAAAAAAAATTTAACGTCTGTTTCAGTGAAATGAAAAAAGGTGCAATTAGAAAAATCTGTTCTTTTGTATCCCATCATTTATGATTGTTACTAAAACATTTTATTAAAGTTGTTAAGCTCAAATATTTCACGGATTGAACACAATGTTAATTTAAGAGAGAATATCAAAAAAATAAAAATAAAAATAAATAATGAAAGGAAATAAAAGTCTTTAAACAAAAATTTAATTACAATAAAATAACTTCTACTGCTGAATTATTTTTATTATTAAAAGAAATGTTTATAAGTACAGGGATTTGGTAAGAAGCTAAATGAAAGAATGAAACAAAGTGAGTCAGTAAGAAAAAAATGAAAGAATAAAAGGAAAATAAAAGTGTTTAATGGATGTTTCAGTGAAATGAAGAAAAATGTGTTTATCACGGCAACATTCTCCTTTCTCCCAAAACTATACTGGGTACAGACATCTTCTTCTTCTTCTATGTGCCCTGTCCCTTCAGGACGTAGGCGATCATGGATCTCCACGTCTCCCTATCCCTTGTGGCTCTTAGTATGTTTGCTCCTGTTGCTCCTGGCAACCCCCGTTCCGTCATCCACCTGATCAGGCCCTGCAAATATGTTATCCGCTGCCTTCCTCTGTCTCTCCTTCCTTCTATCTGACCAGTCAGTATCAGGTTCTCCAGGCTTTCCTTCCTCATTGCATGTCCCAGGAACTTCAGTTGTCTCTTCCTGATGCTCAGCATCAATTTCCTTTTTGTTGCCATTCTTTCTAACACTTCGTCGTTGCTTGTATGCTCAGTCCACGATATCCGTAGCATCCTTCTGTAGAACCACATTTCGGCCGCTTCCAGTTTTGTCCTCATTTTCGATGATATTGTCCAGCATTCACAGCCGTACTGAAGAACTGACATCACGTAGCAGTCTAGCACTCTTTTCTTAAAGGCAGTAGCGAATACCAGTTTCCTCCACTGGCCTATAAAACCTTTAAAAAAGGGAAGATAAACCTATCTCTCTTCTCGCTAATAGGACTCTGTGACGGACGAATATACACGGTTCTTATTATAGTATAGATTATTCGTATTAAAGTACAGCTACTTATAAAGAAACTTTTTTATTTTTCGTTCGTTATTGTTCACAACAACACAAAGACCAAGGGTCACCCAAATGTGGTTGTTTATGAGCGTAAGGATGGTATATTAATAGAGTATATAGAACTAGTAACGGTTGAACAAATGAAGTTAAACTTGAAGAGGTTAAGATTGCAGTTGTCGGTGGAGGCCTTTGCTTTGGTGCATGTACAAATGGAAATTCGTTCTTATCAATGAAATATAAAATTAAAAATGAAGGCTTATCCTTGTACTTTTTTTAAGCGAGGAGTGCGAGAGAAGAAACTATTAGCATAGAACTTACGGATACTTCCAGCAATTTCTTATAAAGAAATTATGTATTGTAACTGAATGGTTAAAAATATTTATCATTAAATTTGCGATTAAAATAAAAGATGAGATGGAGAAAGTTGTGAAAAGTCAGGATTGCCCACGTCCTGATGGGACATGGCGCATAACAGAAGTAAAGAATGATGATACTCGCAAAAATACACGGTATGAACAAAATATTTCAGAACATTAGAAAAATATCAGTGTTAGATTCTTTCATATTTCTTTCCTTCTAGCTAGTCTTATTTTTTTAACTTGAAGATTGGCACATAATGGAACTTTATTCTTTGAGAGGAACTGTTTTCATCTTACTTCAGTACCTGAAATATTGTTGAATACTTTGTCATAAAAAGCTTATGTTCAGGTCGAAATGGTGGCCATTCACGTACATATCCTCAAAAGCGAGGGGGAAAAAATTGAGCCAAACCACAAAGTATATGATGTTTTTTTAAAATGAATGTCTTTTTGGTTCCGAGATCTGTACAGGGAAATTCATATGAGTAAAAAACAAATAAAATGAATAATCATATTTGGGGAAAGTTTATTCGCCGAATACCAGGGAAAAATTCCTGAATAACGTAAGAGTTTGGTATAGAAGTCACAATGGACCTAAATTAGACGCCATTCCCCCGTTGATAGAAATATGTATTAAGAAATGTTTTTGAGCTCGTGATGCTAACAATATGATATCTTTTATTCTAATTAGATATTTAACTAAAGCGAGACATCTTTGCGATGAAGGAAATCAGTGATTTGTGCGTGTATGTGTGTGGTGAGTAAAGAAAAAACAGTATTGCATCAAAAAGAAAAATAGGTAATACGTACGTCTGAATAGCGGAAAAGATATGGAAAAAGAAAGAAAGAAAGAAAGAATGAATGAATTAATAAATGAATGAATACGGGTTGTGAAAAACAGAAATCAATAGCGGAAGAAAAAGAAAAAGAAAGAAGAAAAAAAGAATTAGGAAAACAAATGATGAACAAACAACAATTGGAAGGAAAGAAGAAATAAAAGAAGGAAGAAAAGAAAGTAAAACGAACAGGGAATAAAAAGAAAGAATTAAAAAAAAAATACGAACACGTTAAAAAGAAACAAAGAATGAAGACGAGAAAAACAAATAAAAATAAAGACAAATCAGTAATTTAAAAATACGTTAAAATGTGTTATATACAAAGAAGTTTTCAATACCGACAAGTGTGGTCGAACCCGGACTCATCGGTCGGTGAGGAACCCAGAGGAGCCTCCACCGAAGTGTAGAGTCTCGTTTGGGGAAAAACAGACAATAATTTTTGTCCGAGCCTATGGGCCCGGTGTTCCCACTTAAATGACCATGTGCCGATTCCACCTCGAGAGTTCGCCCATGTGGGTAGGATGTTGATACCTTCGGAGTGTCATTGACATTCTGAGTTGATTGACTGCGTTCGTCAGTCGTTCACTTTGTCGGACTCTCTACCTTTGGGCGAAGAGGAACCCAGACGGGGTTCCGCCGAAGTGGAGTGTCTCGTCTGGAGAAAAATAAACAATAAATTTTTCCCGAGTTTAAGAGTTCAAATTTCCTACTTTAAATAACCTTGTTTCAGATCCGCCTCGGGCATACGCCAAAGTGGGGAGGTAGTAGATATCTTTCCGGTGCAGTGTTCCGGTATTCAGACTTCCGGTTCATTCAGTGCTTCTGTGTGTTGACTTTACGAAAAGATACCAAAATATCATAACTCACAAACAGCCAGTAACCAAATGTTTTCTTCAGATTAACGTTACGAAGACCAACAGCTGTAGAGTAGTTTTCGCACTGAAAGTTATAATCGTGCTATGTTGGTTTCTAATCGACTTAACGCACGCAAATGTTAGGAACTTGAAAATCCTCCACTGAAAAGCTGACTCCTTAGTATTCGGCTAACTGCTGACTAACATCAACTGCCTAGTAGTTAGTTCTACTGAACTCCAAAAGAACTCTAAAGAACTCTCTAGAACTACTAAAAACTCCTATGAACCTCCCAAGAACTTCTAGGCTTACGGCCATATCACGTTGAATACACCGGTTCACGCTCGATCACCGAAGTTAAGCAACGTTGAGCCTGGTCAGTACTTAGATGGGTGCCGCTTGGGAATACCAGGTGTTGTAAGCGTATAGTAACGGATGTGCGTTGTGGTGCAGTGGATATCGGCTCGGAAAGAGAAATCGGTGAGCCGAGTTCGAATGCCTGTTGAATACCCTGCATTCACTTAAGCACTGGTACCTTTGGGAAAGGTATTAATCCGTCCCTTCCCTCCAGTTATGGGTTAAATAACAGAGTAGGACTTGGGGACCCTGTCCTTAAAAACTAATCCCAATGAATCTTGATACTCGAAAAGAAAAAAGTATTATAAGACACAAAACCTATATAAAAACAACAATATATTGTTGAAGGAAAAATGTATTACCAGCAATAAAAAAAATTAGTTGGCAATAAATGACCCACCGAGGTTGATGTGCCATTAAAACAACCAACCAACAAACAAGAACTTCATTATTTATTGTACATATGTACAAATGTGGCACAAGGCCGAATTAGGGGATGGGGAAGGCTGGTCATCTTCTGTCCTAGTTTAACTTAGCTATTCACTTTCGTCGATCCTGACACACTTACAATAAACCTTACACCACAATACCACATTTTTACTTACCATTCTTACTTCCTCCACCATAATACCTCAGCTGCTCTATGTAGTCCTACTTAACTCCCATATGTACAACTTTCAGTGGAGGCATTGGCAGAAAATAACAACATTTAAAATCCCCAATGATTTTATACAATGAATACAATATATACAGAAACTAAATAAAATCGTATTAGTAATAAAAGCCCCCCCCCACTACTCTAATATTGTGACAGCAAAATCAGTTCCCTGGACGAAATATGATGCGTGGCTTTAGAAATATAATAATACCACTTATCCGATCAGCAATCACTCACACAAACACTCACATATTTAAACACCATAACAAAAACGAAAAGCACACTTGAAAAATAACGAAAGACGCCACGCATCCACCGGAGAACTAACATTGTTGAACACCTAAAGTGGGAAGGGGTGGGGAATTAAACTAAAGGAAAACAGGGGACAAAAAAAGAAAAGGGGCCAATGAGCAATCCAACAAGAACTTCTCGAGTTAACTTCTTGTTAACTCTTATTAATATAGGAGGGGGAGAGTCCATTATCTGAGGAATAGGTGTGTTTCACCATAACACCAACATTGTTGAGAAGGCGACAAAAATAACTTTATAAGAAAAAAAAAGATAGAATAAAGAATGAATAGAAAGAAGGAATTAATGGATTGATTGATTAGTTTTTTCACGGTTTATCAACCTTTTGCAGATTATTTAAAGCAATTTTTGATTGTAAAGATATTTTTTTAAAATAATAATAATATATTGATACAAGATTTACTAATTAAGCCATAACTGAAGCGAGAAGAGGTGGATTCATGCCTTTCTCAAGAATATTTGCACGTAAGTAAATATAACGAGCCCAGCTACAAATGGTAGATGGCTCGCTGATTAACAATACTGTTACACCAGATGCAAATTCACGCTTGCAGCACCTGGTATTCCGAAGCCGTCGCCCATCTACGTACTAACCAGTTCGACCTTGCTGAAATGTTTCTGTCTTACTTCAATACACGAAAGATTGTGGTATAATTTTTTCATGAAAAGAATCAAGTGAAAATGGCGGCCATTCAAGTAAAGGTTCTCAAAAACGAGGGGAAAAGTGGCGCCAAGTCATAAAAGGCAATTGCAGGAAGTTGTTCCGCAATGAATGCCTTTTTCGCATCGGGATCTATGTAGAAAAAAAAACCCCCAAAAAACAAAAACAAAGACAAACAAAAAAAACAAAAAACAATGAAATAAATAATATTTGGGGAAAGTTTACTCGCCGTATACCAGAAAAAATAAAAGACCCCAAAAATATAAGAGCTTGATACAGAAGTCACAATGGCGTTAAATTAGACGACATTCACTAGTTGATAGAAGAATATATTACGGAATGGATTGTGAGCCCGTGACGCTAATAGTATGATACCTTTTATTCTAATTGTTCTGATTATATCTTTAACCAAAGTAGGTCATCTCTGAGTTGGAAGGTATCAGTGATCTGTTAGTGTGTGTGTGTGTGTGTGTGTGTGTGTGTGTGTGTGTGTGTGTGTGTGTGTGTGCACGAGCCTGCGCGTATATGACTCTGTGTGTGCCTGTGCAAGAATAATATGCTACATCAAGAGTTATTGGTGAGACAGCATATATATATATATATATATCCTCGGACAGGGTTAGGGTTAGGGTTAATACCCGGACAGACTAGCCGATTTACCATTAGTTGGCAACCCGTCTAGCAAAAGGGGCATTTTGAATTGAATGTAAGTTGGTTCTGGTAATTCCACTTTATAAAACAAGACTTGTTGCAGGAAATAAAGATGCAAAATTAGAACAATCTCAACTAGGATTCTACAAAGTATATCAACACAGACACACACACAAGAACTCACAAAGGCACACAGACAGATACTCACACAGACACGCAGATACATGCGCTGTGATACACACACAGAGATTTACACAGAGAGGCACACAGACACACTCACAGTTACACACATAGAGACGCACATAGATACCCAAACAGAAACAAACACAGACACACACAGAAATACACACGCCAATACACAGAGACACACAAGGACATACACAGAAATACACACATGCACAAACACACACAGTGACACACACACAGAAACACACATATACACGCATAAACGCGCTACACTCATACTCACACTGCCTACACACACACGCACACATAAATATGGTGATTTTCTAAACAAAGTTTAGATGTGGCTCAAGGTCGAAAGTATGGGACACCCAGTGAGTATTGAACTCACAACTCAGTTGTAATGATTCTAGTGAGACAAGCTTTCTAGCCATTAGTCCACCTTGGGTTGCCCACGCACACATACACATGAAGTGAGATCAAATATGGACTAGAATTCTACAGAATTATAGGATAGAATAAACTTCGAGAATTATTTGTTACTGTTTTGTTCGTTGTTCATGGGTGAAGCAGACCCCATTCATGTATCTCTCCTGTTTGCTTAGGTATTGTAAAACAGACAGATCACCATAAAATGTTTTTCGCAGCCATATTTTAGATGAATCATAGATAAAGTAAGACATGTTAAATTCATAACCCTTGCCTACTTCTTCCTTGTCGTACATACACTACCTAACATAAGTTTGGGACCACTTAAATTTAAGAGAAAGAAACAACACATTTTATGTCTTAGAAGAATAAATATAGATATATTTCATTGTTGCTCACAATACAATAATTAAAACCAAAATTAACATAGAGTAATTTCAAATTTAATTAAAGTTAATTTATATTTTCTTTTCATCAAAGAAGCCACCACGAGCCTTTATGACTACAGAGCAAATCCTTGGCATTCTTTCTAATAACTTATAAAAATAAGTTGGTGAAAGTGATTTCCAAGAATCCTACAAGCATTTAAACAACATTTGTTCATTTTTAGAACTGTACGATCAATTTCATCCCTTATTCTAACTTCTTTAATAGTGGTTTCTTAACTGCTACACAGTCTTTAAGCCCAGCAGAATGAAGTCGTCTCTTAACAGTACTAACAGATACTGTATGTTGCCCAGTAGAATTTATTTCACTTGTTAATTACGAAGCGGTTTTTCTTCTATTCCTCTTGCTAGATATGATCAAGTGCCTATCCTCTACAATAGATGTTACTCTGGGCCTACCAGATCTTTTTCTGTCAATATTTAACTCAGTTTCACGAAGTCGTTGAAGGCAATAATGCATACCATTTTTTGATAAGCTTAATTTTTTTTAGTGATAACACGTTCAGAATATCCTTCTTTCGAAAGAATTTCAACCTGAGCTCTTTTTTCAATGCTAATCTGTTTCTTCCTTACCATTTATACCATAGTAATATGGTTTACAAAAAATAAATTATACCGTAATTATGATATCTGAATAAATCTGAATTTTCGGCAAAAACTTCATCCCAATAAGAGGAGTCAAGTAGCAAACTGAGTAAATGTTTACTTTAAAGTTGAAAAGAATACTTTTTTTTTACTTGACATCTGCATAAGAATAACAAAAAATACAAACTCGGCCAATTTGATTCTGCTAAAATTGGAATATTATAAACTTTGTGAAAAACATTTGGGTGGTCCCAAACTTATGGTTGCTATTGCATATAGGGACACAAATGTAATATTTACTCTCGCCTCGATCAAAAATCTGCTGAGGTTGATAAAGCGAACCACGCTGCCGAGCTTGAGAAGGACCTCCAATCCATGGTGGACTGGGGTAAGCTGCTATCTATTAACCATCATAGACAATCGCTCTTACCCCATATTAGCATGGAACAAACTAGCCTCCCTGAGAGTAAAAAACTACACCTCCTAGGCCTCACACTCTCAGCGGACCTCAAGTAGAATCACTACATTGAATCCATTGCTAAATCCGCTGCTAATAAGGTCGGTTCACTGTGCAGGGCCAGGAGGTTTTTCCCATCTGAGTCCATCCTGCACATGTATAAATCTACCATCTGCCCGTATATTGAATACCGCTGACACATCTGGTGGAGTACTCCTGCTAAACACCTGGGGGTTCTTGACAAAATCCAACGGAGAATCTGTAATATGATCGATACCGACTTGGCAGCTCGGCTGCAGACGGTCTCTCACCGGCGTGACGTGGCTTCCCTCTTCTATAAATACTTTCTGCTCCAATGAACTTAGATCACTGGTGCCCGCTAGGTATGAATTTACACGAGCTACTAGATTAGCAACTAGGTCCCACTCTTTTACAGTGAAACCGATAAAATATAACTGCAATTTCTAATCTAACAGTTTTTTTTCCTGCACTACCCACCTGTGGAATTCTCTTCCATATACTTGCTTCCCTGACAGCTACAATCTCCAGAAATTTAAATGCAATATTAATAGACATCTATCACATTAAATCGCATCCATTCTTACGAGCTCTTTTTCCATCTAGTCCACCCACATCCTCGGTATCTTCATACGTCTATTACCCTCTTTCTGGCATTTCCTATAACTAACCCCTCTTTCTCATTACTTTGCCCTATGTAACCCCCTGCGCAACAGTAGCAGTAGAATGCCTGCTTGGGGTGAGATGATTTTAAAAAAGTGTATACGTGTGTTGATATGATCGTTTTTCAGAGCGTTCTTGGCCCTTCTGCATTTGTATTCCTCTTTCTGATAACATTCTGAGCATAAATATAGCGTTTCTTGATCCAGTGTCTTTAAAGGACCAGCACTCTTCTTGTCTTATCTCTGCTTTCAGGTGGTCCTGGGCATGACGGTAAACTGCATCCGGCAGCAAGGCCTCTGATTGGGAAGTTGTGAGGAGCATGGAACCACATATTAATTGCTGTTGATTCCAGATCCACCATGACCCGGAGTGATAGAACCTGTTAAGGTCCCAAATATGGGTAAATAGTTAACCCCCAAACTGGGGTCAAAACACTATGAAAGTATAAAAATTCTCTTATAGAAATATATATACATAAAAAATAGACTTTTAAAAAAAATATACATTTTTGAAGAAAAAATTATTACCACAACACATTTTTGAAGGAAAAAATTCTCAGCCAAACAATTTTGAATACAAAATTAGAATACATTTTCAGTTTTCTAAAATAAAAGAGAATAAAAAGAAATTTTCTTTAAAATCTGACTAAATTAACTTTCTCACTATGACTAGACATAAATAAAAAGTACTTTGATACACCACCCTTTTGGTATTAAATGACCCACAGAGGTTGATATGCCATTAAACAAAACTCACTCACTCACTCTACTTTGAGGAAATGTTATGAAAATTAATCTGATTAAGTCCTGCTGTATGTCGATCTCGTTTATAATTTCTATGATCCTGTCTACGCCAAAGCTGTTTAAGGCTGTTAGCATATATATTGCAACTAGCAATATAGACCGGCGTTGCTCGAGTGTAATGAAAGATTTAAAACTAACCCATGGTCCTGGAGCTCATAGGAAATTAATATTGAGCATCAGTAAGAGACAGCTGAAGTTCCTGGGACATGCAATGAGGAAAGTGGGCTTGGAGAACCTGATACCAGATCAGATAGAGGGAAAAGGAGACAGGAGAAAGCAGCGGATAACCTATTTGAAGGATCTGGTCAGGTAGATGACGGAACGGGGGTTGCATGGTGTAACAGGAGAAGGCGTGCTAAGAGCCACCAGGGATAGGGAGACGTGGAAAGCCATGATCGCCTACGTCCTGAAAGGACAAGGTACATAGAAATATACATATACCAATTGTTTATAAGAAATTATGTGGATATAAAATGGGGGATCAATTCTATATTATAATCAATATATAAACTGATCCCTCATTTTGTGGTCATGCTAGTTTCTATACACTTATCTTCTAGATTTATGGTCTTGAGCTAGTGGATGGCAGAGCGGGGCTTGGGTGGTGTAACGGGAGAAGGCGTGCTAGGAGCCACCAGGTATAGGGAGACGTGGAAAGCTATGATCGCCTACGTCCTGAAAGGACAGGGCACATAGAAATAAAACTCAATCGTCTGTCATCAACCATCATGTTCTGAGCACGATCATTGTTTCCCACGGTGGTGGCAATCGCAAAACTTCTAGACCTTGGGTTGTCTTCAGTAATCTTCGTCCACTCCTAAATACAGCTGCCCAGTTTTGCACAGTTCTTAAAGCTATGGTGTCATAGCATAAAATAGTAACCATGTCAGCACGAATGTCTTTGTAAGCTAATCATTTTCTTCTGCAAGTTTGTTATGTGATTCCTACCAACTCGGCATTCTCACCGGCGTGATGCGGCTTCCCTGTGTCTCTTCTACAAATATTTTACGGCTCCTGCTCCAATAAACTTAGCTCACTGGTGCCCGCTATGTATGAATTTACACGAGCTACTAAACTAGCAACTAGTTTCCACTCTTTTACAGTGAAACTGATAAAATATAATCGCAATTTCTACTCTAATATCTTCTTTTCTCGCACTTCCCGCTCGTGGAATTCTCTTCCGTATGCTTGCTTCCCCGACAGCTACAATCTCCAGAAATTTAAATGTAAGTCCAATAATCAGCTCCTATCTCACTAACACACATCCTTTCTCTCAAACTCTTTTCTCCATCCACTCGACCCCATCACATCGGTATTTTCATCCGTCTATTACCCTCCTCCTGACACTCCCTATAACCTACAGCTCTTTCTCATAACTTTCTCCTATGTAACACGCTGCGCAACAGTGGTAGTAAAACTGCATCGCTTGTGGTGAAATGATTAAAAAAAGTACTTGATAACATTAAAATTAAAAATGTCCATTTTCAAGAGAAATCGCTACTATTTATTTTGGAAGTTTTTTATTGAATAGTCAGATATCAGTTTAGATAATGCAGTTATTAATAAGAAGTTGAATTTAATGCAAGCAAGTTTTTATAGCTCCATCGTTCTTCCTGCATAAACAGCTTATGAAATTTTCCGCCCAACATCTAATATTAGTCATTACAATTGGAAGCCCAAAACAGAAATTATTTATCACTCAACATAAGAGAAGAAACAATTTTTCTTATCCTCATGAATTCTTTTCATAAAATTAATGTTAAAATAAAAAGGCGTATCTAAACTTCTTTATAAACGGAACTTTGTCTCTGTGTGTGTATGTGTATGTGTGTGTATGTGTGTGTGTGAGTGTGTCTGTGTGTGTATGTCCGTTACCTATAGATTCCGAAACGGATGAACCGATTTTCTTGAAAATTTATACAGTTGTACTATAAGCGTCTGCGAGTGTTCTTAGCTAGGTTTTGTGTTGAGGTACCCCCGATAAATATCGAAAATTGATAATCGAAAAAATCGGATTATAGAAGGAGTGTTCCGATTTTAATCAAATTTTATACACTCATAGACAAAGACATAAGAAACGATATTCAGAAGTTTCAAGATTACAGTTATTACAATAGTGCAGAAAATCGATAATATATATATATAAAAGGCAAGATGTTTCTGTATTTGTTTATCTGCCTGTATGTCTGTATTTGTTTCAGCACTTTTATTTTAGTTTTTAACTGGAAACAACTATTGCTTCTTAGTGTTTTGTGTCAACGCCCAAAGAGTCTGAGCTCCAGGACCATGGGTTAGTTTTAAAGTTTCATTACACCCGAGCAACGCCGGGCTATACTGCTAGTAAAAACATAAATGTTAAAAGAACGGAAAATATTTTCAAAATTTAAAGCAACTCCATACAAAACGTTTTGTAATATTCCACGAAGAAGTGACGGAATTTTGGAAAATATTTTAAAAATAAATTCTCTCTATTGAGAATATTTGACGATGATTATTGAATTTATTGAAGAGAATTTTAACGATGCCTAGATTGAATTTCCTCTCGATTGATATTGTTATTCTCTTTTCTCCCATGTTTATGAGATCTGTTCTTACTGGTCGTCAAGCGGATTTTGGCAGATATTTCTAAGTTCTTTTGTTTACACGAAACTTTCACCATCCATTTTACTGCCATTTTTATCATTCGAATGTGACATGTTAAATAAAACAAAATTAATTTTGGAAAAAAAATCAGAATCAAATAAACTGAACTAAACAGAACTCATCGACATGGCTCCATTAGTAGATTACCAAAGACTACCAATTATGACTGAGTATCACGAAAACATTTGTTGAGACAGCGAGGCAAGATCTACAGATTTATGAGAGGTAAACTTAACAACGAATAACATTTATCCAATAAGTGTCTTCAACGAAAGCGTGAAGCCAAATTTTCAATATGTCGTCCGTTTCATTTCGCATAAAAATAAAAAGTTAGAAAATTAAAGGGGAGATAAATGATTTTTAAATTATGTATCACTTAAATATTTTTTTGCTTATTTACAATAATGAATAACCGATTCTTCATAAATTAATCACTGAATATTCAGGAGGAAGCAATTAACGATTAACATTGCATTTAACGATATATCTAAACTTATTTATAAATGGAACTTTGTCTGTGTGTCTGTGTGTCTGTGTGTCCGTTACCTACAAACACCGAAACGGCTGAACTGATTTTCTTGAAAATTTACACAGTTGTACTATTAGTGTCTGTCAATGTTGTTAGCTAGGTTTTGTGTCAAGGTACCCCCGATAAATATCGAAAATTGATAATCGAAAAAATCGGGTTATAGGAGGAGTGGTCCGTTTTTAATCAAATTTCATACACTCATAGACAAAAACATAAGAAACGATATTCAGAAATTTCCAGCTTGCAGTTCTTACAATAATGCAGAAAATCGATAATATATATATATATATATATATATATATATATATATATATATATAAAAGGCAAGATGTTTCTGTGTGTGTCTGTTTATCTTCCTGTATGTCTGTGTTTGTTTCAGCCCTTTTATTTTAGTTTTTGGTTCGGGTTTGGCTCTAAGTAGGTATAATTGTAGTTCTTAGTCTCCGCCATGATACCATTTACTCAGAGGACTTATTTAGCGTTCAAAATTCAGTTTACGACGAAAAAACTTATTTGATATCGATACCAGGAAATCTAAATTTGACTTACATCCATTCATTTTTCTTTCAGTCTGTGGTTTTTCTTTAACTGGAAACAACTATTGCTTTTTAGTCTTTCGTGCCAACGTCGAAAGTGTTCTGAGCTTCAGGACCATGGATTAGTTTTAAAGCTTTCATTACACCCGAGCAACGCCGGGCTATACTGCTAGTGAATAATATTAAAAATAGAGTAACTAGACAGTTATTTATTCCTATCATATCTATTCGTATCTATCATTCTGTTCATATATATTATTCTATTCATATATATTTTTTAAAAATCTGTTTCACCCATGAAAGGCAGAAAAATCTATTAAGACACAAAGGGTTACAGTGTGTGGAACAATTAGAAACTGAAGCATTAACAATGGGCAGAGGGAGTAATCAATGTGATGGGCAGTCGATAGCAAGTGACATTGCATGAAAACTTTCGCAGATTAAATTTGGCTGGAATGCATGGAGTCAGAAGGGATTTCCACAAGCGATAATTGTGCGAAATGAAAATTGCTAGAATAGAATTTACGGTTACATTTAGAGAGCTCAACATTCAATTCAAAAAATGGAAATACCTTTTCTGCTTTTTTTAGAAGATAGAAATTTACAGAGAAGTATTCAGCGAGTGTGAACACAAAAAGAAAAAAAAATAAGGCTTGTGTTGAGAAAGTTTACACCGGTAGTACATGAAAAATACTGTAATTTTGTATTACCGAGAAAACTAAGAGAAATTTGCTTTTAAGAAACGATACATATTGTGACTCATAATTTTTTTCGAGAAAATTCACTATCGTTAAAAGTGTGTGAATTTGACGAAAAAAGAAAGACCAAGATTTTGTCACATCTGCTGGAATCATTAACAAGGAGTATGAAAGATACAAATTAAGCGAGGTGACGCCAAATACGTTTGAAAGATTATTTTCGTTTCAGAGATTAACAGCAAACAAAGACACAGAATACATCCTAGAATCCTAACGACACTGGAACAGGATCAAAATTGAATACTAGATGAATTATTAGACTGTAAATTCTAAATCTGGGGAACAATATGGTGGAAATTGAAAAAAGGGTCGAAAAAAAAATGCGGAAAAAGGAAAAATTAATCTAAGTTTCAGATGTAGAAAGCTATAACTCAGAGACGACTGTCCCTTTAAAAATCTAAAGTGCTACAAGTGTGAAAAACTAGGCCAAAAAGAGTCATACTGTAAAACTGAAGCATGGAAAAGTTTTCACAGAAAAAATCATTACACAGCGTTGAGACGGAAAAATAATTCCAGAAAACTAAATAAAATTTGTGTATGTGAAAATTAATAATGTGTTTTTTAAAATTTAACTAGACACTGGTAATAATCAATAATCAATGAAGCAAACGGAAAACCTATATCAAAAATATCTTTGAAAATCGCACTTAGAGTACCGGGAGAAAAATTATTTGTTATTGGTAAAATGACTTCAGTTGTTCAATTTTCTAACAAATCTAACAAAGCTAAATTTATGTGTTAAAAATACAAAATTATTCGCTACTGACTGGACAGAATTATTTGAGTTATGTGATTTACCTATAAATATTGAATGCAAAGAATCCGGGAATTTCAAGGATTAAATATCTTATGAAAAGCTACATGTCAGTCAGTCAGTTTAGTGGCATGCGTGATACACGCTTTCAATGATCATGTCTAGAAAGAGACATGACTAACTGGACAGAAGATTATCCCACAGTAGGTTGCCATTGCTTTCTGTGGTAGACTGGTTGCCAGCCAAGGCTATAGAATCCAATCTATCCTGTTATTTGAATCATAGCTATAGGGAGAAGCGATGTATTATATTATTACATAGTAATTTGTGGGGGAACAGTTTATTACTTTATAACAATAGAAAACCGATCCCCCACCTTATGACCAGTAGAAGCCTTAATCATGATTATATTCAGTCAGTCAGTTAACTGCCATAAATGACTGACTGGGCAGAAGATTATCCCGCAAGAGGTTGCCATTGCTTTCTGTTTTTTTTGGTTGCCAGCCAAGGCTATAAGACCCAAACTATCCTGTTATTTAACCCGTAACTGGAGGGAAGAGACGGACTAATACCTTTCTCAAAGTTATTTGCGCGTAAGTGAATGCAAGGAATTCAAATGGAGTTCGTGCTCGGCTCTCCGATTTGTCGTTCCAAGTTGATATCCCCTGCACCATAAGGCATGTCCTGGTACTGAAGCTATGTGTACTGAGCCAAAAAGGAAAGCGAACCTCGTTGCCGATCTTGAAAAGGACCTCCAATCCGTAGTGGACTGGGGTAAGAAATGGTTCGTAAATTTTTAATTCTTCCAAAACGAAGCTCCTATCAATTGACCATCATAGATAATCTCCCCTCCCTCCCATTAGCATGAAACAGGCTTGCCTCCCATAGAGTAACACACTACGCCTCCTTGGCCTCACACTCTCAGCGGACCTCAAGTGGAATGACTATATCGAATCCATTACTAAATCCGTTACTATGAAAATTGGTTCTCTGTGCAGAGCCCGGAAGTTTTTTTTCCGTCTGAATCTATCCTGCATATATATAAATCTACCATCCGCCCGTGTATTGAATACTGCTGCCACATCTGGTCGGATGCCCCTGCTATTCTCCTTGGGGTTCTTGACAAAATACAACGGAGAGTCTGTAATACGATCGATACCGACTTGGCAGACCGCCTGCAGTCATTCTCTCATCGGCGTGACGTGGCTTCCCCGTGCCTATTCTATAAATACTTTTACTGCTTCTGCTCTGATGAACTTAGATCACTGGTGCCCCTAGGTACGTTTTTACACGAGATACTAGATTAGCAATTAGCAATATATAAATAAAATTTAGTTGGCAATAAATGACCCACCGAAGTTGATATGCCTTAAAAACAAAACAACCGACCAAATCATTACTTACGAATCTTGTAAAAAGTTATCGATTGAATATATTACAACCCCGCCGTATATCTAAAACTGACAAAACTGAACGATTTGTAGAAACTTTAAGAGAGCTTAATAAAACTTATAGCAGCACGATAAATATTTTTGAGAGTTTGCCAGATATCGTCGAATCCCAATACACCGACAGGCATGTCACCGGCAGGATTGATGATTGTATGAAAAATTAAATCGGCGTTCGATAAGTTTTTGCCAGGTCAAAAAAAAAAAAAAAAAAAAGAATAAGATCAGGTAATAAAAAGAGTATAAATGTTTTCAAATTTGGCGAAAAGATGTTTTTCAGGACATCTAAAAATAGAAAAGAATTGTGGGAAGACGGCTAAATTGGAAAAAGTATTTATATAATGAATGAAAGAAAATGTTAACGCAAAAGGTGTTGGAATCAGTTACAAAAATGATCGCAAGAAAGGAAGAATCTATGCAAGTTTTGTATATCTTTGTTATAACAACAATCCAAGAATTGTTGAACATATATGTATGACTAAAGGAAAAAGGAAACGTATGGAAGATTTAGTGGTTGAACCAAAATGAAAGGAATACTATTTGCTGTGCTAGGGCTTAAGACAATATTTAAAACAACATCTTTAGAGAAAATAAAAGCAACAAAGATACATATCGGTATCATCAAAAAGAGTTCGTTGAAATTTCCTAGGTACATAATGAGGAAAGTGGACTTGGAAAATTCGATACTCACACGGAATAAGGTAAGAGGGATAGTGGAAAGAAACATAACCTATCTAACGAGCGTGTGTAAGTGGCGGGGGGAATCTGCATGAGGAGATATAGCAAAAAAAAAACTTCAGAAAAGGCTACATATGGCAAAAAGTTGTAGAGAGCCACGAAGCGATACTGCACATAGAAGGTTTTCTGTGGTCCTGTTTCCTTCTTTTGGATATTTTTGTATTTAAGTATATCCTGCCTCCCATAAGCATAGACCAAGCGATTCTCCCGGAGAGTAATACACTACGCCTCCTCGGACTTAACCTGTCCTCAGACCTCAAATGGAACCACTATATTGAATCCATAGCAAAATCTGCTGCTAAGAAGGTTGGGTCACTATGTCGATCCAGGATGTTTTTTCCACCTGAATCCATCCTGCATATATAAAAGTCAACCATCCGTCCGTGCATGGAGATCTGCTGCAATTTATGGTCAGGTTCCCCTGCCGTTCTCCTCAGTGTTCTTGACAGGCTCCAAAGGAGAGTCTGTAATGTGATAGGTACTGATCTGGCGGCTCGAGTGCAGCCACTTTCCCACCGTCGAAATGTGGCCTCCTTCTGTCTCTTCTATAAATGCTTTCATGGCTTCTGCTCGGATGAGCTTAAGTCACTGATGCCTCCTCAACAGGTGTTTACCCGTGCAACCAGACTGGCAACTGGGTCCCACCCATTCACAGTCAGGTTAGCCAAATGCAGACGACAATTCTACTCCTGCAGCTTCCTCTCTCGCACTTCCCACCTGTGGAACTCACTCCCGTATTCTTGCTTTCCTGACGGCTACGACCTCCAGAAATTTAAATGCAAAGTTAATACTCACCTACTAACCACTGGACTCTAGCTCTCTCCCCACTCCCGTATAACCTTCCCTTTCTCTCCACCTATGTATCTGTCATCGCACCTGCTTTCTATTGTTCCTTTCTAACTAGTTTGTACTCCTCACTCTTTTCTAATTAATCTTTTTACATTTATGTAGGCCCCTGCACATCAGTGGCGTTTCCGCCTTGCTCGGGGTGAAATGATTAAAAAAAAAATTCAAATTGTCTTCATAATGATTTAAATCCACTAATTTGTTACTGGTTAGTAGAAAAAAATTTTCTTTGCCATTAAGTAAAAAACTGAACACAGAAATTAAAAAAGCAATTCAAGATACGTTTTCCCTATTTTATAAATCCATATCAATACGGGAACCGAATAAAAAGAATCAATAAATTACCGTGAGTGTAGAATGCAGCTGGTCATGCTAGAATTTTGTTTCGACGATCAGGTTAAAAAAAAAGTGCCTGGAAAATAACAAAACGCAAATGGAGATGACAGATATCAAATGAGAAAGTTTAGTTAAGTAAAGTCAGTCGTCAGTTGTAGTCAGCTTAGCAGTTTGCAGACGGCAGCTGAGATCTGAACAAAGCTGTCCGCTATGCGTGTGTGCTAGCCATTCGATCCGACCCACTTACTCCACTCTACACCAAAGTCACCGAAGAAGTGAAAAAATGTGTTGTATAATTTTGTTTTATATTTTTGTTAGTGTCCGTCATTGCAATACGAGAACCCAACAAAAACAATGCTTACTAGTGACACACACACACACACACACACACACACACACACACACACACAGATATATATATATATATATCTACATTGGAGTAGATAGACTAAACTATCGCCCGGTTCACACTCCACCCACATCTATTGAACGGGTGAAGAGGCTCATCCCTTGTTTCCTGTTTAGGATGCGGTTTCCGGTTTTCTCTTTTCCAATCTTTTCACTCTTTTCCTTTATTTTTTTTCAATTGGAGTAGATAGACTAAACTATCGCCCGGTTCACACTCCACCCACATCTATTGAACGGACGAAGAGGCTCATCCCTTGTTTCCTGTTTAGGATGCGGTTTCCGGTTTTCTCTTTTCCAACCTTTTCACTCTTTTCCTTTATTTTTTTTTCAATTGGAGTAGATAGACTAAACTATCGCCCGGTTCACACTCCACCCACATCTATTGAACAGGTGAAGAGGCTCATCCCTTGCTTCCTGTTTAGGATGCGGTTTCCGGTTTTCTCTCTTCCAATATTTTCACTCTTTTCCTTTTTTATTTTTTTATTTTATTTTTCAATTGGAGTAGATAGACTATACTATCGCCCGGTTCACACTCCACCCACATCTATTGAACAGGTGAAGAGGCTCATCACTTGTTTCCTGTTTAGGATGTGGTTTCCGGCTTTCTCTTTTCCATTCTTTTTACCCTTACGTAGCCCCCTGCGCATCAGTGGCGTTACCGCCTTGCTTGGGGTGATATGATTAAAAATATATATATACACATATATATATATATATATATATATATATATATATATATATATATATATATATATATAAAACAAAAACTATAACACATATCAAATCCAGATTTAATCTCATTCAAAGTAGTCACATTCTGGGGCATTATTCTTTATCTAGCGCTGTTTTCATTGATGGTAGCCTTCATGTAAGTCCTTTTTTCGGTAAAAATATCATCTGACACCTCGAATTTTCTTCATATAAATTGATGCTTACTAAGGTACTACAGTAATAAATGTTATATATTCATTTGGTCGCTGTGGAATTTCGCTTGGAACTGCATTTTTAAAATTTCCGTCAGTGTAGAATGCAGCCGGCAATGCTGGAATTTTGTTTCGACGATTAGGGCAAAAAAGAAAGTGCTTGGAAAATAACAAAACATATCTGGAGAAGCCAGATGTCAAATGAGAACATTTAGTTAAATGAAGTCAGTCGTCAATTGGAGTCAGCTTAGCAGTTTGCAGACGGCAGTTGAGATCAAAACACAGGGAAGCTGCAGTCCGCAATACGTGTGTGCTGACCATTCGATCCGACCCACCTACTCCATTCTACGCCAAAGTCACCGAAAAAGCAAAAAAAATGTATTCTATACGTTTTTTTTTATATTTGTGTTAGTGCCCATCATTTTATCGGTGAGAAAATATCGTCATTTTAACAGTGGGAAAGCAAGTCATTTGATGTTTCGTAATTTATCGGTGAAGATGTTACTCAACTTTTGATCCGAGCTTTGGTCTCCCGTCGAACTGACTGCAGCTTAATCGTAGTCAGTTGGATCATACTTTGGAAACTTTTGCTAGCACAGACATTTTATTCTCTCTTTAAATTCTTCTTTTTCTTTATACTGTGTGCCTTCAGATCCTAGGCGATCATGGCTCTCCACATCTTCGTCTCCCTTTTTTGTTATTTCTCCCAAACTTGCTTTTAGATCAGTTTGCTTAAGCCCATCAAATATGTCATACGTTGTTTTCCCCTGATTCTTTTTCTCTGTATCCGCCCTCTGACTGTCAGATTCTCCAAGTCCTCCTTCCTCATAACGTGTCTCTGTCTCTTCCTGATGTTAAGTATAAGTTTTTTTTTCGTTTCCATTTTGTCCAAAACCTCGTCGTTGCTCACTTCTTCAAGAAATGAGATCCTCAGCATCTTTCTGCAGAACCACATTTATATTGCTTCGAGTCTCTCATTCATCTTTGAGGAGTTCTTCCAGTATTCGTTGTCATATAGGAGGACAGATATCACCTAACAGTCTAGTACTCTGCTTAGTTTTTGGATTATGTCTTTGGCTACTCAAATACTTCTTTAGATCTCAGTGTCCCATTTTTCGTCCCCTGTTAAAACGCTTCCAAGTTATTTAAATTTCTGTATCTGTTTGATTTTGTTTGTATCTCAAACATGTAATTGGCACTTTGTGCTTCTCTTTTTGGGACGTCAAGATGAAACACTGCTGGATAGAAAATAAAGCATGAATTATTTTTGAAGTACTGTAGAATTTGAAAGATTTTCTTTGTTTACATTTTCTTTTAATGCTTTTTAAAAACATCAATAACTAGATCTTTACTTACTTTTCAATATAACGAACAGAAATCGAGTACAGATTTTAAGCGCACGAACATTTAGTTTCTTATAAAAAACGAGACCTGGCCTAAAAGTATCGGAAGTAGTGCGGCGAAAAGAAAACTACCACATATATTAATTCGATATTGAATCACCTTCGAAGTAGTTTCTTTCGGAAGCCTCGCAGTTTATCCAGCTTCATTTACATTGGTAGAATTATTTTTGGAATACCTTTTTGAAGGGATAGCGAACAGTTGCTTCGTCGAATTCTTTTGGATGCCATCGAGGTTTTAAAATCGGGTTCCTTTCTGTTAAGATTTGATTTTAGGAAGTGGAAGTCGTAAGGGACTAGATATCAGGGACATGGTATTTGGCAGATCTGAGGGAGATGGTGGTTGTCGGATCTAGAGGATATCGTGGTTGTCAGATCTTGGGCATATGGTGGTTGTCTGATTTGGGAGAGATATGGTGGTTGTCAGATCTCTTGGATATGGTGCTTGTTTGATATGGGGATATGATGGTTATCTGATCCGGAGGATATGGAGGTTGTCAGATCTGGGGAATATGGTGGTTGCCGTATACTGGTTGTCGGATATCGGGGAATTGGTGGTTGTCAGATCTCTTGGATATGGTGGTTGTCGGATGTGTGGAATATAGTGGCTGTCAGATCTTGGTTGTCTGATCTGGGAGGGATATAGTGGTTGTCGGATCTGGGGTATATGGGGTTGTCGGATCTGGGAGGGATATGGTGAATGTCGGATCTGAGGATATGGTGGTTGTTTGATATGGGGATATGATGGTTATCTGATCCGGAGGATATGGAGGTTGTCAGATCTGGGGAATATGGTGGTTGCCGTATACTGGTTGTCGGATATCAGGGAATTGGTTGTTGTCAGATCTCTTGGATATGGTGGTTGTCGGATGTGTTGAATATAGTGGCTGTCAGATCTTGGGGATGTGGTGGTTGTCTGATCTGGGAGGGATATAGTGGTTGTCGGATCTGGGGTATATGGGGTTGTCGGATCTGGGAGGGATATGGTGAATGTCGGATCTGAGGATATGGCGGTTGATTGATATGGGGATATGATGGTTATCTGATCCGGAGGATATGGAGGTTGTCAGATCTGGGGAATATGGTGGTTGTCGTATACTGGTTGTCGGATATCGTGGAATTGGTGGTTGTCAGATCTCTTGGATATGGTGGTTGTCGGATGTGTGGAATATAGTGGCTGTCAGATCTTGGTTGTCTGATCTGGGAGGGATATAGTGGTTGTCTGATCTGGGGTATATGGGGTTGTCGGATCTGGGAGGGATATGGTGAATGTCGGATCTGAGGATATGGTGGTTGTTTGATATGGGGATATGATGGTTATCTGATCCGGAGGATATGGAGGTTGTCGGATTTGGGGAATATGATGGTTGTCGCGTAGTGGTTGTCGGGTCTGGGGTAATTGGTGGTTGTCAGATTTGTGGGATATGGTGTTTGTCGGATATGGGAAATATAGTGGCTGTCAGATCAGGGATATATGATGGTTGTCGGATTTGAGGGATATGGTGATTGTCGAATATGTTTAATATGGTGATTGATTGTCGGATCTGAGAGATATGGTGGTTTTCGGATCTGTGGGATATGGTAGTTGACAGATCTGGGGTAATTGGTGGTTGTCAGATTTGTGGGATATGGTGTTAGTCATATCTGGGGGATATGATGGTTATTGAATCTGGGGAGTATGGTGGTTTTTCGGATCTGGGCTATATGATGGTTAACGACTCTTTGAGATATAGTCATTGTTATATCTGGTGGGTATGGTAGTTGTCGGATCTGGGGAATGTTGTGATTCGCCAAAAACAGTTGCACAAACAATGATCACTGATGGAGCATCTAACGACTACTCTCTACACACTTTCCTTCCAAGCACTGCTATAAACCACAAGGTGAGCAAGTACGTAACTGCATATGCGCGACAGAATTCAAGATCAATCTTTACCGATCGGCTTCCTTCTGCGTAATTTAATGTCATAGCAACAATCCGGATAATCCTTAACCAGAATTCGTATATTGGTTCGGTTTTTTAACGGCACGACGAACCTTTTTCAAAAAAGATGACTCAATCTTTTTATAACATTTTCTTAATATTTTTTAGCTTTAATTGTTTAAAAATGCAAATTCTTTCTTTGTGATTGTCACTTATGAAGAGGAAGTTGTCACTTTAGAAAAAATTGAAGAGCTTATTGAATTGCTTGGATTTATCATGCATCAATATACTTGAGTTTACCAATCAATATTAGTACATATTTTAGAATATATTTATATGCAAAATAGATCTTCCGAACTTACACATATAATATTTATTCTTAGGAAATTTTGTCGTGATTTTATGTTTAGCTAAATCAATTACGTATGCGTAGTTAGTTCGATTCACATTGTGCAGGTTTTACTTTAGGCCCGGCCCTATAGATAAACTACGCTTAGAAAATTTAAAACGTACAAGTTATTCTACATGGTTTAATAGCAAGCAAGCTTGTCTCACTAAAAAGGTTACGGCTGAGTTGTAAGTTGGACCCACACTAAATGCAACATACTGTAAGGCTTGTGCTACATCTAATCTACATCTATGAGATTGAAGAGAAGGACGAACCAGATGGAAAGGAGCAAGAGAAGGATGGGAATACAGGTGTGATGACAGTTGCAAAGGTGGAGAGAAAAGAAAGGATATACAGGGCGGTATGGAAAGAATTAGGGTCAAGTAGTTAAGAGATGAGTATTGACCTTACATTTAAATTCCTGGAGGTTGTAGCCGTCAGGAAAGCAAGAATAAGGAAGCGAGTTCCACAGGCGGGAAGTGCGAGAAAAGAAACTGCAGGTGTAGAATTGTCGTCTGCATTTGGTTGATCTAACTGGGAATGAGTGAGACCCAGATACCAGTCTGGTTGCGCGAGTAAACACCTGTTGCAGAGGCAGAAGCCATGAAAGTATTTATAGAACGGGAAGCCACATCTCGTCGGTGGGAAAGTGACTGTAGTCGAGCCGCCAAGTCAGCACCTATCACATTACTGATTCTCCTTTGGAGCCAGTCAAGAACACGTAGATGAACAGCGGGGCACCAGACCATATATGGCAGCAGTACTCCATGCACGGACGAATGGTTGATTTGTATATATGCCGGATGGTTTCAGGTAGGAAAAACATACTGGCCCGACACAGTGACCCAAACTTCCTAGTAGTGGATTTTGCTATTGACTCAATGTAGTGGTTCCACTTGAGATCAGAAGAGAGGGTAAAGCCGAGGAGACGCAGAGTATTGCTCTCGGGGAGACTCGCTTGGTCCATGCTTATGGGAGGAACGCATAAAGGTTGATATGCCACTATGTGCGAGTAGTTTCAGATGGTAAAACATCTATAAGGAATTGATTGAAATTCAGTGTCTGTCATTTCGCCGAAGAGTAAACACTTTTGTTTTTCAATGCGTTAAGCATATCGGATTTCGTGCCAACGAAAGTGTATTTGCAGGGGAATTTAACTGCACTACTTTATTCAAAAGAAATCTGCAACTGAAGTACACAGAATTCTTGTTGAGGCTTAGACTTTTGCTCTGTCAGAAACAACATGCAGAGATTGGTTTAGACGCTTAAAAAATAATGATTTTGATGTTGAAGAAAAAGAAGGCTTTGAGGAACCAAAAAGTAGGAAGACTAAGAACTGGAGGCATTTCTTCATGATAACTCAAGCTAAACTTGCAGAACCATTATGAATTGATCACACAAGCCGAGAGACAGTATTTACATAATTAGGACTATTGTTCTCATCTTTGTTTCCATTTGTACGACGTTTCGGCCGTTGTACTCTCCAGCCTTTTTCCGGTGCTAGGAATTTCTAACCGAACCCTTTATTACAATCAGTGGGGTATATCATGCAATATGAGCCCTGGTAAAAAAAAACCTTTAACATAAAAAATAATAGAAAGAACCATTAACAAAATATTATAATATGAACACAGGTAAAAAAAAAAGTTACTGGGAATTAGCTTTATAAGTCCCAAAAATTCAGTCGTTCTTGTCTTTAAGGACACATGGCCCAGTGGATAGAGACGTTAGTTAGTCCTCGAAAGATTTGTGAGTTCAATACCAGACTACAGCAGTGGTGAACAAGTAACTTGCAGGGAGATAACTCATGACTTCCAATTGTGACATTACTACTACGCAAGTAATGAGAATGATATACCCCAGTGATTGTAATAAAGGGTTCGAAATTCCTACCACCTGAAGAAGGCCGGAGCGTACAACGGCCGAAACGTCGTACAAATGGCAACAAAGATGAGGACAATAGTCCGAATAACGTAAATACTGTAAATCCTACCTCATCTCAGAAATATAGACAAATAGAATGATCTGTTATTAAACGTTGTACAAATGGTAACAAAGATGAGGACAATAGTCCGAATAATGTAAATACTGTAAATATTACCTCATCTCAGAACTATAGACAAATAGAATGATCTATTATTAAACGTCGTATAAATGGCAAAAAAGATGAGGACAATAGTCCGAATAATGTAAATACTACATCATCTCAGAAATATAGACAAATAGAATGATCTATTATTAAACGTTGTACAAATGGCAACAAAGATGAGGAAAATAGTCTGAATATTGTAAATACTGTAAATGATCTCAGAAATATAGAAAAATACTAAGCCGATAGATGTTGTCGTGTGTTTTTAAACGACCGAAAAGGAATTTTTTTTTTGCATCGTATCATGGCCAGCAATGAAAAGTAGATACCCTACAGTAACCTGAAGCTTAGAAAATTAAAGAGTAAGCACGGGCATGCATCAACATTGACACCAAACCTGAATATCCATGTTTCGAAGCTTCTTCTCTTCATTTAGTTGGATCAGCTGGGTTTAGTTTATTATGAGCTGCTCAAACCGATCAAAACCATCACGGGTGATTGCTATTGACTACAACTAATGCGTTTAAATCAAGCATTGAAGAAAAACGGTCGCTATACGGGCAGAGACATGACAAAGTGATTTGCAACATGACAACGCAAGGCTATATGTTGCAAAACGGGTGTAAATTTACTTGAAAATGCTTAAGTGGGAAATTTTACCCACCCGCCGTATTTACAAAACATTGCACTGTCCGATTATTCCCTGTTCCGATCGATGATACATGGCCTGGCTGCGCAGCACTTTCCATTTTTATGAAGATGTCAATAATGAGTCGACTATTGGTTAGCCTCAAAAGAAGTGGAATTCAAACGCTGCCAGAAAGATGGGAAAAAAGTAATAGCTGTTGATGGACAATACTTTCAGTGACATATTACTAATTTTTGTAAATAATACATTACTTTAATGAAAAGTCAGCGAGAATTATTTTCATGGTGCCCTATTTACAGTAAATGGACTCTTCCTCTTGCAACAAATACTAACCTGAGTGACTTCCGGGGAGACAGCTGTGAGGCAGTCGTGAGACAGTCTAGAGACAGTTGAAGTGCAGCATAACTATACAGTTCGGACGCACACTTCTATCTGCTGACTACTAACACTATTAAAACTAAGAATCTCTACTAGTAGCAAACTGCCTGCATACGGAGAGGTAACGAATTCAGCAGATTTAGAAAAATAGAAAGGGGCGTAAGACAAGGATGTGTCTTTTCATCGGATCTAGTCAACTTGTACAGCGAAACTATTTTGAGGACCCTAGATGTTATGCCAGGATTCGTCATCTGCGGCCACAATCTGAACAACATAAAGTACGCAGATGAGGCAGTGCTGATTGTAGACACGGAAGGGAAACTACAAGACCTCCCACAGATGGTAGCTGAAGAAAGTGACAAGAAAGAACTACAAATAAACTGCATGGTCATGATCAAAAGAGCAATCCAAAATGCCAAATACAGGTGGGGGATACTAGAATCAAGCAGGTACAAAAATTTAAATACCTGGAAAGTGTTCTAACAGAAGACAGAATATGCGACACAGAGATCTGAAGGCGAATTTGCTTGGTGAAGAAGCATTCTAGAAGCTGACTAAAGTATTAAGACTCAGGAAAGTTTCACTAGAAACAAAGAGAGGTTGCTATGTGATGTCAGTCCTTCAAGATGGCAGTGAATATCGGACAATAGCATCAAAGATGAAGGAACAACTTGAAGCAGCTGACATGTGGTTCTACACAAGGATGCTGCGGGTATAATGGACGAAGTATGTGAGCAAACATGGGGTGTTGGAAAGAATGGAAACGAAAAGGAAATTAATACTGAGCATCAGGAAGATACAATTGAATATACTGGGCCATGCAAAGGAAAGAGGGCTTGGAGAATCTGACACTAACAGGCCAGATAGAGGGGAAAAAGAGATAGAGGAAAGCAGCAGATAACATATTTGAAGGGCCTGCGCAGGTGAATGACAGAACGAGGGTTGCGAGATGTTACAGGAGAAAGTGTGCTAAGATCCACCAGGGATACGGAGACGTGGAAGGCCATGATTGCCTACGTCCTGAAAGGACAAGGCACATAGAAGAAGGCGAAGAAGAAGACGAAGAAGAAGAAGACATTCGATCGATGGTTAAAAATTCTGTAAAAATGGTCGCTTCCCTGTAACGCATTAGTAAGTACATGACTCCTACTCGCTTGTACATTTACAAAATCTAGATCAGGCCGAGGAGCTTCCCAGGAGTTACTCAGTATTTACTTTCAATTATCAAAAGAGTACAAAATCGTCTCAGCGTCCATCTGGGTGAATTACTTTCCACACTACCACCCGTTTCTCACAAACCGAGTCACTAACCTGGCAGTTACAATCAGCTATACTGATGATTGTACGTTATGGTGCAGTGGATATCGACTCGAAACGACAAATTATGAAGCCGAGTTCGAATTCCAGTTGAATTCCTTGCATTCATTTAGATACAAATATTCATGGGAAAATACGTCTCTTCCCTCCAATTATTGGTTAAATAATAGGACAGATTAGCAACTAGTCTACCGCAGAAAGCAATGGCAAACTTCTTCGGGATAATCTTCTGCCAAGTCAGTCATGTCTCTTTCGAGACATGATCGCCCAAAGCGTGCATCACGTATAGCATTTAACTGAATGACTGAATATAATAGTTAGAATCATGGTTAAGGCTTCTACTAGTCATAAAGTGGGGGATCGGTTCTCTATTGTTATGAAGTAATAAACTGATCCCACACGAATTACTATGTAATAATATAATATATTTCTTCCCCGTCTAGCTATGAGTCAAATAACAGGACATATTGGGTTCTATTGCCTTGGCTGGCAACCAGTCTATCGCAGAAAGCTATGGTAATCTATTTCCAGATAATCTTCTGTCCGGTCAGTTATGTCTCTTTCGTGACAAGATCGCCTAAAGCATGTATCATGTATGGAACTTAACTGACTGATACTGATAGAACGGGGTTCTCCTACATGATTAATAAAGATAAGTCTTGTTTTAGTGGTGTTGAAGTTAACGAGCTATGCTTTGGCCTACTTAACAATAGACTGAAGCGCCAGACCTCATGGGATTGCAATATTCGATACAAGGGCGACTAAATGTGCAAAATAGAATCTGCCGAACATAAATGTCTTACACGACATAGCGATCTCTCTTGCAGCAGTCTAAGTAAATTAATTAATATAATCAGCCTACTTTGTGTTCGTGAGACGAAGAAGGTGTAGTGAGTTGCTATCCTATCCTATCCTATTGGCATTTGAATACTGCTGCCATATCTGGTCGGGTGCTCCAGTTATTCTCCTCGGGCTTCTCGACAAGGTACAGCGGAGGGTCTGTAATGTTATCGATACCAACTTGGCAGACCTCCTGCAGTCTCTCTCTCACCGGCGCGACGTGGCTTCCCTGTGTCTCTTCTATAAATACTTTCACGGCTTCTGCTCCAATGAACTTGGATTACTGCTGCCCCCTAGATACGAATTTGCAGGAGAAATTAGATTAGCAACTAGATCCCACCCTTTTACAGTGAAACCGATAAAATGCAACTTCTACTCCAATAGTTTCTTTTCTCGCACTTCCCGACTGTGGAATTCCCTTCCACATGATTGCTTCCCCGACGGCTACAATCTCCAGGAGTTTAAATGTAAGGTCAATAGACAACTCCTAACACACTAACTCGCTCCCATTCTTTCAAACACTCTTCCCATCTGCCCATCCCTCATCCTCGGTATCCTTACCCATCTATCACCTTCCTCCTGACATCCCCTATGTATAACAACTCCTCCTCTTTACCTTCCCCTATGTAGCCCCATGCGCAATAGTGGCAATGGAACGCCTTGCTTGGGGTGAGATGATTAAAAAAAAATCTGATAAAAAATAAACGATTTTTGGAGTAAAGTTTCCTTTTAGATGCGTAAAAATCAACGAGCCACTTCTTCACCCAGTTCACAACAATCTTGTGTAAGATGAACAACTGTGAGATTCTAATTTGCAATTTATTATTTATATTTTATAGCAGATGAAGATGAAATCTGAAGACATATTTAAAAAAAAGATGATCAGACTGAAACATGAGTTACTAAAAAGAACGACAAGGGAACGTATACTTACAATCAGAAAGAGATATATTAAATTTCTGAAATAAATAACGAGGAAAGAGGTATTGGAGAATCAACATTCAAAAAATACATTGTTGGTGAGTCACCCCTTTTTTACATATATAAATGGACCCGTCTAAGGTATACAAATGTTCCTGCCTACAGAGAACGGCAATGTGTTATGCAGGGTTTGTCACGGCAGTGGAACCGCCTCTAGTTGGTAAGCAAGAATATAGACTTATTACCTGGATGTGCGCTGAGATGCAGTGGATATCGACTCTGAACGACAAATCGGTGAACCGAGTTCGAATTCTAGTTGAAGTCCTTGCATTCACTTACGCACAAATACCCTTGGAAAAGGTATTAATCCGTCTCTTCCTTCCAGTTATGGGTTAAATAATACAACAGATTGGGTTCTATAGCTTTGGCTGGCAAACAGTCTACCGCAGAAAGCAATGACAACCTACTGCAGGATAATCTTCTGCCCAGTCAGTCTTTCGAGACATGATCGCCCAAAAGTGTGTATCAAGTATAGCACTTAACTGACTAACCAGGACTTACTTCTTATCTATAATATTGTATATATTTGACTCTTACTAACAAATATTCCTAGTATTCCTTAATTCTACTAACCGTGTACAGGTTTTATATAATTTGTTCAATATACATACATTTTTCCTCTCATATCTGTTTTGTGTTATTATTATACTAGCAGTATAGTCCAGCGTTGCTCGGGTGTAATGAAAGCATTAAAACTAATCTATGGTCCTGGAGCTCAGACTCAGCCTAAAGAATATTTGTGTGAAGTTTGGTGAGAATCGGATAAAAATTGTGGATTTGTATAAAGGACATACAGACAGATAAACAGGCACACACACAAATATCTTGCCTTATATATATATATATATATATATATATATATATTATCGATTTTTTGCACTATTGTAAGAACTGCAACATTGAAAACTCTGAATATCGTTTCTTATGTCTTTGTTTATGAGTGTATCATATTTGATTAAAATCGGACCACTCCTTCTATAACCCGATTTTTTCGATTATTGATATTGTTATATATCGCCGTATGACGACAAAACAACAAACACGCATATATAAAAATATAAGGTTATATTTTTATTAATGACGACGAACTGTGTGGAATAGAGAACGGGAGGGTGAGGGCGCATATAGAATGGCTGACGGGAGTGTAGTCTGCCTGTGTTGTCTCTCTCTGCTTCCACCGGCCGTTCTCTGCTACTGGCGAATCCGTGTGTTGAGCTCTTTATATAGTCCTCTAGAACCGGGACTTTCCTTCCGGTTTTTTGCCTCACCCACGCACGCCCACGTAATTCTAAGAGGCACCTGATCTGTTTGCCTCTGTAGCCATTTCCGCCGCTGTCGGAAATAAGGTCAAAATGACATCCGCTCCGGCCTCGACAGGATGTATTTCACAAACATCTGTCTTGTCGCTTCGCCGCCCCCTTCACCGACGGAAAACACCATCGCTTGCATCACTTCCTCGGGTGGGGCCAGATTGTTATATTACAATATTTATCGGGGGTACCTCAACACAAAACCTAGCTAAGAACACTTGCAGACGCTTATCGTCCAATTGTGTAAATTTTCAAGAAAATCGATTCAGCCGTTTTGGAATTTATAGGTAACGGACACACACACACACACACACACACACACACACACAGAGACAAAGTTCCATTTATAAATAAGTTTAAATTGTGTGGTTTCTAAGAAGAATCCGCAACATATATTAAAGGCAAGTCGGGATGAATAAGTTTTGTTAAGAATTTATCACTACACGACAAAGATCTACATTTAATTTTTACATACACGAATCAAGAAACGCAAATATTGATAATAAAACTTACTGACACTTTATATTTTATCATTTTTTGTGACTTTTCTTTTTGCTTAAAAAGAATGGAAGAAATGTCTAACTGTCGGCTGCATGCTGTACTGTCAAAATGGCCGAACTAATTTTTTTTACTTGCATTGATGCAAAGTAGTGCTTCGATTTTCAAACAAGTGCAAATCAATATGTTAGGTTGAAAGTCTAATTATTTGCTTCGATTTGTATGTGAATCAAATATTTTTCAATGGCCTAAAGTGAATGAAAAAAAATATTTGTCAAGCTTTGTTTTCTAAACACTCAAACAGCGAAAAAGAAAATACTAAAAGCAAAACAAACGCAACCAAGAGTAAATTGAAATGGCAAATATTTCCACACAGGAAGAATATGAATGGCTGCTAAACAGCATCTTTTTATTGAGAGTAGAAAGAAATAAGTAAATAAACAACGTTGGAAAGTACAAGAAGAATCCTATAATGACATCACATTGGTTGCATATTCACGTCTGTAGACGACATGTTTTGAATATCTTGAAAAGCATTTGACTGTGCATGTTTAAATGCTAAAAGCCAAGGAGATGGATAGTATATTTCTATCTTTCTTTTTAATAAAATCTTTACTTTTAAATTTTGCATTCATTTCTAGAGAAAGCTTTCGGGAATGTCACTGACTCTTGTAAACGATGAGTTGATAAAAAAGAGACGAAACGGAAATATATCCAAAAATCTTAAAGAACAGTTGATTAATTCAGAGAGATTTCTGCTAGAATTCTTAAATCATACTTCTTTAATTTTTGCTAATGAAGGGATCGTCTCACCTTAAGATGAAAATGATTAATTGTACTATATTTTATGTCGTTACAAACGAAACATATCTAATGGGATAAAATAATCAAATTACCACCCCTAATAATTATTAGAATTTCGAACGAGACAAAATGGGGAACGTTTTTTCCAGTAGAAGAGAAGTTTTAGTCTGTCCTGTTAAATTAAAAAAATGTTTTAAATGCTACCAAATTTAGTTTAAAGATGATATACAAAAAACTGTGTCCGACACGATCACCGATGTTAAGCAACGTCGAGGCAGATCAGTTGACTGGTTGGGAATAGCAGCTATTCTAAGCCTGAATGTACGGTTGTATTAACGGATAATGACCTGGAACTGTTGTTTCAATACCCGTTGGGTTCAATATATTTACCTACACACAAATAGCCTTTGGCAGAATTATTAATCCACCTCTTCTCTCCCCAAGGTATGGGTTAATTATAAGGATTAAACCGTTATAATCTCTAGATTTCGACATTTTAAAGATATTTTCTGACTTTAAATACCCTTGAAAAGGTTATTTATTTATTTTTTTATTATCATATCATTCCAAGCAAAACAGTTTACTGCCACTGGCGCGCAAGGGATTACATAGTAGGAAAGTTATGAGAAAAAGTGACAGGTTATAGAGGGTGTCAGGAAGTGGGTAAGAGAAGGATGAGAATACTGATGAGAGTGGAGTGGACAGAAAAAGGAGCATGAGAGAGATGATGCAAGTTAGTGAGATAGGAGATGACTATTGACTTTACAATTAAATTCTTAGAGATTGTAGCTGTCAGGGAAGCAAGTAAGCGGAAGGGAATTTTACAGGTGGGAAGTGCAAGAAAAGAAGCTGATGGAGTAGAATTTGCGTTTGCATTTTATTGGTTTCACAGTAAAAGGGTGGGACCTAGTTACTAATCTTTTGGCTCGAGTAAATTTATATATAGGGAGCACCAGTGAGCTAAGTTCATCGGAGCAGAAGTCGTGAAAGTATTTGTAGAAGGGACACAGGGAAGCCACATTGCGCCGATGAGAAAGTGACTGTATCTGAGCTGCCAAGTCCATTATTTATACTTGTTTTTCTTCAGCTTTTTGCCATATTCATGACATTTTGGCCATTGTACGCCCTGACCTTTTTCAGATAATTGGAAATTAAAACAGAACCTTTTATTTCGATCACTGGGGTTGAAAATAAGGACTATAATCCGAATAATTTAAATTATTAGGTTGTCCCAAAGGTTCGTAAACAGTTGCAAAACATTGAAATTTTACTCGCAAAAACAAAAATTATTGCTCTAACTAAAGACCATCATTTTCCAAGACTTTCTGCCATCGATCTGCAAGATTTCGGATCTGATCCAAGTACCATTCAGCCGGCTTCGTATCAAAGAATTCTTGACACGCTTCCTTGACTTCATCAAACGAGTCGAATCGGCAGCCCTTCAGAAAGTGTTGCATTGAGCGAAAAAGGCCGTAATCTGATGAAGCACAGTCAGAACTTTGGGCTGGATGTGGCAGAATCTCAACGCCGTCCAGCTCTTCAAACTTGTCTTTGGTCTTCCTGTCGGTGTGTGGCTTGGCATTGTCCTGCTTTCGGTTGATCAGAGCCGGGTACTTTTGCTTAAACTTTTCGTAGACCCGCTCAAGTTGCTGACAGTAAAGTTCGGCACTGATGGCACGACCATTAAGAACCAACTCAAAATGCACGATTCGTTCAAAGTTCCACCAAACGCACAACATGACTTTCTTGCCGAATCGATCTTGTTTTGGAACCGCCGGTGTCTCTTGCCCTTTCTGAACCCATCGCTTGCCTGTTGGGGCTAAGAAGAAAAACACGGTAAATAAGAAGGTAGGATTAACCAGTGTATTAGAATAACAGAACATATTTACAAAGAATAACATTAGTAGTAAGCAAATAGAAGTGTACGTCTGAATTATATAGTTCTACTGCGTCTTGACTGCCTCACGACTGCTTCTTGACTGCTTCACAGCTGCGTCCAGACTGTCACTTGACTGTCTCCCCTGATGTTACTCAGGTTAGTATTTATTAAAGTAGAAAAGAGTTTATTCCTATGTAGAAGAGTACCATAACAAACTGGAATTCAGCCCTCCGATTTCTCATTCTGAGCCGATATCCACTGCAACACAACGCACATCCGAAAAATTTAAGTAATCAGTTAAAAAAGTCACTAAGACAACAAAACTATATAAATAAATCGTTTCATTCATTTGAAAAGAGTGGGGGATCTAAACAAATGCAAAATAGAAAAAATTATAGTATTAACGGACCAGTTAACGCCAGTAAATGTTCAGTATGTGGCTGATATGAAATTTCATTTATCATCTCACAAAAATCAATACATACTAATCAAGTTATATTAAGGAACTGCTGATGATCACAGATCAAAATCAATTTACATACATATGGATGAGCGTAGAATGTGATCGGCTTATATTTGGATGTGTTTGCCGCGTTCAAATCTCTGCTCAGGTCGTTGCGTTCACTTTAACGCAAAAACCATTGAGAAACGTATGCAAAGCAATTCTTCCTCCACCAATGATTGCCTGAATAGCAAAACACTCTGAGTTCAAGCACAGTCGAACAACAATACAATTCAATTGTGCAGAATTTCGTTTAAAACCATCGTAGATTCGAGGTAGAGGTACATTTTATTGGCATAGAGATGCTCAGCAGCGTCGACATATATGGGAAAGACATAAGAGTAATCAAGGATCTCTACCGGCAGCAAAATGCCTACATATGGACAGGTAACGAATTCAGCAGATATACAATGATAGAAACGGATGTAAGATAGACTAAGCTATCGCCCGGTTCACACTCCACCCACGTCTATTGAACAGGTGAAGAGGCTCATCCCTTGTTTCCTGTTTAGGATGTGGTTTCCGGTTTTCGCTTTTCCAATCTTTTCACTCTTTTCTTTCTTTTATTCTTTTTTAATTGGAGTAGATAGACTAAACTATCGCCTGGTTTACATTCCACCCACGTCTATTGAACAGGTGAAGAAGCTCATCCCTTGTTTCCTGGTTAGGATGTGGTTTCCGGCTTTCTCTTTTCCAATCTTTTCACTCTTACGTAGCCCCCTGCTCATCAGTGGCGTTATCGCCTTGCTCGGGGTGATATGATTAAAAAAAAGACAAGGATGTGTCTTATCACCAGACCTATTCAACTCGGACTATTTTGAGGACATTAGATGTTATGCTAGAATTTGTCACCAGAGACCACAATTTGAACAACATAAGGTACGCAGATGATACAGTGCTGATTGCAGACACGGAAAGGAAACTAAAAGACCTTCTACAGAGGGTAGCTGAAGAGAGTGACAACAAAGGACTACAAATAAACTACAAGAAAATCGAATGCATGGTCATCATCAAAAAGAGTAGCCCAAAATGCCAAATACAGGTGATGGATACTAAAATCCCGCAGGTACAAAAATTTAAATACCTGGGAAGTGTTTTAGCGGAAGACGGAAAGTGCGCTGCAGAGATCCGAAGGCGAATTGGCATGAGTAAAGTATTAAAAGACAGGAAACTTTCACTAGAAACAAAGAAGAGCGTTCGGGATTGCTATGTGATATCAATTCTTCAATATGGCAGCAAATGCTGGACAATATGATCAAAGATGAAGGAAAACTGGAAGCAACATATTTGAAAGGGGCTGAGCAAGTGGATGACAGAACAGTGGTTGCGTGGTGTAACAGGAGAAAGCGTGATAAAAGCAACCAAGTACAGGGAGATGTGGAAACCATGATCGCCTATATCCTGAAATGACAAGGCGCACAGAAGAAGATGGAAGACAAAGGTTGACCCTAGACTTGAACAAGCCAAGATTGTTATGATCGACGGCGAAACCTCATGGGATTTGGTCACACAATAAGAAGAAGCGACACGAGTGAAAATTACACCTCAACCAATAATACGAATATAATGAGGGTGGGTAGAGACAATGTGCAAGATGTGACAACTCGTAGCCGTGGCGGTTAGAACTAGTGGAAGGAATTAATATAGAACAGCGATAGAGCAGAGAGAAGCCTGCGATGTTTTGTATGTGGGAAAGGGCGTTGTAGGATAGATAAAATAATTACCTCCCCAACAAGATCGCGGAATCTCTTTTGGACTATATCGAGATTGAAACGTAAATAGATGTTGGCTGCCTGTCTTTATATGAGAGAAATAATCCATTTTCGGCCTAATCTTGGCTTTTAGTATCATTTATCTATCGAGTTTTTCGAAAAGCCATGAAGAAGGCAATACCAAAAAAATTAACGGTAATTAGCAGATATCAAAGAATAGAAAAACGTGGAGAGTCATGTTACGTTATAGAAAGATAGGATATGGAACAAATAATAAATTATAAAAAAAAATCTAACCATATTAAAACCAATGTGTACTTTTGTCGCAACTCGAAATGTTACTTTACATTCAAAAACATTAGAACAAGTCAAAGAATATTGCAGATATTAAAGTAAGTTGTGAAGAGTCTACATGCCCGACTACATCGTGAAGGTATATGGCATTAAATGTCATACATCTGCCGAGAATGTGCGCTAAATTAGTTCCCAGGTGCGTTCAGTTTCAAAATTATTTCAAAAACTCTAACATTGTATGTTAACTCTGATTCAGGTGCCATTTTGACTTCAATCGCCATTTAAATTTATGCAAGAAAAATATTAAATTAACAGGAATATGGAGGGCATTTCCATCAAAACGGTAAAACTTTGTTAATCTTTTAATTGATAATCGAAAAAATCGGGTTATAGAAGGAGTGGTCCGATTTTAATCAAATATGATACACTCATAGAAAAGGCATAAGAAACGATATTCAGAAGTTTCAAGGTTGCAGTTCTTACAATAGTGCAGAAAATCTATAATATATATATATATATATATATATATATATATATAAGACAAGATGTTTGTGTGTGTCTGTTCATCTGTCTGTATGTCCGTGAATGATCTCCATGTCTAGCAAATGCCGAATCCAAACTGACATTGAATATACATTTGATTACACTCTATACTTTGGTTCTAGGATTTCAGAAACGACAGTGTGAACAATTGAATCGGAACAAAGGATTTTGGAATTATTCATTTGTAAGTGAGTATCAATGACAATATTTAGATATTCTTATGTAGTCAGTGACATACAGAGTCAGTCAGTCAGTTAGACTGGTTGACAACCAAGGCTATAGAACCCAATCTGTCCTGTTATTTAACCCACAACTGGAAGGAATAGGCGGATTGATACCTTTCCCAAGGGTATTTGCGCGTAAGTGAATGCAATGAATTCTACCTGAATTCGAACTCGGCTCCCCGATTTCTCGTTCCGAGCCGATATCCAATGCACCACAAATGTGCGTTGTTGTCCAGTGGATATCGACTGGGAACGAGAAATCGGAGAGCCGAGTTCGAATTCCAGTTGAATTCGTTGCAATCATATACGCACAAATACCCTTGGGAAATGTATTAATCCGTCTCTTCCCTCCAGCTATGGGTCAAATAACAGGACGGATTGGGTTCTATAGCCTTGGTTGACAACCGGTCCACCGCAGAAAGCAATGGAAACCTACTGCGGGATAATCTTCTGCCCAGTCAATCTTTCGAGACATGATCGCCCAAGCGTGTATCACGTATGGCACTTAACTGACTGACATACAGAGTACATTGGGTAAATTGCTGCCATTTTATACGTATCATTTCGCGCACGTATATTGTTTGTTCTTGGTTTTGTCGATTCTACAGTAGAGTACGGTCAGTTGAACCCCGTCTGCAGGAAAAAGAGCAAGATGATGCAATTTAATCCGCAAGAGATTTGCAATCTGTAGTATATGGCATTCGTCCCGGAATCTATAATACGACCCTATCTGAGTGTTTGGGCATCACTCTGAGGGTAGTGCAGAAGATTCGAAAAAAGATGTATGATATATCTAGTCAACATATGGTACTTGGAGTGATCACTAGCGATGGTGCCGTTATACCTACATTCATCCTCCCACAGGGCTTCAGATCCAAAACGGAGGCCTACCTTAAATGCTTCGCTGGATCGAGGGGGTAGCTTCCGGAAGATTTGTTGTTTGGCAACAGGACTCTGTACCATGTCACATGAGCAGAAAAACCGAGTCATAGCTACCAGACAATTTCTGAAAGATCATCCTTTACATTTGGCCACCTACCCGACAGATTGCAACCGTCTTGATTCGGGTGCAGTTGAACGAGAAACCAACAAAACTTATTGTAACACGAAAGACGAACTGAAGGCAGGGATTATGACAGAATTCAGCAACTTAAACAAAGAGACCAACCAGCATTCTGAAGTCGTATAGCAGTACCGTGGTTGAAGCCAATGGTGATGTTACTGAATAAATTCATTCTTTATTATTTCATGATATTTTTGTGTAATTTTAATAAATATATCAATTAAATGTAATGTCCGCGTGATTTGTTATTTTAGTATATTTTAGACGGCAGTTCATCCATCGCACCCTGTATATGCTATTTTGTTTGCAGAAGTTTGAAGTAGTATACCAGAATCGTGGTTGAAGCCAATGGTGATGTTACTAAATAAATTTATTTTTTATTATTTCATGATATATTTGTGTAGTTTTGGTAAATATCTATCTAAATCTAAACTTATTTATAATTGGAACTTTGTCTGTGTGTGTGTATGTGTGTGTGTGCCTGTGTGTCCGTTACCTATAGACTACAAAACGGCTGAACCGATTTTCTTGAAAATTCACAGTTGTACTATAAGCGTCTGCGAGTGTTCTTTGTGTGTGTGTCTGTTCATCTGTCTGGATGTCCTTCATATAAATCCACAATTTTTATCCGATTCTCACCAAACTTCACACAAATATTCTTTAGGCTGAGTCTGAGCTCCAGGACTATGGATTAGTTTTAAAGTTTTCATTACACTCGAGCAACGCCGGGCTATACTGCTGGTATATATATATATATATATATATATATATATATATATTTTAGGTGCGATTGATAAATTGTCGCTGTTATTTTATCATTTCGAATATTCTTTAGGACCATGGATTAGTTTGAAACTTTCATTACACTCGAGCAACACCGGGTTATACAGCTAGTATCAGTTAAATGAGATGTCAGGGTTATTTTTTATTTTAGCGTATTTTAGACGGCAGTTCATCCATCGCACTCTGTATATGTTATTTTGTCGCAGGATTCTGAAGTCGTCTAGCGGTACCGTCGTTGAAGCTAATGGTGATTTTACTGAAAAAATTTATTCTATATTATTTCATGATATTATTGTGTAATTTTGGTAAATATATCAGTTAAATGAGAAGTTAAGTTTATTTTTATTTTAGCGTAATTTAGACGACAGTTCATCCATCGCACCGTGAATATGATATTTTGTCGCTTTTACTTTTGCAATCTTTAAAGCTCTTCATGATCCAGTTTTCACCAATCTTGGTATTTGTCTGGTTGATTAACTGGACTAACTGGTTTCTACAATATTCTTTCCGAGTCTGCCTATCCCTGACAGCTCTTAGCACGCTTTCTCCTCTTACACCCTGCAACCCCGTTCTGACATCCACCTGCTCAGGCCAGTCAAGTACGTTACTCACTGTTTTCCCTGTATCTCTTTCCCTCTATCTAGCCTGTTAGTATCAGGTCTTCCAAACCTTCTCTCCTCATTACTTGTCCCAGAAATGTTAGCTGTCTCTTCCTGATATTCTGCATTAACCCTCTAGGGCCATTCGTATCATATTTGATACAGTATGAAAACAAGCCTTGAAAGAAACATTTTCCTGAAAAATTTTTTAAGAGAAATATTTTATAAATTTCAAATGAAAGCAGTACTGACTGCTCAGTCAATGAATACCAAATGTTTCCTTATAGGGAAATACCAAATGTTTCCTTATAGGGAAATACTGTATCAAATATGATACGAATGGCCCTAGAGGGTTAATTTGCTTTTCGTTTCATATTTTCCAAAACCTCATCCTTGATCACATATTTGATTCATAACATCCTCAGAATCCTTCTGTAGAACCCCATTTCAGTTACTTCATTTTTTTATTTCATCTTTGATGATATTGTCCAGTATTCACTGCCATATTGAAGAACTGACATCACATAGAAATCTAGTACTCTTTTCTTTGTTTCTAGCGAAATTTTCCTATCTCTTAATACTCTACTCAGCTTCTGGAACGCACCTTTCGCCTTGCCAATTCGCCTTCGGATCTCTGTGCCGCGCTTTCCGTCTTCTGTTAGAATACTTCCCAGATATGTAAATTTTTGTACCTGCTTGATTTTAGTATCCCACACCTGTATTTGGAATTTTGGGCTGCTCAGTTTGCTGATGACCATGCATTCGGTTTTCTTGCTTTTTTTTATTGTAGTCCTTTCGTGTTACTCTCTTCAGCCACCTTCTGTAGGAGGTAAAATTCTGAAATCATTTTCTTTAATTTTCGCAAATAAATAACTGGATGGATCGTCTTTTCTTTAAGCGGAAAATGAGGAATTGCGTCATATGCTATGTTACTTTTAAAAATACATCTGATGACATAAAAGAAATATATTTTTCCCCCGAAATAATTTCTACAGGATTCCAGAGAATTTAATTTCTTCTTATATACAGGATTATTAAAAGATCCAGACAATTAGTAACTCGAACGTGCAATGTTAGCCGTTTACTGCGGACGTAATAACACACCCCGACCTGTCTTGACCAATTTATGCCGGATCTGAAAACAGACCTGTGATCTGTCGTTCTGATGGAAGACGACATTCTTCCCATTAACCAATTCCAGACGCTTTTAGATTGCTACATTTGATCAGTTCAACTGAGAAAATTACTTGTCTGATTTCAAGGTATGATGTTTAAGAAGGAACACGGAAAGCAAAATGTTTTCTAATACGACAAAGATTCATATCTATTTATACTACAATTGGAAGAATGTAAATAGTAGCTACAATACTTTATCTTTGAAATATAGGCAGATCCTGAAGAAGTGCGAATAAAGACAGTGACAACAGTTCAAACAAAGTAAATAGTATAAATAGTTAAAATACCGCTTATCAGAAATATAGACGATTCATGAAGAAGTTCGTAGCGTACAAAGACCGAAACGGCTACAAAGACAAGGACAACAGTCCAAACGATGTAAATAGTGTAAATAGTTACAATACCTCATCTCAGAAATATAAACAGATCCTGAAGAAGGTCGAAGCGTACAACGGCCAAAATGTCGTGAATATGGCAATAAAGATGAGGACAGCAGTCCGAACAATGGAAATAATATAAATATTGTAAATAATTACTATACTTCGTTTCAGAAATATAGACAGATCCTGAAGAATGGTCGGAGCGTACAACGGCTGAAACGTTGTGAATATTGCAATAAAGATGAGGACAACAGTCCGAACAATGTAAATAATGTAAATAATTGCAATACCACATTTTGGAAATATAGACAGATTCTGAAGAAGGTCATAGCGTACAACGGCCGAAATGTCGTGAATATGGCAATAAAAATGAAGACAACATTCCGAACAATGTAATAGTGTAAATAGCGTAAATAGTTACAATACCTCATCTCATGAATATAGACAGAAGATACACATTACCTTCTTCGAATGCAGATTATATATTCGAGTGGCTAACGGTGGCTCATTTCGTTTTTCTGCAGATTATTTTCCACTCGACATTGTTACAAAGAATCTACTTTCAACCTTTGATATCGATATTTTCGAATCTGTTTTGTTGCATTTGAACAGAGAATCTCAGATTCGATGTATTATGTTTTCCATTAAATCCTGAGTAACCGTTAACGACCACCATCCAATGGTTTTCAAGTGGTTAGAATAGTCAAATGTTATATGCAGAGTATCTCTGTGATGACATTTGTTGTGTGATTTGGATTAATTTTATTCAGTGCTTCGATCTGGTTAGCATCAACGACTATAAAACTTTTTTAAAATTTTTTATCAAATTTATCTAATTTTTAACATTAGACTCAGCCATGGTACCATCTCCATAAACGACACATACCTTTTTTGCTATTTATACAGCGCATGTTTTGTTCTGCCTGGAAAGAAAAAAACACTGATTTTCGCCTAATCACGCTTTAAACTGAAATAATAGCATACACACTTCACGCACGGTTTCTGTTGAACGACGCATTAAAATGTCACTTTTCTGTTTGTGCAAGTATATCATCAATTTCAATCCAGTTTTTGTTATAATCATTTCCGCCCCAAGCAAGGTAGAAATGTCACTGGTGCGCAATGATTTACAAAGAGAGAAAAAGTGTACAAGGATGCTAAAGAAAGGAAGGGAAATATATGGGATTTAGAGACATGGATAGAATTTAGGACGGTGGATGAGATTTAAGGAGATGGATTTGATTTAGTGAGAAGGATGGGATTTACGGAGATGGATAGGATTTAGGGAAATGGACGGGTTGTAGGAAGATGGATTGGATTTATGGAGATGGATAGGATTTAGGGAGATGAATAGGATTTAGGACAATGGATGGGTTTTAGAAAGATGGATTGGATTTAGGGAAATGAATGGGATTCAGGGAGATAGATACGGTTTAGGAAAAAGGACCCGATTTAAGACGGTGGATGGGATTTAGGGAGATGGATCGGATTTAGGGAGATGAATCGGATTTAAGGACTTAGATGGGATTTAGGGAGATGTATAGGATTTAGCTAGAAGGATGGGATTTACGGAGAGGGAGATGGATAAGATTTAGAAAGGTGGATCGGATTTAGGGAGATAGATGGGATTTAGCGAGAAGGACACGATTTAATAGGTGGATGGGATTTAGGGAGGTGGATGGGATTCAGGGAGCTGGATTGAATTTAGGGAGAAGGATGGGATTTAGGAAGATGTATTTTATTTAGGGAGATGGATAGGATTTAGGGAGAATGATGGGATTTAGGGAGATGTATGGTATTTAGAGAGATAAAAGATGGTAACTGACACTGCATTTAAACCTTTTCAGATTGTATCTGTCTGGGAAGCCAATATACGACATGGAATTCCACTGAAGGGAATTTGAAGAAAAGAAAATACTAGAGTTGAAGTCGCGCTTATATTTGACTATTTTGACTGTAAAAGAGCGGGACCTTGATGTCAATCTAGTTGCACGGGTAAATTCATGTGGGCAGGGCACATAGGAATGCAGCTTGTCGGAGTTGAAGCAGTATTATTATTTCTGGAAAAGACAGAAGGAAGCCACATCCCGTAGTTGATGAAGTAACTGAAATCGAGCTGCTATATCAAGATCGATTACATTGCAGGACTTATTTTGGATTTTGTCGAGAATCCCGAGAGGAATAACAGAACCACCCGACCAGATATGACAACAGTATTCAATGCAACCAGACTGGCAACTGGGTCCCACCCATTCACAGTCAGGTTAGCCAAATGCAGACGACAGTTCTACTCCTGCAGCTTCTTCTCTCGCATTTCCCGCCTGTGGAACTCGCTCCCATATTCTACTTTCCTGACGGCTGCAACCTCCAGGAATTTAAATGCAAAGTCAATACTAATCTACTAACCACTGGACTCTAGCTCTCTCCCCACCCCCGTATAACCTTCCCTTTCTCTCCACCTATGAATCTGTCATCGCACCTGCTTTCTCAGCTTTCTATTGTTCCTTTCTAACTAGTTTGTACTCCTCACTCTTTTCTAATTAATCTTTTTACATTTATGTAGCCCCCTGCACATCAGTGGCGTTTCCGCCTTGCTCGGGGTGAAATGATTAAATAAAATGTGCAGACAAATGATAGATTTATAAATGAACAAGATGAATTATGACGAAAAAAAAACCCTCCTTTCTGACACAATGATCCAGTCTTCGTAGCAGTAGATGTATCTATCTATTGATTCAATATAGTCGTTCAAATTGAGGTCGGCTGAGAGAGTCAGTTCAAGAAGGTGCATTTAGTTGCTTTCTGGAGGACTAGCTTTGTCCATAAAGATGGAAGTTAGGAAAGGTCTCTATGGTGGTTAGGAGAGAGCAGCTTCGTTTTTAAAGCATTAAAATTTACAAGCCACTTCTTGCCCCAATCCATCACAGATTAGAGGTCATTTCCGAGAGCAGCAGCGAGTTTTACTTTGTCAAGCCAGTTGATTTCTTGTCGAGACGGAAGTAAATGGCAATATCATCTGCATAGATGTCTACTTGTGAACTGATTACATCAGGAAAATCATTGATGAAAATCAGGAAAAGCGTAGGACCTAAAATATAGCCTTGAGGGTCACCTGCATTTGTATAAATGGATTCTGAAGCGTAACCGTTCAAGACCATACTCATTTAACGATTAGGTAAGATCAAACGTCTAGAAATACCGCAGTCCTGTAACTTGAACAGAAGGCCCGCATACCAAATTATGTCAAACATTTTTAATATATCCAAAGCAAGAGCTTGAGCTTCGCCGTTCTTATCAAGAGCCTGTTATATATATTCATGTGTTAGATGATAGTCGTTAGTACTTCAGCGATAGCGATAATTACTATGAAATTAAAGCCGTGGAGAAAGCAACGGTAAAGAAGTATTTCTGAAGATGCCACGATAATTCAGAAGTAACATAGAACAGATTACACAAAATAATACCAGCTTAATAATAACTTGGTCTTGATAAAGAAGAAATTGAGTTGGTTTCGTTACCTGTAAATTGTGGAGGATCCTGATCGACTAAGTGACATTTGTAGGATACAAATCTTATATGATCCAACAGTTAACTAAAATACACAAAGTAAAATTGCACACCCGAAAAATCGAATCCAAACGACTAAAAGCATTTAGGAAAAAAAGACCAAGGCAAATGTCACAAGTCAGTGTGAAAAGTAAAATTCTTGATCCTGATTGGATATAAAACAAAAAATTGATATATGACGCCTGTCAAATTTTTCCCATCTAAAAAATGAAAATGTCTGCTGGAGCCGGTCACATGACTAAAATGTACTACTTAATCAGGTTCCGTGACCGGTCAAAGGTAGTCAGAATGGGAGCGGTATCTGATTGCATCTCGTCGCAATGTAAGGAAGAAATTTCAAGCCGAGGTCATGTCACGTCGATATATATTCATTCAAGCTCTTCTTCCAATTTTTCTTTTCTTCGTTTTTACTCCACGCCGCCAAAGAGAACAACAACAACGTCAACAACAGCAACAACAGAACACTCTAACTTCTGCGTTAAGTACAATTTCTTTATTTGTTTCATTCTGCTACTATCTGTTTACATTCTGCTACTATCAACCATGAACTCTAAACTTCTGTGGGACGTTTCAAATACTTACATTTCTCTTTGAACAATTTTAACAACAAAACTACATGCATTTTCTCAATGAATATTTTTCTTCTCACAAATATGTTATAGTGTTCAGTTAACAAAATTTCACTTATATTTTCTTCTTACAATTTTGCTATTCTGTTAATAAAAAATTTACTTTAATGTAGACATCAAATATTTTATCCTGCCACATTTCAACATCCAACCTTCAACTTTCTTATATTTTAAATTGTGGGGACTTCGACTGTGTTTGGCATAAGGCCAAAATGACAACCATCATTGAGACCCCCGCACATTGCATTAAAAATAAGTACATGGACATCAATGGAGATGTTTAGTATTTTGTACTAAATGTACGTTGTCGTACAGTGGATATCGGCGCGGAACGAGAAACCGGGGAGCCGAGTTCTAATTCTAGTTGAATCCATTGTATTCACTTACGCGCAAATATCCTTGGGAAAGGTATTAATCCGTCTCTTCCTTCCAGTTATGGGTTGATTGCAGGACAGATTGGGTTTTATAGCCTTGGTCGGCAACCAGTCTACCGCAATGGCAACCAACTGCGGGATAATCTTCTGCCCAGTCAGTAATGTCTCTTTCGAGACATGATCGCCCAAGCGTGTCTCATGTATGGCACTTAACTGACTGATTGTACGTTTGTCCGACAAGATTTGTGAACAACGACATGATTAAATTATTCAGGTTTTGAAAATACAATGCGCTTACATGTTGTATACCCATCTGGTATATATTACTTCGTGCAGGCAAATTGACGGACTGCAACACGTATATATAAAATATGCAATTATATTTTCATTCCGTTTCCTCGGTGACTTGGATGTGGAGTGGAATAGGAGAGCTTTGTCGGAGGGTAAGCACAGACGCATACGAGGGCAGCAAGAACTTTTTGAATTGAACTGCTAAACTCAACTGACTGGCTTCAAGTCATCTGCTGCTGCTGTCTCATCTCACTTAAATAGGGCCCCTCGTTTGACAAGCAGCACTTCCAGTGCATTTTGTTATATTTCACGTGCTAAAACTGTTGACCTCGACCAACATAAATTTTCTTTCTTTATTTCTTTATTTATTTTCTCAAATCTTGCAACAAAAATGCGAATACACTTCTGGATAAAATTTTATACTGCAGCCAACGAATATATAATATTCAGATAATATTTTCATAAGATGACTCTGGATTACTTTTTTGTAGGATTTTATGTGTGTGTGTGTGTGTGTGTGTGCGGGTGTGTGTGCGTGTGTGTGTTTATGTGTGTGTATTTCTGTGCGTGCGTGTGTTTATCTGTGTATATCTGTTTGTTTGTAAGTCTTTGTGTGTTTATGTGTTCGTGCTTATGTGCGTCTGTGTTTATGCGTGTCTATGTGTATATGTCTCTGTGTGTTATCATGTGTATGTGCGTGTGAGTTTGTGGCTGTGTTTATGTGTGCGTTTGTTTATGTTTACGTGTGTTTATGTGTGCTTGTGTATTCTGTGCGTGTTTCAGTGTGCGTGTGTGTTTATGTGCATATGTTAATGTGCATGTGTGTCTATGTGTGCGTGTGTGTTTATGTGTGTGTATTTATGTATATTTTTGTTTAAGTGTGTGTGTTTATGTGTTTATGTGTGAGATTGTCTATGTATGTGTGTGTTTATACGTTTATGTATTTATGTGTGCGTGTGGTTATGTGTCTGTGTTTTATGTGGGTGTGTTTATGTGTGCATGCATGTGTGTGTTTATGTGTATGTGTAGTTATATGCATGCGTGCTTATGTGTGTTCGTGTGTGTGTGCAGATGTGTGTATTTAAGTATACGTACGTGTGTATTTATATGTGTTTGTGTGTGCATGCGTGTGCGTGTGTTTATGTATGTGTAAGTTCATAAGTGGGAGAAGATTTTTATTTAGTTCCCCGACTTCTGAAATACGTAAGGACAGTATTACTTTTGCAAATACTTGGCATTTATTTTCTTTTTTATATCGCAAACGGCCGCCATTACTGTAACGGACGACTGCCTTTCCTTAAAACCTGTCAATGCAATTTGCCTCTTCAGACATCATCCCTCGGTAGCGACGGCTAAAATACGCGTCGTTTACATGATTGACGAAATGACAGACTTGAACTTTGAGCTCTTGAAACTTTTCGTTATCAAGAACGCTTCCTGCGTACGATTCATCTAGATTCAGATGTAAACAAAATGTCTCCGCGGTTTCTTCACGATTTAAATTGATTTTGGTTTAATCTCTTCTAAAACGTCGACAGAGAGAGAAAAGTAAAGTCAGCTTTCCTGATAGGCCTGCCTCTGTCTGCTTCTCTCTCTCTCTCTCTCTCTCTCTCTCTTTCTCTCAGCCTCTCTCTGTGCCTTCACTCTCTGTTTCTCTCTGTTTTTCTCTCTCTCTCTCTCTGTTTCCTCTCTGTGCCTCCCTTCTCTGTCTCTCTCTATTTCTCTCTCTCTCGGTCCCTCTCTGTGCTTTCCCTCTCTGTCTCTCTCTATTTTTCTCTCTTTCTCTTTCTCGGCCCCTCTCTGTACCTCCCCACTCTGTCTCTCTCTATTTTTCTCTCTCTCTCTTTCTCGGCCCCTCTCTGTGCCTCCCCACTCTGTCTCTCTCTATTTCTCTCTCTTTCTCTCGGCCTCTCTCTGTGCTTCCCCTCTCTGTCTCTCTCTATTTCTCTCTCTCTCTCTCTCTCTCTCGGCCCCTCTCTGCCAGTCTTTCTCTTTGTGTCTCTCTGTCTCAGTATGCCTCTCTGACTCTCTCTGCTTCTATCTGCATCTCTCTCTACCTCTTTCACTCTGCGTCTTTCTCTATCTGCATTTCCCGCTGCCTCTCTCTGCTTCTCTCTCTGTTTCTATCTCTGCCTCTTCTTCTGGTTCTATTTCTTTGCCTCTGTCACAATCTTATGGTCCGATCGCGTTGAAAGCAGCGGTTTTCGTTCGATCATGAGAGTTAAGCAACATTGTACCCAATCAGTAATTAGACACCAAAAAGTCAGTCAGTCAGTTAAGTGCTATACGTGATAGACGCTTTGGGCAATCATGTCTCGAAAGAGACACGATTGATTGGGCAGAAGATTATCTTGCAGTAGGTTCCTATTGCTTTCTGTGGAACGAGAAATCGGGGAGCCGAGTTGAAATTCCTGTATTCTCTTACGCGCAAATATACTTGGGAAAGGTATTAATCCGTCTCCTCCCTCCAGTTATGGGTTAAATAACAAGAGAGATTGGGTTTTATAGCCTTGATTGGTAACCAGTCTACCGCAGAAAGTCAGCTTAATGCGCGATAATTATCTGCCCAGTAACTCATGTATCTTTCGAGACATGATTGCCCAAGAGTTATCACGTATAGCACTTAACTGACTGAAAATGAAAGAGATACTTACGAACTTGGGTGGAATTAGATCTCTGTTGTCTTATTTTATTCGGTCGAGCTATCTCTGACATTCCTGAATCTATCACATCAAATATCAAGGTCGGAAGGTCATTTGGGTCGCATTCTGTGTCATAACGTAGCAGATCAATGTAGAAGCGACCAACCCGTCTTGCTAAATGTTTAGCGCAGTAGATATGCGCCAGTTCGGTATGTTCTCGCCAACAGTGTCCTGCAAAAAGATTGCAAAAATATCAGTCCTAAATTCACACGGCTGTGATTTAGTTGAAAGTTGTCTCAAAGTTATGTTAAGTACTAGCAGTAGAGACCGGCGTTGCTCGGGTTTAATGAAAGCTTTAAAACTAATCCACGGTACTGGAGCTCAGACTTTGAACGTTGGCACGAAAGACTAAAGAGCAATAGTTGTTTCCAGTTAAAGCGAAACCGTAGACTGAAAGAAAATGAATGGATGTAAGTCAAATTTTGATTTCCTGGTATCGATATCAAATAATATTTTTCGTCGTAAACTGAATTTTGAAGGCTAAAAAAGTCCTCTGAGTAAATGGTATCATGGCTGAGACTAAGTACTACAATTATACCAACTTAGAACAAAACCTGATGCAAAAACTAAAATAAAAGGGCTGAAAAAAATACAGACATACAGGCAGATAAACAGACACACACACAAACATCTTGCCTTTTATATACATATATTATCTCTTGAAAGAACTGCAATATTGAAACTTCTGAATCTCGTTTCTTATGTCTTTGTCTATGAGTGTATCAAATTTGATTAAAATCGTACCACTCCTTATATAACCCTATTTTTTCGATTATCGATTTTCGATATTTATCGGGTTACCTCGACACAAAACCTAGCTAAGAACACTCGCAGACGCTTATAGTACAACTGTGTGAATTTTCCAGAAAATCGATTCAGCCGTTTTGTTGTCTATAGCTAAGGGACACACACACACAGGCACGCACACACATACACACACACACACAGACGGAGTTCCATTTATAAGTAAGTTTAGATAGATAGCCGTCAGCAGCTGAGTATAAGTTCCGTCAAACGTATACTTGAAGGTTTTAGTTAATATTTAAGTAGTAGCAGCAGACATTAAGACCGCCTCAACAGTGGCACAAAAGAACCCCCTTTTGGGATTGTCTGGCAGATCAGATTTCCAGATGATATCCATTTTATTTATGGCGACCCATGCCTTAACTATGAAAACTTTCGCATTTTTTTTTCAGTTGAATGTATTTCGCTTTCTAAATATGTAAATAATTCGACAGATTATTATTGATTGTAAGAAGCCTTATTAGTTTAAGCCTATTAATTCAGTTCTCAAAGCTGATATTAATTTCTAGATGATGTAGGAGAACTGTAAGATTGTTAATGCTAATGGTATCTGAAGTGATAAGCCTTGTGTAATTTATGCGGATTCTTCTATTAAACTATAATAATGATATATCATCGATAGTATATATACATTTAACCAATACACATATACAACCAATATATATATATATATATATATATATATATATATATATATATATTCCTTTTTTAAACGTGTTACTTCGCTACCCAGGTTTCTACCATAAGTGGTGTCCTCAGGCGATTTTTAATAACTGATTTTACCTTTTACCGTTTTTCTTTTTAAGAACGCTCTTGTGACGGTGTTTTATTTGAACGTTCACGTGGCAGGGAATTTATGAATGCGCATTGTTTAAATTCAAACGAATTATGACGTTTTCATCCATGTTTGTATGAACCTAAGATGTGCTTCTTAGTGTGGATGCATTTAGTCATAATTTCTGTTCGTTCACTTAACAGTTCGTCTTTATTTGGTCATAGTGTCTAATTTTTCTTCTTGCCACAGTCTACATATTTGTCCACCGTTTTAAGGCTTGGCTGTTTTCACAATGCTCCACGTTATGGCTGGATCTTTTTTCATATTTTGATTTCAATTTCCAGACATGGTTAGCCAATGTTGTATTGTTTTTTAATTTTTTTCTATTTTAAATGTAGATCTGTAATTGAACCACCTGGTCTTAAAGGTGGCTTTGGTTGAGCCCAAATATATATATTTCTTTGGCCATCCGGGTCCTGTACCTCTGCCTTATAAATAATTTATTTTATATATATATATATATATATATATATATATATATATATGTTATGCCTTGGAACCTCCCGTCGATTTCGACGTATGAGCGTAGAAAACAGTTAGACTACTACACAAATAATTGTTTAAGATGGTAAAGGCTTGCGTAGCACCATTCACACTTTTTGGAACTGCTGTGACACGATAACTAGGCATATATGTATTTTGTTGTAATGGATTAGGATGGAGGATGGTTAGGGATGGAAAATAGTTTGGAAGCGTATTTAGCAGGGGTGAAGGGGAAGAGGGGAAGAATAAATGGGTGAACGCTTTTTCTTTTATGAGGAAAGTTGTGGAAGAGACAGGAGTGTCCGATTACTGTTTTGAATCCTACCGCTCTTCCGGTAGATATTTGACTCAGTGATTTAATGTGATAAAAAGATACAGTTCAGCAGGTGGGTTTTCGATAACCCGGTCAAAGGCTGTCCTTTACTGTATCTTGACCACACATTAAGAATTTTCCGGCGGAAGCCTTATTAAGATAAAAAAAAAAAGATAACTGAAATTTCAGACTTACAGTCGCCAATGTTTATCACCGGTGGTCTAAAGCATTTCTGGATTTCCGGATTCAAATTAAATAAATAGAGTCAGTTAACAAGTGAGGCAGAAATTGAGAGTAGAGTTGTGAGTTCAGCCGGTCGCGAGCTTGAAGTAAGGATCTCCGTTCGTCTTGTTTCGTTCAGTTCGGATTTGTTGATCTCCATTAATTAGAGTTAGAGCTGTGTGTCACATTCGCCTGCCCCAACCGAAAAGGCTAACTCTAAACGAAATAAAGCATCCTTTTCAACTCATCCAAGTTGTGGAAGTTCGTTCCTTATAGTTCAATCTTGTACCCCCAGCTGTTCGGACGACATTTTCAACAAACTTCCGGCAATATCACAGCGTGAAGAACGACTGCCGGAGGAAATTGTTAGGACGGACAGTTGGGGTGTTACATTTGGTTCCGTGACTGCAGGATTTGGAACCCACGGAAGTGCCACTGGATGCTAAGTTTGGAATGGATTTCAACGAACCGACGCGACTGGACGTAGCAAGACGAACGGAGAAAAGGAAATCGAAGAAAGAACAACACTAACAACCAAATTCTAATTGTTTGGTATAAGCTTCAAAAGAAGAAGAAAAAAAAAGGAAGAAAAAGAAACAAGGGAAGGAAAGGGAACCCGTTATCAACAAGCACCGTAAGAAAAAAAGAAAGGAAATTGAAGAAAGAACTATTCTCACAGCCAAATTCTGATTGCTTGGTGTCAGCTTCAAAGGAAGAAAAAGAAGAAAAAAAAACAAGAAACAAAGAAAAGAAAGGGAACCCGTTTTCAACAAGCACCGTAAGGTAAGCAGAATTATTTACTCCCTTTTTGTCAGGCCAAAATTCTCGCAGGCAGAAGAACGGTTGCCACTAACGGCCGTACGATCGAAAAAAAAAGAAAAGAAAACGGTACAATGAATTGATTAAGAAAAAAAAAGGTGTGAGTACTTTGAGAGAAAAAAGTATTCATTTTGAAAAGAAAGAAAAAAAAAGAGAGATGGAGACTACTTAAACGGTCTGAATGGGTATTTAAAAACAAAAAAAAGGAGAAGAATGAAAAAGGACTGTTTGAAAAGAAAAAGGGATGATGATGAAAAAAGTATTTTTGAGAAAAACAGAAAGAAACATTTTAGGAACATTTATTTACTTTTTTTGTTGTTTTGGTTACAAAAAAAAGAAAAGAAAGGAAAATGGAATATGATAATGAGAAAAAGGTGTGTACAAAAAAAATGAATGAAAAAAATAAGAGGAAGGGAGAGAGCAAGAAACAACTCTGCGTGAAAAAAAATGAATTGATTAAAAAAAAATGTGTGAGTATTTTTTTTAAAAAAAAAGTATGAATTTTGAAAAGAAAGTCAAAGAAAAAGAGAGATAGGAACAACGCAAACGGTGTGAAAAAAAAAAGAGAAGAATGAAAAAGGACTGTTTGAAAGAAAAAGGGTAAAAGAATAGTGTGCGTTATTAAAAAAAAAGAAAAAAAAGGAAAAGCACTATTCCTGAAAAAAATGAGAGAGAAAAACTAAATGAGAGTGTACAACAACGACAAAAACATGGAAAAAAATAAGAGGAAGGGAGAGAGCAAGAAACAATCGTGTGTGTAAAAAAAAAAAAATGAATTGAAAAAAAAAATGTGTATTTTGAGATAAAAAAAAGTATGAATTTCGAAAAGAAAGTAAAAGAAAAAGAGATAGGAACAACGCAAACGGTGTGAAAAAAAGGAGAGAAGAATGAAGGACTGTTTGAAAAAAATAGGATAAAAGAATAGTGTGCGTTATTACTTAAAAAAAAGAAGAAAAAAAGGCACTATTCGTAAAAAAAAAATGAGAGAGAGAAAAACTAAGTGAGTGTGGACAACAACGACAAAAATATGTTTTGAAAAAGAAAAAAATGATGATGATGAAAAAAATATATTTTTGAGAAAAACAAAAAGAAACATCTTTGAAACATTTATTTTCTTGTTTTGTTGAAAAAATAAGATGATGATGATGAAAAAAATATTTTTGGGAAAAACAGAAAGAAGCGTTTTAGAAACATTTATTGACTTTTTTTTGTTGTTTTGTTCAAATGAAGAAAAAAAAGAAAAAAATGGAATATGTTTGGTTGAAAAAGATTGATAATGAGAAAAAGATGTGTACGAAAAGAAAAAGAAAAAAATGAAAAAAATAAGAGGAAGAGAGAGAGCAAGAAACAACTGTGTGTGCAAAAAAAAAAAGGAAAAGAAAATGAATTGATTAAAAAAAAGGTGTGACTATTTTGAGAAAAAAAGTATGAATTTTGCAAAGAAAGTTAAAGAAAAAGAGAAATAGGAACAACGCAAACGGTGTGAAAAAAAGAGAGAAGAATGAAAAAGGACTGTCTGAAAAAAAATAGTGTGCGTTATTAAAAAGGAATAGAAAAAAAACACTATTCGTGATAAAAAAGGAGAGACAGAAAAACTAAATGAGTGTGTACAACAACGACAAAAACGTTTTGAAAAAAGAAAAAAAATGATGATGATGAAAAAAAAATTATTTGTGAGAAAAACAAAAAGAAACATCTTAGAAACATTTATTTACTTTTTTTTTGGTTGTTTTGTTTGGAAAAAAAGGAGATGATGATGAAAAAAAAAGTATTTTTGGGAAAAACAGAAATAAGCGTTTAGAAACATTTAATGACCTTTTTTTGTTGTTCTGTTTAAAAGAAAAAGAAAAAAGAAAGGAAAATGGAATATGGTTGGTTGAAAAAGAGATTGATAATGAGAAAATAGATGTGTACGAAAAAAAATGGAAAAAATAAGAGGAAGGGAGAGAGCAAGAAACAACTGTGCGTGTATAAAAAAATGGATTGGAAAAAAATGTGTGACTATTTTGCAATAAAAAGGTATGAATTTTGAAAAGAAAGTTAAAGAAAAATAGATCAATGCAAACGGTGTGAAAAAAAAAGAAAAAAAAAAAGGACTGTTTGAAAAAAAAGGGGTAAAAGAATAGTGTGCGTTATTACGTTAAACAAATGAGAGAGAGAAAACTAAGTGAGTGTGTACAACAACGACAAAAATATGTTTTGAAAAAAAAAAAGGATGATGGTGAAAAAAAAAATTTTTTTTTGAGAAAAACAGAAACATTTTAGAAACATTTAATTCTTTTGTTGTTTTGTTTTAAACAAGAAAAAAAGGATGATGATGATGATGAAAAATATTTTTGAGAAAAACAGAAAGAAACATTTTAGGAACATTTATTTTTTTTTTGTGGTTTTTGTTTAAAAGAAAAAAAGAAAGAAGGGAAAATGGACTATGTCTGGAGAACTTTAAATAGTTAAAAAAAAGAGACTGATAATGAGGAGCAGTTACATCGCTCCTATATTTATAGACTTGCTCAGAGTTATGACTATTTTGTCACCTTGTGTTAATTAAGTTTTTTAAAATTTCTTTTCTTCTTTGGGAGAGAGGGTGGAAACACCCCTCTCTTGAATTTATTGTGTAAACTATGCTTCAATCATTTTGTCGGGCGCCATTGACCCCATTGGGAGGGGACGTCCTCAGCAAACTTCCATCATGTCAAGGTTTCATTGGGGGGGGTGATGCAGGAAAGGCCTAGAGACTTGTGGCTGGAAAATGGTAACAGGAGATGAATTAACGAAGAGTGGAGTCTCTTCAGGAATAGAAGGGAACAAGTAAAGCGGAAAGCAAAACACTAAGTTGAAAAAGGTGTTCATTAACGAAGAATTGACCCTCATACGTAGCGATAAACCAACTGCGTGGATTCATTGATGCCACCGGCTACGAAGACAAAAATTGAGGAATTGGTTGTTGAAATAGAAAGAAAATGGGTTGAGGAAATACAAAGAAATGGTATGGATTAATAAGAAATTTCATGATTGATGTTTGTGGAGAGGAGGAGAATATCCCTGGGGGATCAAAATAAATTTTGGTGGTGATGGCGTACCGACATGAAGAAGCATTGTGTCATGTTTTTTTTGTTTATTGTAATTTATTGACATAAATGACAAGATCCGTTGCGGGAGGTAATGTGACACGATAACTAGGCATATATGTATTTTGTTGTAATGGATTAGGATGGAGGATGGTTAGGGATGGAAAATAGTTTGGAAACGTATTTAGCAGGGGTGAAGGGGAAGAGGGGAAGAATAAATGGGTGAACGCTTTTTCTTTTATGAGGAAAGTTGTAGAAGAGACAGGAGTGTCCGATTACTGTTTTGAATCCTACCGCTCTTCCGGTAAATGTTTGACTCAGTGATTTAATGGATAAAGAGATAAAGTTCAGCAGGTACGTTTTCGAATGACCCGGTCAAAGGCTGTCCTTTACTGTATCTTGACCACACATTAAGAATTTTCCGGCGGAAGCCTTATTAAGATAAAAAAAATGATAACTGAAATTTCAGACTTACAGTCGCCAATGTTTATCACCGGTGGTCTAAAGCATTTCCGGATTTCCGGATTTCCGGATTCATATTAAATAGAGTCAGTTAACAAGTGAAGCAGAAGTTGAGAGTAGAGTTGTGAGTTCAGCCGGTCGCGAGCTTGAAGTAAGGATCTCCGTTCGTCTTGTTTCGTTCAGTTCGGATTTGTTGATCTCCATTAATTAGAGTTAGAGCTGTGTGTCACATTCGCCTGCCCCAACCGAAAAGGCTAACTCTAAACGAAATCAAGCATCCTTTCAACTCATCCAAGTTGTGGAAGTTCGTTCCTTATAGTTCAATATTGTACCCCCAGCTGTTCGGCCGACATTTTCAACAAACTTCCGGCAATATCACAGCGTGGAGAACGGCCGCCGGAGGAAATTGTTAGGACGGACATTTGGGGTGTTACACTGCTGATAACAATCAATCGGTGCAGAAGTCTGCCACAGATCGCATGAACAACAGAGCTCAGCTATTTAACCCATAACTCTAGGGAAGGGACGGATTAATACCTTTCCCAAGGTTACCAGCGCGTAAGTGAATGCAAAGTGTTCGACTGGAATTGGAACTCGGCTCACCGATTTCTCCACTCCGAGCCGACATCCACTGCACCACAACGCACATCTGTCAATAAACGCTTACAGCACCTGGTATTGCCAAGCGGTCACCCATCTAAGTACTGACCAGGCTCAACGTTGCTTAGCTTCCGTGATCGAGCGAGAACCTGTGTATTCAACGTGATATAACCGTAAGCATGATATATATATATATATATATATATATATAGTTTTTCTGCCTTGAATTCCGTTTGCAACCCTTCATCCACCTGATCGGGTCCTTCAAATATGTTATCCGTTGCTTTCCCCCGTCACCTTTTCCCTCGATCTAGCCTGTTAGTATCAGGTTCTCCAAGTCCTCCTTATTCATTGCATGTCCCAGGAACTTTAGCTGTCTCTTTCTGTATTAATTTCCTTTGCGTCTCTATCCTTTCCAAAACCTCATCATTGCTCATATACTCAATCCATGATATCCACAGCATCCTTCTGTAGAACCACATTTCAGCTGCTTCAAGTTTTTCCTTCTTCTTCGAAGATATTGTGCAACATTCACTGTCATACTGAAGAACTGACAACACATAGCAATCCAGTACTCTCCTCTTTGTTTCTAGCTAAATTGTCCTGTTTCGTAAAACTTTACTCAACTTCTGGAATGTTTTTATCGCCATGCCAATTCGCGTTCGGCTCTCAGTGTCGCACTTTCTGTCTTCTGTTAGAACACTTCCTAGGTATTTAAATTTTTGTACCTGCTTGATATTAGAGTACCTCACCTGTATTTGACAGTTTGGGCTGCCCTTGTTACTGATGACCGTGCATTCGGTTTTCTTGCAGTTTATTTGTAGTCCTTTCTTGTGACTCTCTTCAGCTACCTTCTGTAGGAGGTCTTGTAGTTTTCATTCTGTCTGAGAATATTTACACACACACACACACACACACACACACACACACACACACACACACACATATATATATATATATATATTTCAGCCTCTTCACAGACCATTTTCAATTATGTTATTTTTCCGATGTTGTTATGTTCTGATGTTTGACTGTAATGTTATATTTAATAGGTTTGGTCAAACTTCTGTTCTTTGGTGGTGAAACTTGAGTGATCTCTCGATGGCGCAGGTGTATAAGTGGACGTGTGCTACCCAGACCTCTTCTCCTTTTTCAGCTCTATCGACAAGATCTAAAAAGAATACAGGGCATTATAACTGGAGATTGCTTAAAGGTTTTGTGTGTTGATCGTTAAACCAGGTTCAGTGTTTCAACCCGGGATTTCTGCTAGTCTGTATTTTCATAGACTTTAATGTGTTTTTTTTTTATGACAGTAATCTCACGGTGGTGTAAAACAAGGGTTTTCTTTCCCCTAGACTAAGTTTAGTTCCAAGAAATGGGCAAAGGTTGGAAACGGGCGACTGATAATCAGCTAGTTGCGTAAGAAATGGGTTGACCGCTCACGAAGGCATTCAGAGATTTGTATTTGATTTCGTGCCGCTAACAGATGTTTTATGTTATTGGGCCGCCATAAAAAAAACAGAAATTATTATTTCATCGGTGTGTTTTATGGAATGCTAATGGAAGTTGCTTATGGTCAGTGAAAGAGGTGACATGTCTATTTCCAATTTTGGATTTGAATTGCGACATTGCCGAATAGGCTGCCCGGTATTTCCGGTCAAGTGTGGAACATTTTCTCTGGTTTTCAGAAAGTCTCTTAGAGAAAAACTTAATAGTTGGAACTATCTGACTCCGGGTAAAAATGAGTTGCGTCTCAGTGGAAGTGCAGTGAATATTCCCAGCTGTATGGTTTCGGTCTGCAGGTACATTTTTATCAGCTCAGTGAGTAGCAGAAGAATGTATGTTATCCGTGGCAAAATTCCCTGTAAACATTAATTCTTCCTAGGAAACGTGATGTAATGAATAGATAATGAATATGTATACAACTTGGTTCCCCCTCATTAGAATGTGATTGACTGGTGCCCTTCATAAATATAGGCTAAGGCGTGAACATCCAGAGATCCAGAGGTCTATTGGTCTTCCACTAGAGATCTTCCACTAGAGGTCTATTGGTCTATCACTATTGACAACGCCTACGTCTCAGGATACTGCATACTACGAGTACCGTCTATTTCGTCTACTTACTAGATTGTTCTACCTGGTTATATTTGACTGAACCACTTAAATATATCGAATGATATATATATATATATATATATATATACCCAGAGAGTAAAATACTACGCCTCCTTAGCCTTACACTCTCGGCGGACCTCAAATGGAATGACTATATTGAATCCATTGCCAAATCTGCTGCTATGAAAGTCGGCTCCCTGTGCAGGGCCCGGAAATTTTTCCCACCTGAATCTATTCTGCACATATACAAATCTACCATCCGCCTGTGTATTGAATATTGCTGCCATATCTGGTCGGGTGCCCCTGCTGCTCTCCTTGGGCTTCTTGACAAAATACAAAGGAGGATCTGTAACGTGGTTGATACTGACTTGGCAGACCGGCTGCAGCCGCTCTCACACCGGCGTGATGTAGCTTCCCTGTGCCTCTTCTACAAGTACTTTCATGGCTTCTGCTCTGATGAGCTTAGATCACTGGTGCCGCCTAAGCACGAATTTACACGAGATACTAGATTAGCAACTAGGTCCCACCCTTTTACAGTTAAACAAATAAGATGTAACCGTAAATTCTACTCCAACAGCTTCTTTTCTCGCGCTTCCCGCCTGTGGAACTCCCTTCCACAAGTCTGCTTTCCCGACAGTTACAATCTCCAGGTGTTTAAATGTAGGGTCAATAGACACCTCCTATCACACTAACTCCCAACTATTCTCACAACACTCTTATCTACCCATCCCTCATTCTCGGTATCCTTACCCGCCTATCACCCACCCTCTGTCATTTCCTATATTTAATCAGCCTTTCTCCTCTCTACGTAGCCCCCTGCACAGTAGTGGCAGTGACATGCCTTGCTCGGGGTGAAACGCTTATAAAAAAAAAAATATATATATATCCTTTTCTGGGACATTTCAAAACATCAAAGTGATTTTGAATCAGCTGATTCTGGGAATTAATTTATTTTTTTTTGTCTTTTGTGGGTGTTAAGCCTTCTGGAATAATATGATAGCTCAGAAATCTAAGTTCCTTCTTGAGGAATTGGCACTTGTTCAGTTTTGAGATCCCTAGGGTCCAGGGTATGACGGTAAAATTCATCCAGCATCAAGGCCTCTGATTGAGAGGGTGTGAGGAGCATGGAGCCACCTCTTAATTGCTGTTCTTCCCAGCTATGGTTAAATAGTTAACCCCCTTCAAACTGGGGTTCAAAATACTATCAATGTATAGAAATACACTGTTATAGAAATATCTACATAAAAATAGACTTTTATAGAAAAATATATTTTTTTGAAGGACAAATATTACCAACAAAACAATTTTTAAGAGAAAATTATTACCATAACACATTTTTGAAGGAAAAAATTATTCTCAGCAAAACATGTTTGAATACAAAACTAGAGGACATTTTCAGTTTTCTAAAAGAAAAACAAAAAATTAATTAAAATCTGACTAAATCAACCTTCTCACTCTAACCGAACATGGCTTACGGCCATATCATGTTGAATACACCGGTTCTTGCTCGATCAACAAAGTTAAGCAACGTTGAGCCTGGTCAGTACTTAGATGAGTGACTGCTTGAGAATACCAGTTGCTGTAAGCTTTTAGTGACGGATGTGCGTTGTGGTGCAGTGGATATCGGCTCGGAAAGAGAAATCGGTGAGCCGTGTTCGAATTCCAGTTGAATACCTTGCATTCACTTAAGCACTGGTACGCTTGGGAAAGGTATTAATCCGTCCCTTTCCACCAGCTATGGGTTAAATAAGAGGGTAGAACATGGGACCCTGCGATTAAAAACAAATCCCAATGAATCTTGATACTCGAAAAGTAAAAAAGTATTACTAGACACAGAACTTATATAAAAAAGGCAACAATAAATTGTTGAAAGAAAAAGGTATTACCAGCAATAAATAAATAAACATTTAGTTGATATTAAATGACCAGCCGAGGTTGATATGCCATAAAACAAAACAAACACCAACCAACTAAACGGACATTAAAAAAAATACCTTAAACCCCCGCCTTTTTTTTGGGGGGGGTATTAAATAACCCACAGAGGTTGATATGCCATTAAACAAAACTTTAAACTCGAAATTAAAATCCCTAGAACTTTTTAAAAAATCCTTGTAATGTTGTTCGTCTGTTTCAAAGAAAACTGGAACATCGTCCACATAGATGAAAATGTATTGTCCATAAATTCTTGAAAAGTAGTTGTAGTATTTCGTAGATTAAAAGACATATATACATACTCAAATTGACCAAACGGTGTTAAAACTATTATTTTCTCTGTATCTTCTCTCGTAGTTAATGGGTGGTAAGATTGGAGAAGTTCAATTTTTAAAAAAATCTATTTACAAACTATATTAACAGACTTTTGATATTTGGCCATTGTTATCTGTCGGGTTTTGTCAATTTATTTAAATTCCTGTAGTCTTCACAAGCACTCCACTGCACAGGTGGGAATTTTGGAAACGTATGAAAGTCTGATGACCAGTGAGTTTGACTCTCTTATTAGGTTGTCTCAAAAGTTCGTAAACACTTGCAAAAAATTGAAATTTTACTCGCCAAGTAATCTAAGGTTACTAAAGAACACTAGCTAAAATTGAAATTTTACTCGCAAAAACAACAAAAATTATTGCTCAAAATAAAGACCATCATTTTCCAAGATTTTCTGCCATCGATCTGCAAGATTTCGGATCTGGTCAAAGTACCATTCAGCCGGTTTCGAATCAAGGAATTCTTGACATGCTTCCTCGACCTCATCAAACAAGTCGAATCGGCGGCCCTTCAGAAAGAGTTGCATTGGCCGTAATCTGATGGAGCACAATGAGGATTGTAGGCTGGATGTGACAGAACCTCAACGCCGTCCAGCTCTTCAAACTTGTCTTTGGTCTTCCTGGCGGTGTGTGCCTTTCGTAGACCCGTTCAAGTTGTTGACAGTAAAGTTCGGCACTGATAGCATGACCATTCGGAACCAACTCAAAATGCACGATTCTTTCAAAGTTCCACCAAACGCACAACATGACTTTCTTGCCGAATAGATCTTGTTTTGGAACCGAATAATAATCCAACCAACTAAAAATCCAACCAACTAATAATCCGAACAACTATTAATCCAATCAACTAATAATCCGACTAACTAATAATCCAACCAACTAATAATCAGACCAACTAATAATCCGACCAACTAATAATCCGACTAACTAATAATCCAAGTGACTAATAATCCAAACATCTAATAATCTAACCAATTAATAATCCGACAAACTAATAATCTAAACCAACTAATAATCCAACCAACTAATAATCCAACCAACTAATAACCGTACAACTAATAATCCAAACAACTAATAATCCGACTAACTAATAATCCAACCAACTGATAATCCGACCAACTAATAATCCTACCAACTAATAATCCAACTAACTAATAATCCGAATAACTAACTAATAAGCCAACCAACTAATAATCCAACCAACTAATAATCCAACGAACTAATAATCCGACCAACTAATAATCCAACCAACTAATAATCCGACCAACTAATAATTCAACCAATTAATAATCCGAGTAACTAATAATCCACCCATCTAATAATACAACTAATAATCCAAACATCTAATTGGATAATTGGATTATCCGTCCAACTAATAATCCGACCAACTAATAATCCGACTAATAATCCAACCAACTAATCATCCGACTAACTAATAATCCAACCAACTAATAATCCGACCAACTAATAATCAGACGAACTAATAATCCAACTAACTAATAATCCGACTAACTTATAATCCAACCAACTAATAATCCGACCAACTAATAATCCGACCAACTAATAATCCAACTAACTAATAATCCGAGTAATTAATAATCCGACCATCTAATAATCCAACCAACTAATAATCCAACCAACTAATACTCCGACCAACTAATAATCCAAGCAACTAATAATCCAACTAACTAATAATCCGACCAACTGATAATCCGACCAACTAATAATTCAAACAACTAATAATCCGACTAACTAATAATCTAACCAACTAATAATCCGAGTAACTAATAATCCGAACAACTAATAATCCGACTAACTAATAATCCGACCAACTAATAATCCGACCAACTAATTATCCAACCATCTAATAATCCAACCAACTAATAATCCCACTAACTAATAATCCCACCAACTAATAATCCAACCAACTAATAATCCGACCAACTATTAATCCAACCATCTAATAATCCAACCAACTAATAATCCAACCAACTAATACACCGACCAACTAACAATCCAACCAACTAATAATCCGAACAACTAATAATCCAACCAACTTATAATCCGACCAACTAATAATCCAACCAGCTAATAATCCGACTAATAATCCAACCAACTAATAATCCCATTAACTAATAATCCAACCAACTAATAATCCAACCAACTAATAATCCGAACAACTAATAATTCAACCAACTAGTAATCCAACCAACTAATAATCCAACCAACTAATAATCCAACCAACTAATAATCCGGCCAACTAATAATCCAACCAACTAATAATCCGACCAACTAATAATCCAACCAACTAATAATCAGACCAACTAATAATCCGACCAACTAATAATCCGACTAACTAATAATCCAAGTAACTAATAATCCAAACATCTAATAATCTAACCAATTAATAATCCGACAAACTAATAATCTAAACCAACTAATAATCCAACCAACTAATAATCTAACCAACTAATAACCGTACAACTAATAATCCAAACAACTAATAATCCGACTAACTAATAATCCAACCAACTGATAATCCGACCAACTAATAATCCTACCAACTAATAATCCAACTAACTAATAATCCGAATAACTAACTAATAAGCCAACCAACTAATAATCCAACCAACTAATAATCCAACGAACTAATAATCCGACCAACTAATAATCCAACCAACTAATAATCCGACCAACTAATAATTCAACCAACTAATAATCCGAGTAACTAATAATCCAACCATCTAATAATACAACTAATAATCCAACCATCTAATTGGATAATTGGATTATCCCTCCAACTAATAATCCGACCAACTAATAATCCGACTAATAATCCAACCAACTAATCATCCGACTAACTAATAATCCAACCAACTAATAATCCGACCAACTAATAATCAGACGAACTAATAATCCAACTAACTAATAATCCGACTAACTTATAATCCAACCAACTAATAATCCGACCAACTAATAATCCGACCAACTAATAATCCGACCAACTAATAATCCAACTAACTAATAATCCGAGTAACTAATAATCCGACCATCTAATAATCCAACCAACTAATAATCCAACCAACTAATACTCCGACCAACTAATAATCCAACCAACTAATAATCCAACTAACTAATAATCCGACCAACTGATAATCCGACCAACTAATAACTCAAACAACTAATAATCCGACTAACTAATAATCTAACCAACTAATAATCCGAGTAACTAATAATCCGAACAACTAATAATCCGACTAACTAATAATCCAACCAACTAATAATCCGACCAACTAATTATCCAACCATCTAATAATCCAACCAACTAATAATCCCACTAACTAATAATCCCACCAACTAATAATCCAACCAACTAATAATCCGACCAACTAATAATCCAACCATCTAATAATCCAACCAACTAATAATCCAACCAACTAATACACCGACCAACTAGCAATCCAACCAACTAATAATCCGAACAACTAATAATCCAACCAACTTATAATCCGACCAACTAATAATCCAACCAGCTAATAATCCGACTAATAATCCAACCAACTAATAATCCCATTAACTAATAATCCAACCAACTAATAATCCAACCAACTAATAATCCGAACAACTAATAATTCAACCAACTAGTAATCCAACCAACTAATAATCCAACCAACTAATAATCCAACCAACTCATAATCCGACCAACTAATAATCCAACCAACTAATAATCTTTTTCAATAAAAATACACTGAAACTTAGTCATAGCTGCACCGATAATCTCGATATGATAATAAAAAACACAATAAAAAATTCTAAAGCAACATTATAATATTAACTAGTTGTATAGCCCGGCGTTGCTCGGGTGTAATGAAAGCTTGAAAACTAATCCATGGTCCTGGAGCTCAGACTCTTTGGGCGTTGGCACCAAAGACTAAAAAGAATAGTTGTTTCCAGTTAAAGCTAAACGGTAGACTGAAAGAAAAATGAATGGATGTAAGTCAAATTTTGATTTTCTGGTATCGATATCAAATAAGTTCTTTTCGTCGTAAACTGAATTTTGAAGGCTAAATAAGTCCTCTGATTACATGGTATCATGGCTGAGACTAAGAATTACAACTGTACCTCCCTAGAGCCAAACCCGAAGCAAAAACTAAAATAAAAGGGCTGAAAAAAATACAGACATACAGGCAGATAAACAGACACACACAAACATCTTGCCTTTTATATATATATTATCAATTTTCTGTACTATTGTAAGAACTGCAACCTTGATACTTCTGAATATTGTTTCTTATGTCTTTGTCTATGAGTGTATCAAATTTGGTTAAAATCGGACCACTCCTTCTATTACCAGACTTTTTCGATTATCGATATTTATCGGGGGTACCTCGACACAGAACCTAGCTAAAACACTCGCAGACGCTTATAGTACAACTGTGTAAATTTTCAATAAAATCTGTTCAGCCGTTTCGGAGTCTATATGTAACACACACACACACACACACACACACACAGATAGAGAGAGATAGAGAGAGAGACAAAGTTCCATTTATAAATAAGTTTTGATGAATTATAACCAGAGTAACATGAATAGTGATAATAACACAAGTTTCTTCAGCTGACATAACCCTAACATATGTCCCATGCAAAATAAATGCCTTACAGATTCCATTTTATACCAAGCTACTATCACTAGCGATACACATCCTAATGTTACCAACCATTATATCGGAAGTACTAAGAATAATTTTAAGTATCAATTTTACCAACATAAATTATCTTTCAATGACAAAGCATAAATAAAGTGTAATTCTGTTTATAAATAATACTAGTAATTGAAAGATGAAAATAAAAATCCTACAGTTAAATGGAAAATATTAACTAAAGTTAGAGCATTTAAATCTTAACATGGAATATGTTTCCTTTGTTTACAAGAAAAAATTCATATATATATATATATATATATATATATATATATATATATATATATATATATATAAGGTATATTCAAAATACCATCTGAACATAATCCTATATTGCCGCAGATCAATACGTTTTCACAAAAGGTAAAGCATGGATTAATAAAGCAAACAACAGCACATTTGATGTACAACAAGGATCGTATGATGGAGCAGAAATTTCAGAATTGATGGGCTTATGCATTTTAACTAAAACCAACAAAATAATCCATATAGACAACCTCGGGTTATATACAGATGGCGGAATAATGGTAGCACCAGAAAACAAAAGAGAAAATGATAAAATAAGGAAAGCGCTTTTCAAACTATTAAAAAAATAGACTTTGATATAATAGAAGAAACAAATAAAAAAGTAGTGCAATATTTAGATGTAGAATTTAACTTACAAATTGGCAATGTCTCGCCAAACATGAAAAGAAACTCTAAGTTAACATACATAAATACAAAATCTAACCAACCAAAAGTATAATCAGACATATTCACAAAGATATAGAACACAGACTATGAAATAATTTGTTAAACAAAACACTTTTTGATGAAAAGAAAAGTATCTATGAAGATGCACTAAGAAAACGTTTTGCAATATCATTTTCAACAAAACAGACAAAACAACGATGATAGTAAACGAAACATTATCTGGTTCAACCCACCATTTAATTTAAAGATAATGACAAAAATAGGACAAATATTTTTTTTTAAACTGATAGGTAGACACTTTCCAGAAGGATCGGAACTAAACAAATTTTCAACAGAAATACAATCAAGCTAAGTTATAGCTGTACTAGTAATTTAGATAGTTTTATAAAGACAAAACGCCAGAAACTTAGATAGCATTGTACAAAACAAAACCACTAATAAACAATTCAACTGCAGGGACAAAAATAAATGTCCACTTCAAGAAATTTGCTACACAAAAAAAGTTATTTGCAAGGCAAAGTTACATGACTTAAATGGCCCAAATAAAATATATTTGGGATCAACCAAAGACACATTTAAGATCAAGTGGTTCAATCACAAATCTACATCAAAAATAGAAAACTTAAACTGTACAAAATTGGCTAGCCACGTGTGGAAATTAAAATCAAAATATAGAAAAGACCCAGACAAAATGTGGAGTATAGTAAAAGCAGCCAAGTCTTACAACGGTGGCAAAATATGTAGACTGTGCCAAGAAGAAAAGTTAGAGATTATGCTTTTCCCAAACAAAAACGAACTAGTGAATGAACGAACGGAAATTAAGACTAAGTGCAATCGATATATATATATATATATATATATATATATATATATATATAAATTAAAAAAGAATTAATTCAATGATGTTGGATGATCATTTCGATATGAAAATCCCCACGGGGGATAACACATCACCTCAGCAACAGAAAAATCCTTTTAGAAACTGGAGAAAAATCAGTCTAATTTTCCTTTTTAAAAAGATTTGCAAAGAAATTAAAAGAGAAAAAGAAAAGAAAAAGAAAAAGATAAAACAAAATAAAATCAAATAAATAAGAAAAGAAAAAATGACATCGTTTGGGTTCGCAAAAAAAGAAGGAAAGAGAATTGTAACTTAAAATTAACGGACGGCGTGAATTGATGTAAGGTGGGAGATAAGAGAGATAAAGGAAGGAAGGGAGGGAAAAAGAAAAGAAAAGAAAGAAAAAAAATTATGTTTGCTCCGTAATATTTTATTACATGGAGCTCTCTTCCTGTATCATTTTTTAATATTAAAATAAAATTTTTAATATTAATTAGGATCGGGTTTTGGAATTTTTATGGAGGGCTACGTAATAGTGAAAAGATTAGAAAACAGAAAGCCGGAAACAACATCCTAAACAGGGAACAAGGGATGAGCCTCTTAACCTCTTCAATAGACGTGGGTGGCGTGTGAACCGGGCGATAGTTTAGTCTTTCTACTCCAATTGAGATACATATATATATATATATATATATATATATATATATATATGTGTGTGTGTGTGTGTGTGTGTGTGTGTGTGTGTGTGTACCTAAACTGCAAACATTGTGTCTGCTTATTTTTAATTAAATCCGTTCATACTCACGGATAATATTTCGCGTATTATGATTGAAATATGTCAGAAGAAAGTTACAGTTATTTTTAGCAACACTGTCTTACGGTTAATTTTTTTTTACAATAGCTCAAACCTTTGAATTTGATCTCGGAAGGAGATTGAAAGTACTTGAGTACATTGAAAAATGAATGATAATAATATCTGTCAACATAACAGTAATTTCTGATACTTTTCAATTATAATACGCGAAAGAGTAACTGTGAGTATGAAGGGATTTTATTAAAAATAAGCAGGCACAATGTTTGCAATTTATTTAATCTGACATGTCTAAAAGAAAATTTACTGCCTAAATACACAAAATTATATATATTAAAGCATATACATATTATTCTACGTCTATGTCCTCTGATGATTGCATAACGCAGGAAATTATGAGTCGTGCCATAGACGTAGGATAATATGTATGTTTGTTATTATATATATATATATATATATATATATATATATATATATATGTGTGTGTGTGTGTGTGTGTGTGTGTATTATTCAAGAAGTAGTAGGAGGATTTGAACAATTATTAAGTAAACCATCGAGCTTTATATTCGACCTCAACAGAATGAAGAAAGCACTGGACGGCCGTTTCCACCTATATTTGGGACTCACCAGCAGTGTGTATCCACTACCAGGAATCGAACCCAGTCCCAAATATAGGATGAAACGGCCGTCCAGTGCTTTCTGCATTCTGTTGAGGTCGAATATGAAGCTCGATGATTTACTTTATATATATATATATATGTATGTATATATATATAAGATTTTTTTTAATCTGTTTCAAATCTAAATGATTGAATTTCTGCCATCAATTAAGAGCTATCATAAATAATCCCTTCATACAAAAGAAAATCTAAACTATAATAACTTTTGGAATAAACGACAATGGCCTATATTCGAACACCGATGATTGCGAACATCCTTATCTATACCGGTGTAAGACGAATGAATAACAATACTTGCAATGTCCCTTGGGCTTTCCGTTCTTTTGAGGAGGAAAGACATCGACCAAGAACGTTCTGTAAATGAGGGCTCCTTCGACTAATTGAAATATAAACCAGCTTTATCTGAGATGAAAATTTGGTGAATTGGAAGCCATAGTGCTTCAGGAAGAAGCTGTCGCATCGTTTACACCTGGAGGGAGTGATTTACTGCTTTTCTTGAAACAATTTTCAGGGAGATACGAATGTGAAATTGAAAGGCAGAAAAGGCGGATAATGCTGCCAGATATTCGTTTGACCTTTGCAGACATAACGAATCAAAAGACAAAATTAACTATTTTTTTTTATAAGCTACTCCCCCAAGGTAATAGTTGCATATCTCCTTAAATACGGCATATGTATAGCTAAAATATGTACGAACAATGAAGAGGCAGCAGAAAGTGTAAATCTATGCTACGAGTTCAAATTCCGGTCCCATCTGTTCGCTTCATTTCACGCTAATGCTGTTGGGGGAAAAAAAACATAAGACAATGTTCAAAAGCTATTTGAGTTCAGCAGACTATGTTACATTTCCTCGTATGAAAACCGGCCTTCTTCTTCTATGTACTGTGTTCCTCCAAGACGAACATGGCTCTCCACAATTTCCTGTTCTTTTCTAGTCTCGGAATGAGATAATCAGAGAGCCGAGTTCGAATTCCAGTCGATTTCGTTTCATTCACTTACGCACAAATACACTTGGGAAGAAGTATTAATCAATCTCTGTTTCCTCGAGTTATGGGTTAAATAAAAGAACAAATTAGATTCTAAAGCCTTGGTTGGCAACCAGCCCACCGCAGAAAGTCATGGCAACCTATTGCGGGGAAGTCTTTTGCCTAGTCAGTCATGTATCTTTCGAAACGTGATCGTCTTAGCGTGTATCAGTCAATTACATGATTAATTCCAATTATAAATTACTCAACAAATGCTTTAACAAGAAAAATACTTGTTACAAAATAAATTTGATATTTAGTATAAAAGCCTTTTGCTTTGATCACAGCCTTCATTCTGTCAGGGATTGACATCGCAAGCTTCTTCAATGTATCTAATGGTATCTCCTGCCAAGCAACTTTTATTTGTTCCCAAAATGTGTCTTGCGAAGTAACATTAGATTTATGAATTAGAGAGGGAGGGAATAAGAAAAACGTCAGTCATATCCAAGGATAACAGAATAATGAGTAATTTCAAAATAACTTGTTTAACAGAAAATAAGAAAAATTAAATATAACTTCTTTTTAATATATTTCTTTTACACCTAGTTTTAAATAATCAATATTTATTAGCAATTTACTTGGCTTTTCACCCTGTATTTGATTTTCAGTTAGGTTTTTATGAAAATCACCCCTGTCCTAATACTTTTGGACCCTACCAGTAATGTGCAAAAGTGTTAGGACAGGGGTGATTTTAAACTTTATTTTGATGCCTCATAAAAGATAAAATAGTTCTTATGCTAATACTTTTGCATAGTACTATATATATACCTATCCTGTTTATTTTTTAAAAGACAATTATACATGTAACATATCAGTGTAAAAAAGAATTTCTGATCCATGAAATGGGAATTATTCTCAAAACTGAGAAAAGTTTAACAAGCCGATGTGAAAAGAGCCAACAAACGAACGCGTACGCATATGAACTGTCTGACCTGCTCATTGACCACTTGTATACATAATGTTTTTGGCCGTCAGAATGACAAAAGGATCTCGATATGTAAAGTCATAAATTTATTCGCCTGAAGAGTGCCAACTTTGAACTCGAAACACTTGTAGCGACAGAAATACTATTAGGAACACTTAATGTATTATACAAAAAGCAAATAATAATAATAATAATAATAATAATAATAATAATAATAATACACTTTAAACAAAACGGTCACGGCTTTTAACACTTTTTCACACACACACACACACACACACACACACACACACACACACACACACACACACACATATATATATATATATATATATATATATATATATCACTCTTGTTGCACTCATGCAGAGAGGGATAATAACGAGGAAGATTCGGTTAAGTTCATTCACTTTACTACCAGTTATTAAACTTTATTAACAGTTATGAAATCTCTTGCCGCGTGTTCGCTCTTTAACATTGGCTTATTGTTTTATCTTTTGCAATAATTATGTCGTCAAGTCGTAAAGAATATATATATATATGTTGTGGGGTTGTATTTTTCATAAAGATGGATTCGTCCAGAGTATACTTATACTACTGCTATAAAAGCAAGACTAGAGAATACCGCGTTTTTACAGAGAGCTAACCGGATTATACGAGAGTTCAGAAAGAGATTATCAGTCAGTACATAGTAGTTCATAGTAGCTCCACTCATCGAGAAGATTATTAGGTAGTACCTGTCATCTTCCGTCGCGGAGATACTCAATATACTACGGATTACCCCCAGAGACTTGTACATATACTTTTCATTAACCCGCATTCCTGGACTACTAATCTTCATTCAAATCTGTATCCTTAGGTTAATACACTTATTTTCTATCTCAATTACTGGTCGTTGTTCATTTATTTGTGCGGACCCCATTCCAGGGATCCACAACACCTGGACTACTAATCTTCATTCAAGTCTGTATCCTTGCGTTAATACACTTATTTTCTATCTCAATTACTGGTCGTTGTTTATTTATTTGTGCGGACCCCATTCCCGGGATCCACAACACCTGGACTACTAATCTTCATTCAAGTCTGTATCCTTACGTTAATACACTTATTTTCTATCTCAATTACTGGTCGTTGTTCATTTATTTGTGCGGACCCCATTCCCGGGATCCACAACACCTGGACTACTAATCTTCATTCAAGTCTGTATCCTTACGTTAATACACTTATTTTCTATCTCAATTACTGGTCGTTTTTTATTTATTTGTGCAGACCCCATTCCCGGGATCCACAACACCTGGACTACTAATCTTCATTCAAGTCTGTATCCTTACGTTAATACACTTATTTTCTATCTCAATTACTGGTCGTTGTTCATTTATTTGTGCAGACCCCATTCCCGGGATCCACAACATAATTCGGACTACTAATCTTCATTCAAGTCTGTATCCTTACGTTAATACACTTATTTTCTATCTCAATTACTGGTCGTTGTTCATTTATTTGTGCAGACCCCATTCTCGGGATTCCACAACACCTGGACTACTAATCTTCATTCAAGTCTGCATCTCACGTTAATACATTTATTTTCTATCTCAATTACTGGTCGTTGTTCATTTATTTGTGCAGACTTATTCCCGGGATCCACAACACCTGGACTACTAATCTTCATTCAAGTCTGTATCCTTACGTTAATACACTTATTTTCTATCTCAATTACTGGTCGTTTTTTTATTTATTTCAGCAGACCTCTATCTTCGGATCCACAACACCTGGACTAATTAATCTTCATTCAAGTCTGTATCCTTACGTTAATACACTTATTTTCTATCTCAATTACTGGTCGTTGTTCATTTATTTGTGCAGACCCCATTCCCGGGATCCACAACACCTGGACTACTAATCTTCATTCAAGTCTGTATCCTTACGTTAATACACTTATTTTCTATCTCAATTACTGGTCGTTGTTCATTTATTTGTGCAGACCCCATTCTCGGGATCCACAACACCTGGACTACTAATCTTCATTCAAGTCTGTATCCTTACGTTAATACATTTATTTTCTATCTCAATTACTGGTCGTTGTTCATTTATTTGTGCAGACCCCATTCCTGATCCACAACACCTGGACTACTAATCTTCATTCAAGTTCGTATCCTTACGTTAATACACTTATTTTCTATCTCAATTACTGGTCGTTGTTCATTTATTTGTGCAGACCCTATTCCTGGATCCACAACACCTGGATCATTAATCTTCATTCAAGTCTGTATCCTTACGTTAATACACTTATTTTCTATCTCAATTACTGGTCGTTGTTCATTTATTTGTGCAGACCCTATTCCCGGGATCCACAACACCTGGACTACTAATCTTCATTCAAGTCTGTATCCTTACGTTAATACACTTATTTTCTATCTCAATTACTGGTCGTTGTTCATTTATTTGTGCAGACCCCATTCCTGGATCCACAACACCTGGACTACTAATCTTCATTCGTTCGTATCCTTACGTTAATACACTTATTTTCTATCTCAATTACTGGTCGTTTTTTATTTATTTGTGCAGACCCCCCATTCCCGGATCCACAACACCTGGACTACTAATCTTCATTCAGTCATATCCTTACGTTAATACACTTATTTTCTATCTCACTACTGGTCGTTGTTCATTTATTTGTGCAGACCCCATTCCCGGGATCCACAACACCTGGACTACTAATCTTCATTCAAGTCTGTATCCTTACGTTAATACACTTATTTCTCTATCTCAATTACTGGTCGTTGTTCATTTATTTGTGCGGACCCCATTCCCGGGATCCACAACACCTGGACTACTAATCTTCATTCAAGTCTGTATCCTTACGTTAATACACTTATTTTCTATCTCAATTACTGGTCGTTTTTTATTTATTTGTGCAAGTCCCATTCTCGGGATTCACAACAATATAGATATATAAGAAAAAATTATATTGACTATATAGTGATGGCTGTTGGTACATTCGTTGTAGATCTGTCGAAGCTGAAGCGCTGTTGGTTGTCCGAGAGTAGGTCTTCAGATATTTAACCACTTTAGCATTGTTTAAAGTCTCGAATACTTTGATGAAAACCGTAAGAGGATAACAGTGGGTTAGTACCTAAAAGCAGGGCCAGCAGCCGAAATTTCCCACTAATCACGTAAGAAAGAAGAAGGAAATCAATAGCTGTAGGGTTTTGAGATCCAAAATAAGCGAAATGTCATCATTGCCACGATAAGGACATGAAGAAAATTTTGACCAGTTGTCATTAAAAAAAAAAAAAGAAGAAATTTGGGGCACAAATGAAACGCTAACAAGCAAGAAATGTCGATCGCCCAGAAATAAAATAAACAGAGAAGCTGATCACTATTTACATTATTTGGACTATTGTCTTCATCTTTGTTGCCATTTGTACAAGGCCGAAGAAGGCCGGAGTTTACAACGGCCGAAACGTCGTACAAATGGCAACAAAGATAACACAATAGTTCAAATAATATAAATCGTGTAAATACTACCTCGTCTCAGAATTAGAGACAAATAGAGAAGCTTTTGTTTAAAATATAAACAAAAAGAAAAGATACAGAATATTAAGATGCTTTGGCTAAAGATATGAACATGAAGGAACCACCATACATTTTTTAAATAATTCCTCTAAAATTCAAGGGATTGGATTGTTTTTTACGGTTCATTAAACTTTTGCTGGTTGTTTAATTTTAAATTTACATTTGATTGGTTTCACTGTAAAAGGGTGGGACCTAGTTGCTAGTCTATCTCGAGTAAATTCATACAAAGGTGGAACCAGGGAGCTAAGCTCCTCGGAGCAGAAGCCGTGAAAGTATTTGTAAAGAGACAGAGGGAAGCCACGTCGGTGAGAAAAAGGTTGGAGTCGAGATATCTGATCAGGTTCCATAATATTGCAGAATTCCCTTCAGATTTTGTCGAGAACCCCGGAGATAGCAGCCGACACACACACACATACACACACACACACACACGCACACACACACACACACACACACACACACACACACATATATATATATATATATATATATAAAAGCAATCGGAGTCTAATCGTACTGATGAGCTGTGATACAGCGAAACTTATCTGTCTGCGGATGACTATATATATATATATATATAATCATCTGCAGACAGATCTGTTTCGCTGTATCACAGCTCATCAGTACGGTTAGACTCCGATTGCTTTTATATATATATATCTTATCTGTCTGCGGATGACTATATATATATATATATATATATATATATATAGTCATCCGCAGACAGATCTGTTTCGCTGTATCACAGCTCATCAGTACGGTTAGATTTCGATTGCTTTTTAACCCAGGATTGAAACCCGACCGAATTGGCGTCAGTCGGCGAATCTACTTCTGAGCTATGGGCGCTCGGTAGAAGGAGGCAGATTTTTTAGAGTGTATATTATCATTAAACACGCCCAATATATATATATATATATATATATATATATATATATATATATATAATTCCAAGTGAAGAGGACTCATGGTTTTTTTTTATATTTTGAGTGCTCCGACATTTATTTTATTATAAACAGTGCCCAATATAATGAGTATTATAGAGCTTAATATAATATAATGATATGGTTATATATCAATTTTATATTGCGACATGGAAATTTCTATGTTTCGAGAACATCCACATACATTCACAGCAAACCAAAAGAATTTGTCATTTAAATGTAAATCATCTGCACAACCACACCAACATTGCCTGATGATGGGAACCTATCTCGAAATATAGAAATTTCCATGTCGCAATGTAAAATTGATATATAACCATATAATTATATATATATATATATATATATATATATATATAGAGAGAGAGAGAGAGAGAGAGAGAGAGATAGAAAATTGTAATGAAAGATTTATTGAATATAAAAGTGTTTTTATTTTTTTGGTTTCTTTTTTGGCAAATTAATACAACCAATGCATTAATCGCTCATCATAATATGAACATAATTTCTCATTTCTTGATATGAATCTGTTGTTGGCCGGAACTTAAGATGCAAGATGTTACTGGGTGTGAGATAATACGCCAGCAAGCACAGCGTTATTAAGGAGAGCCTACGATTAGCGAACAGTAATTAAGAAGACAAGATAACGATTGTCATTGTATTTGAATTAAGTATTACGCTACTAAGCGTGAGTAATCCGAGAAAAAAAGACCTTATGAAGAAAAGGAGATAGTAAATGAAGAAGAGTTAAGGAGACGGAAGAAAACTATTGACAATAAATTTAGATTTTAAAATCAATGTGAACTGAGAAGCAAGAATCCAAAAGTTTCACAAACGAGAAGTTTAATAGAAGAAATTGTTAGCCTAGAACTTATGGTTACTTATGGCCATTTCAACTGTCTTCTTCTTCTATGTGCCTTGTCTCTTCAGGACGTAGGCGATTATGGCCTTCCACATCTCCCTATCCATGGCTGTTTGCACGTTTGTTCCTGTAACATCTTGCAGCCACCTTTCAGTCATCCACCTGCTCAGGCTCTTCAAATATTTTATTCGCTGTTCTAATCTCTTTTTCTTTGTATCTGGCCTGTTAGTATCAGATTCTCCAAGCCTTCCTTCCTCGTTGCATGTCCGACGAACTTCAGCTGTCTCGTCCTGATGCTCAATATTAATTTCCTTTTTGTTTCCATTCTTTTCAACACCTCGTCATTGCTCACATGCTGGGTCCACGATATCCGCAACATCCTTCTGTAGAACCACATTTCAGCTGCTTCAAGTTTTCCCTTCATCCTTGTTGATATTGTCCAACATTCACTGCCATATTGAAGAACTGACATCACATAGCAATCCAGTAATCTTGTTTCTAGTGAAAGTTTCCTGTGTCTTAATACTTTACTCAACTTAGAAAGGAGCAAGAGAAGGATGGGAATACAGGTGTGATGACAGTTGCGAAGGTGGAGAGAAAGGAAAGGATCTACAGGACGGTGTGGGAAGAAGTAGAGTCAAGTAGTTAAGAGATGAGAATTGACTTTGCATTTAAATTCCTGGACGTTGTAGCCGTCAGGAAAGCAAGAATAAGGAAGCGAGTTCCACAGGCGGGAAGTGCGGGTAAAAGAAGCTGCAGAAGAAGAATTGTCGTCTGCATTTGGTTGATCGAACCGTGAATGGGTGGGACCCAGTTGCCAGTTGCGTTAGTAAACACCTGTTGCAGAGGCACCAGTGACTTAAGTTCGTTGGAGCAGAAGCCATGGAAGTATTTATAGAACAGACAAAGGGAAGCCACATCTCGTCGGTGGGAAAGTGGCTGTAGTCGAGCTGCCAAGTCGGTACCAATCACATTACTGATTCTCCTTTGGAGCCTGTCAAGAACACCGAGGTGAACAGCGGGGGCACCTGCCCATATATGGCAGCAGTACTCCATGTACGTGTTATATATCGACAAACAACAAACACGCATATATATAAAAATATAAAGTTATATTTTTATTAATGACGATGAACCGTGTAGAATAGGGAACAGAGAATTGAGAGAGCGCGCTTCTAATGGGTTGACGGGAGTGTAGTCTTATCTGTTGTGTCTCTCTTCACCGGCCGATCTCTGTTGCTCCTCTACTGGCGAATCCGTGTGCCGAGGTCTTTTTATAATCTTCCAGAACCGGGACTTTTTCTTCCGGTTTTGCCTCGCCCACGCACGCCCACGTAATTCTCAGAGACACCTGTTCTGTTTGCCTCTGTAGTTATTTCCGCTGCTGCCGGAAATAAAGTCAAACGACATCCGTTCCTTTCAACGACCGGAAACACCCTCGCTTGCATCAGCCTTCCTCGGGTGGGGCCAGATTGTTATATTACATACGGAGGAATGGTTGATTTGTATATATGCCGGATGGTTTCAGGTAGGAACTGATTTGTAATTATATATGTTCTCATTACGATTGAGAACTCTAGAGAGGAAAATTTGAAAAAAAAGTTATCATTTCAGCGATATATGCATAACTTTTCAGCAACGAATTGAGTTCTCTCGGTGACTGGCGTGTGAGTACGCCGCTTATAACACGCTAAGATTTCACTTTTCTGATTCCATGCGCCTATGTCTTAGGGATTAGCGACTCCGACTGACACCAAATTGGTCGATCCCGGCCGGAGACAAGTGGATGTCTAGCCACAATGATGAGCTGTGATACAACGAAACAGGCTTATATATATATATATCGCATCGCTCATTCAGTAATGAATTAGAGCACTCTAGCTATTGGGCGTGTATAATGATAATATACACGCTAAAAGTCTGCCTTCTTCTAACGAGCCCCCATAGCCCAGAGGCAGAATCGCCGACTGACGCCAATTCGGTTGGGTTTCAATCCTGGGTTAAAAGCAATCGGAGTCTAACCATACTGATAAGCTGTAATACAGCGAAACAGATCTGCCTGCGGATGACTATATATATATATATATATATATATATAGAGAGAGAGAGAGAGAGAGAGAGAGATTCATTGTTTCTTATTGACTGATTAATTTCCGTCAATTGTCAATATACATAGAGATGCTGTTCAAATTTGTTAGGGTGCGAGCTTTCGACTGGCTTTAGTCATTATATTGCGGAGTAGAAGTGATTGAATGAATTTCTGTTGTGAGATTATTTTTATATTCGCGTTGATCTTGAAGTGAAAGTTTTCCTAATTTGTGATGTCAGTTGAAAGTAACGTTGATTTTGAGACTGAAAACTTTGCGGTCTCGCGTGAACGTGACGTAGTGGTGTGTCTTCTGAAAATTTAATTACGTTTTCGATCATTTGATCGAAATAGATTCTATTTATTACATTGGATTGTTTCACGTCGATGACTGAAGCCAATGAAAAGCTCAAACCATAGCAAGAACGAATGTAACCTGTGGACATTTCCTTTACGCATCTAATGCATCGAAATTAATTTAAAATTTAAAAAAAAGAATGACCTGTCTTTCATCTTCATCAAAACCTGTTAAAATGAATATTTCCAGTTTACACGCATCACACTCTGATTGAGCACTCCGGTAAAATGGTAGACTTTGAAAAACAGTAGCTACTCTGGCATGTACGCATCGCTCATTCAGTAATGAATTAGAGCACTCTGGCTATTGGGCATGTATAATGATAATATGCACGCTAAAAAGTCTGCTTTCTTCCACCGATCGCCCATAGCCCAGAGGTAGAATCACCGAAAAACGCCAATTCGGTCGTGTTTCAATCCTGGGTTTAAAGCAATCGGAGTCTAACCGTACTGATGAGCTGTGATACAGCGAAACAGATCTGTCTGCGGATGACTATATATATATATATATTGATGTAAAAATCTGGACCTTTAGACAATTAACTATTGCTTTTATTCTTATTTGTAACATAATTTTAATCATTTAAGTATCACCCCTAACTAAGTACATTGCAGGCACTAAAAGATAACACCACACAAGAAATTGAAATCTTAAGGAGTTTAACTCTGTTCTCAGCAATCTGCAAAGACCATGTATCTTCCTAATGAGAAAGTGTTTAGAAAAAGGTAGAATTCAGTTCCAAGTCTCATTGTAAACAAAATTTTGATATTGTTAATTTTTTTTTTTATAAATAAACCAGTTTTTATATATAAACTGTTAACTGCTATATAGTAAATTGCCTATGAGATCAGACATTTGCACGACCCTGTAGAATGCATATATATATATATATATATATATATATATATATATATATATATATTCAACAATAGAAGGGCTAACCAATTAGAAGGCTCAAAATATTCAATGCGACGTGTATAAAGGTGACCATATATTCCCGAGTATTGGCGATATAGTCAGATTCAGTAGAGTGTCTGACTTGTGAGTGTTAATCTTTGACGTTGTTCCATGGAACAGATTACCTACTGCGCTGTATACTATATTCATATATATATATATTTAATCTATTTGTTTGATATATATATATATATATATATATATATATATATATATATATATATACCGGCCTAAATAATTTGTTAGGAAAATGAGTCAAACCTGCGACTCGCAGCATTATAGGGGTAGCTATCAATTGATCTCGTGCGTCTTAACCGCTCAGCCACAAATGATTTTACAGTAGACGAAGCCATATTAAACCTTATGAACACAAATTTCCGATTTCTCACAAATAATCATTTCTGCGCTAAAACTAAACAAATGTAAATAGGGAATGTTGCTAAAAGTTCTGGAGATTAATGAAATAGACTAACAACCGACATATTGGTTTGAACATAATTTTAATAGATGCTCGTTTTTGAGTAGATATTCTGTTTTTAATTAATAAATTAATATCTATATATACTTCTATAAATATCCAGACAAGTAGAATTATGTATATAAATATACTGTTTAATTAAAAACAGAATATCTACTCGAATATGAGTATCTATTAAAAATAATTTTCAAACAAATAAATTCAATATGCTGATTGTTAAACAGTTTCATTAGTCTCTCGAACTTTCCGTAATATATATATATACCAGCCACACTGATGAACTGTGATAGAGCGAAGCAAGCTTGTATGTGGATGACGGATATGTTATGCTCTATTGAGCTTTCTAGACAGGAAAACAGTTACTACTTTCGCAATTTATGCATTACTCCTCAGCAATGAATTGAGTTCTTTCTTTCTTTCTTTCTTTCTTTGCCATGAATATTCTGATCTCAGTAATGAAGAAAGAAATATCATATTAAACTCCAAACATTCGGTTCCCTTCAGCTCGTAATAAGTGTAAAAAGATACTTAACGAAGCTAAGATGTTATTTGCTGCCAGAATGAAGCAACGCAAAGCATCCTCTAAGTTCGGCACCAAAGACTACTGGCGGCTCTGTAAAAGAGTACTTAACAAGAGCAAGTCCACAATACCCACACTAATAAACAAATTTGAGGTACTCACCTCCACAGCGGACAAGGCTGAATGCTTTGCCCGCAGATTCTCGAATAATTCGAGACTGGACTCGTCTGAAGTTTCTACTCCCGACTTCCCACCTAGAACTTATGCTCAACTGAATGACGTCCATATTACACCCTCGTTTGTCTCTAAAATAATCTCGAAGCATGACCCTCACAAAGCGAGCGGAGGGGACGAAATCCCAATCATAGTCTTAAAGAAATGTGCCCCTGAACTTTCCTCTGTACTTTCTAAGATCTACAACTTCTGCCTATCTGCTTCCTGCTTTCCTGCCTGTTGGAAATCTTCCTCTGTAGTTCCTATATTTAAAAACACTGGAGAACCCTCGGACCCCGCAAATTACCGACCTATCAGCCTTCTTCCGATCTTCGGCAAAGTGTTCGAAGCCATTATCAACGCCGAGGTCGTTCAGCATCTCACGGCCCACGGGCTCCTCTCAAACAAACAGTATGTCTTCCGTTTCACCAGGTCTAGTGCTGATATGCTAACGACAATCACCGAGTACATATATCAGGCACTCGACCTGAATGGTGAAGCCCGAACCGTTGCCTTGGATATCTCTAAAGCATGCGACAGAGTTTGGCATGCTGGCCTTCTATGCAAACTGCGGAGCAATGGTATAGGTGGACAATTGTTTGAACTAATCCAGTCATCCCTATCTAACCGCACATTGAAAGTGGTTTTTAAAGGAACATGCCTCCCAGAACTACCATACGAACACGTGTGTCCCTCAAGGCTCTATCCTAGGTCCTACGCTCTTTCTGATCTACATTAATGATCTCCCTGATACCATAAGATCCCAAGTAGGTATGTACGCCGATGACACCACAGTTTATTCTCGCCTCGACCAAAAATCTGGTGCGGGCGACAAAGCTAACCTTGCAGCCGAGCTTGTAAAGGACCTCCAATCCGTAGCGGACTGGGGTAAGAAATGGCTCGTAAATTTTAATGCTTCTAAAACGAAGCTACTGTCAATTAATCATCATAGACAATCGCACCTACCTCCTATTAGCATGGACCAGGCTTGCCTCCCAGAGAGTAAAACACTACGCCTCCTAGGTCTCACACTTTCAGCGGACCTCAAGTGGAATGACTATATCGAATCCATTGCTAAATCCGCTGCTATGAAAGTCGGTTCTCTGTGCAGGGCCCGGAGGTTTTTTCCGTCTGAATCTATCCTGCACATTTATAAATCTACCATCCGCCCGTGCATTGAATACTGTTGCCATATCTGGTCGGGTGCCCCTGCTATTCTCCTTGGGCTTCTCGACAAGGTACAGCGGAGGGTCTGTAATGTGATCGATACCGACTTGGCAGACCGCCTGCAGTCTCTCTCTCACCGGCGCGACGTGGCTTCTTTGTGTCTCTACTATAAATACTTTCACGGCTTCTGCTCCGATGAACTTAGATCACTGGTGCCCCCTAGATACGAATTTGCACGAGATACTAGATTAGCAACTAGATCCCACCCTTTTACAGTGAAACCGATAAAATGCAACTGCAACATCTACTCCAACAGTTTCTTTTCTCGCACTTCCCGACTGTGGAATTCCCTTCCACAAGACTGATTCCCCGACAGCTACAATCTCCAGGAATTTAAATGTAAGGTCAATAGTCACTTCCTAACAAACTAACTTGCTTCCATTCTTTCAAACACTCTTCCCACCCACCCAACTATCTATCACCCCCTTCTCACATTTCCTATATCTAACCACTCTTTCTGTTTACCTCCCCCATGTAGCCCCAAGCGCAATAGTGGAATGCCTTGCTTGGGGTGAAATGATTAAAGAAGAAAAATAACAATGACTTGTCGATAAAGTCTAATTCCAAGGACCTATTTGACATTGCCATGGGATTACTAGATTCTGCAGAATCTTCGGCTCTTGTAGGTCTGTTCATTTTGTACAATCTATCTGCACATCATGGTGTTGATTTAGCTGATATTGTGTTGTTTAGTACGGATGGTGTTATGTCTCCAAGTATAAATGAATAACTCAACAACAGAATCAGAATATAAGTTGTATTCCGCGGAAAGACGGTTAGTATGTACAGAAGTGATTAGTAATATTTACAATAGAAAGATACAAGAGTCCAATCCGTCGTAAGACGTGTGTATACGTGATTACTTCCGGTACGCCACCGGAAGTGTGACTAACTCTTCACTGACTCGCACTGACTTTTCAGTAACTCATTAGAGACTCTCAAGTGACTCTCTACGACTGTATTTACTAGCCTTCCCACGTAGGCTGGATGTGACACATGGTCATTTTATAGTGGGTATTCCCGGCCATACAGCCGGGCCAAAAATGTCTGTCTATTTTTGCCCAGTCGTGCTTCTACCCTTCGGCGGAACCACGACTGGGTTATTGCTCTCTGCTCGGAAGCAGAGAGCGCCCTCTACCCGAAGGCAGAGGTCTGACAGTGTCGTAGAGTCGTCAGTCTAGTGACTCTGTGCGACTGTATTTACTAGCCATCCCGCGCAAGGCTGGATGTGACACATGGTCATTTTATTGTAGGTATTCCCGGCGATATCGCCGGGCCAAAAAATGTCTGTCTATTTTTGCCCAGTCGTGTTTCTACCCTTCGGCGGAACCACGACTGGGTTATTGCTCTCTGCTCGGAAGCAGAGAGCGCCCTCTACCCGAAGGCAGAGGGCTGACAATGTCGTAGAGTCGTCAGTCTAGTGACTCTGTGCGACTCCCTTGTAGAGAATCCACCATTGCTATATATAGCAATGGGAACAGTCCATTTGTAGTCAAATAGGAGCGGCGCCCTAACAGATGGTTTCATGATTGTCCAAAATTCTATAAACTCTAAAGTAGATAGTATCCGTATATTAATACATAGCCTTATGAAAAACTTTAGTCTTTTAGTAATAGTACAAAACAACGTGTGGACTTCTTAGATGTTACTCTAGATTTAGTTAATAATTTTTGTACCTGCTTGATTCTAGTATTCCCGATCTGTATTTGGCATATTGGGCTGCCCTTTTTACTGATGACCATGCATTCGGTTTTCGTGCAGTTTATTTCTAGTCCTTTCTTGTTACTTTCTTCAACTACCTTCTGTAGGAGGTCTTGTAGTTTTCTTTCTGTGCCTGCTATCAGCACTGTATCATCTGCGTACCGTAGATTGTTTCAATTGGGGCTCCGATTACGAATCCAGGCATAACTTCTAGGGTCCTCAAAATATTCTCGCTGTACAAGTTGAAAAGACATCCTTGTCTTACGCCCCTTTCTATTTTTGTATATCTACCCAATTCATTATCTGTCCGTATGCAAGCAGTTTGCTGCCAGTAAAGATTCTTGATTACTCTCAAGTTTTTCCCAAATATGTCCAGCATCTCCATCAGTTCTTTGTAGTGTATTTTGTCAAACGCCTTCGCATAATCAATAAAGCACAGGTATAAGTCCTTCTTTATTTGTATTGCCTTTTCGTAGAGCATCTTAATCATAAATATGGTATTCCTTGTTCCCGTGTCCTTAACAAAACCAAACTGTTCTTGTCCTATCTCTGGCCTGATTCTGCTTCTTGCTCTATTCATCAGGATTCAGACGATCAGTTTTGTTATATCGCTCATTAAACTGATGGTTCTGTGGAGTTCGCGCTCGTTTGCTCCTGGCTTCTTAGGTAGTGCTATGAAGGTAGAATTGCTGGAGTCATCTGGTATAACCTCACTATTATAAATTTCGTTTATTATTTCAGTAATTTTTTCTATACCAAATTCTTCCAGGACTATCAGCAGCTCTATGACTATGCCGTCTGGTCCCGCTGCTTTGTTTCTATTCAGTTTGGCTACTGCAGATTCCACTTCAGACTTTAATATTTCCGGTCAGTCCTCATCTTTGCGTATTATTGGTTGCTCTCTGTTGTCGTGGAAATGATCTTTTATATATTCTTCCTATCGTTGGAGTATTTCCTCTTTCTCCAAAATGATTGTTCCATTTTTAGATTTTATACATCCTGTTGAAGAGCAGGTTTTTTGTCCCTTCAGTTCTTTTATTTCCTTATGCACGTCTGCTTTATTATTCCTGCTCAATCTCTTTACTTCTGCACATTTGTCATTGAGCCATTTCTCTTTAGCCTGTCTGCATTTTCTTCTTATTTCTTTGTGTAGTTCCCTGTACTCCATTCTATGTCTTGATATAATTTTCTGTCTTTTTTGCATCATGTCCAGAATCTCTTCCGTCATCCATTCGTTTTTTTTTTCTGCGCCTATTTTTCTTTGAGTCAATGTTGTTTGCTGATGTCAGTATTGCTTCCTTTAGCAAGTCCCACTTTGAGTGTCCTTTCCTAGTTTGTTCTTCGTATTTAGTTTCACGCTGTTAGCGTATTATTTCTGTAGTTTGAGGTCATTCACGAGTGCGTTGTATATCAGTTTTGGTGCTGCATTATGCTTCTTCAATCTTCGGAGTTTCACTTTTAATTTGCAGATGACTGGGACGTGGTCGCTTCCACAGTCAGCACCTGGATATGCTTTGCTTTGAACCACTGCATTTCTGAATCTGCTGTTAATGGTTATGTAATCTATCTGGTATTTCCAGTAGAGATTTTATAAGAAAATCTCACACAGTATTAGTTATTAGCTTCCTCTCATAAATGTCCGTTATACTTTGTTTTCTTTTGCATTTAAAGGTTTTCCTTTTACTGGATTCTTATTTTATAATTAACAGCCCTCGGGACATAATGATGATTCTATGAAAGATGGTCAATGCGAGATCTAAATTCCATTATTTCTACATCTTGATTTTCCTGAAGGTAAGATTCTAACTTCAAACGAGATATACATTTATTTTTCTTGGATTCTAACAATTTTCGATTTCATTTTGACGTCAAGGCAAAGCGTAAAAATAACAACTCTAATCTTGCATTATCTAATTATATTTTTATAAAAAATGCACAAACTTCTGGAGTAAATTATTTAAATATCTCGATCTTTCAATTTTTATTTAAATATTGAATGTTGCGTTATATAAAATAATATCAAAAATTAATTCTGACTTCATCATCACTTCCAACCTTCGCGCCTCTCGTGAACGCTTTCAAGGGAACAAACAATTGAAAGACTGAAGGAAAAAGGTCTGGGCTGTAAAGGGGATGACGGAGCAGTTCCCAGCCCAGCTCGTTGATGGTCTGCCTTGTTTGGGCTGCTGTGTGAGGCCTTCGAGTAGGCAAGGTCATCATGGACAATTTTGTGTGCTGTCCCAACAGACAGGCTCAAAGTCCTTGCAATGTCATCTACTGTCACTCTTCTGTCAGACTGAATGAGGTTATTGATTGATTCGATCACCTCAGAAGACCTCACTTCTGTAGGCCTCCCAGGCCTGTCTTCATCCTCAACACTACTCCGTTCTTCTTTAAACAATTTAGCCCACTTGTAGACATTTTTTGGCTGAAACATATGGCACAATACACAGTTGACATCCTCCTATGAATTTAAACTGGTTTGCACTCTTTCAGCAACTAAAAACTTGATAACTGACTTCTGTTCAATCCTAGAGCATGCTTCTCGGTCGGCCATCTTTATTAATCTTCAAAACTCACAATTATTTTTTAAATCTGTAAAACAAATTAGATCCCTTTGAAAAAGAAGTAAAAACAATTTGAAAAAAATGTAAGCTTCTATCTGTATTACAAGTTCTTATAACGAAAAATTCACCTTATTTATTGAATGACCCTCGTAGAAGTCTTTATACCGAAACATTCACCTTATTTATTGAATGACCCTCGTAGAAGTCCTTATACCGAAAAATTCACCTTATTTATTGAATGACCCTCGTAGAAGTCCTTATACCGAAACATTCACCTTATTTATTGAATGCCCCTCGCAGAAGTCCTTATACCGAAAAATTCACCTTATTTATTGAATGAGCCTCGTAGAAGTCCTTATACCGAAACATTCACCTTATTTATTGAATGCCCCTCGCAGAAGTCCTTATACCGAAAAATTCACCTTATTTATTGAATGACCCTCGTAGAAGTCCTTATACCGAAAAATTCACCTTATTTGTTGAATGACCCTCGTAGAAGTCCTTATACCGAAACATTCACCTTATTTATTGAATGACCCTCGTAAGAAGTCCTTATACCGAAACCCATTCACCTTATTTATTGAATGAACCTCGTGAATCCTTATACCGAAAAATTCACCTTATTTATTGAATGACCCTCGTGAAGTCCTTATACCGAAACATTCACCTTATTTATTGAATGAACCTCGTAGAAGTCCTTATACCGAAACATTCACCTTATTTATTGAATGACCCTCGTAGAAGTCCTTATACCGAAAAATTCACCTTATTTATTGAATGATCCTCGTAGAAGTCCTTATACCGAAACATTCACCTTATTTATTGAATGACCCTCGTAGAAGTCCTTATACTGAAACATTCACCTTATTTATTGAATGACCCTCGTAGAAGTCCTTATACCGAAAAATTCACCTTATTTATTGAATGACCCTCGTTGAAGTCCTTATACCGAAACATTCACCTTATTTATTGAATGACCCTCGTAGAAGTCCTTATACCGAAACATTCACCTTATTTATTGAATGACCCTCGTAGAAGTCCTTATACTGAAACATTCACCTTATTTATTGAATGACCCTCGTAGAAGTCCTTATACTGAATAATTCACCTTATTTATTGAATGACCCTCGTAGAAGTCCTTATACCGAAAAATTCACCTTATTTATTGAATGACCCTCGTATGTGATCATCGAGCTTTCGATCTTTTGTTGCTTTATGTAGCCTTTCATATGGCATACACATTCACGATATATATGTGATCATCGAGCTTCTTATCTTTTGTGGCTCTGTGTAGCCTTTCACATGGAATACACTTCCTTGATATATGTGTGATCATCGAGCTTCCTATCTTTTGTGGCTCTGTGTAGCCTTTCACATGGAATACACTTCCAGGAAATATGTGTGATCATCGAGCTTCCTATCTTTTGTTGCTGTATGTAGCTTTTCATATGGCATACACTTTCAGGATATATATGTGATCATCGAGCTTCCTATCTTTTGTTGCTGTATGTAGCTTTTCATATGGCATACACTTTCAGGATATATATGTGATTATCGAGCTTCCTATCTTTTTAATAAGCTTCTGTTTTGTGGTCCTTTTCTGCCATCCTTTGTTTCGTCTGATTCTTTTCCCATCAAGTGATTTGCGCTGATTTGACAAGATTAGGGCCCGCATTACATGTAGCCTATATCGCTGTTCCTGATTCATAATTCATCCGAGCGAGTGTCTTTAATCATTCAGCTACTTAGCAATTGCCTTAATTGATTTTTGAGGGTTGTCTTTGATAACGTCCTGCGCATAATTTATTAGGATCCTTGAAGATCACTTTACTTTTTCTATTCGCTGTGTCCCTTCAGAACGTTACCGATCATGAATATGCACTCTTTCTTATAATTCATAGCCCTTAATAAAATTTGTATTTTTTATCTCTTCTAAACATTATTCTACTATCGGCGGACCTGAAGAAGATTACCACCACCTTTGAATTTGTTGTTTTTCATATTTTTTATTTTTTTCAGTGCAGTCTTATCCATATTTACATAAAGCTTCCGATTATCAAAAAAAAGAAAAAATGGAAAAATTTCAGCGTTTAAACAATTTTAGAGGGTGCGGCTCAGTTTCTCATACAACGTTATAGTAAATCGATCCTCCATTTTGGAACCACTCATGTTGGGGTCGCTTTGTTTTTTGTTTTTTTTTTTGTTTGTTTTTGGAACGAGTTGTTGCTCTTGTTTTTGTCTTTATCAAGTTTTCTTTAGTTGTTAAAATGGCATCTTCCTCAGAGACTCCAAGAATGGCTTTATTAAAAAATTTCGCAAAGAATTCAGTTGATGAATATGCTCAAGCAAAAAAGTTAATTGCGCAGAATCGATTTACTATAAGGTTGTATGAAAAACTGAGCCCCCTCCTAAAATTGTTTAAATGTTGGAATTTTTACAAAAAACTTTATTTTTTTATGTCAGTCGGAAAGTTTGGGGTTTAATCGATAACATTGCAATGAAAAAAGTCAAAAAAGTAATAAAAAAAATTGATAATCAACAAATTTACAGGCGGTGGTAATGTCGTACTGGCGAGTGGTTCCACAATGGAGGATCGATTCATTATAACGTTGTATGAAAAATTGACCTAAAATTGTTTAAATGTTGAAATTTTTCCAATTTTTTTTTTTTTTTTTTGTCAATCTGAAAGTTTAGGGTGTAATTTTTTATTGCATTGAAAACATTAAAAAAAATGAAAAACAACAAATTTAAAGATGGTGGAAGTCTTCTTCAGGTCCGCCTTACTATCTATTTACTAAAGCAGGATGTGCGCTGCGAAGCAGTGGATATCGCCTTGGAACTAGAAATCGGAGAGCCGAGTTCGAATTCCAGTTGAATTCTTTGCGTTCATTTACACGCAAATACCCTTGGGAAAAGTATTAATCCGTCTATTCCCTTCAGTTATGGGTTAAATAGCAGAACAGATTGGGTTCTATAGCATTGGTCGGCAACCAGTCTACAGCAGAAAGAAATGACAACGTACTGCAGGATAATCATCTGTCCAGTCAGTCGTGTCTCTTTCGAGACATGATTGCCCAAGCGTTTATCACCTATGGCACTTAACTGACTTTAAGATGTGCGTTGTGATGCAGTGGGACGAGAAATAGGGGAGTCGAGTTCGAATTCCAGTTGAATCTATTGCATTCACTTACGCGCACATACCCTTGGGAAAGGTATTAATCCGTTTCTTCCTTCCAGTTATGGCTTAAATAACAGGACAAATTGGGTTCTATAACCTTGGCTGACAACCAGTCTACGGCAGAAAGCAATGGCAACCTACTGCGGGATAGACTTCTCCCCAGTCAGCCATGTCTCTTTCTAGACATGATCTCTCAAATCGTGTATCACGTACAGCACTGACTGAATATAACAGTTGGAATCATGATTAAGGCTTCTCCAGGTCATAAAGAAGGGGATCGGTTTTCTATTTCTATGAAATAATAAACTGATCCCCCACTAAATACTACGTAATAATATAATACATCGATTCTCTCTCTAGCTATGAGTCAAATAACAGGAGAGATTAGGTTCTATAGCTTTGGTCGGCAACCAGTCTACCGCAGAAAGCAATGGCAACCTACTGCGGGATAATCTTCTGCCCAGTCAATCATGTCTGTTTTAAGACATGATCGCCTAATCGTGTATCACGTATGACACTTAACTGACTGACTAAAGCTCTTTAGGTAGGTTATGTCTTGTTTTCCTTTGTTTTGATCTTTGCCTTCAGTTTCCCATTGAGCATCGAATTTTCCAAACCCTCTTTTCTTATGATCTCAATTTCGAAAGTTCGACCGTTTCTTCCAGATGAGCTTAATTTTTGTTTCCATTTTCTCTAGAATTTTACCGTTTGTCACATATTCGGTGTATAGCTTTCTTAGTATCCTTCTGTAGAAATATATTTCTGTCGCTTCAAGTCTGAGGAAATTTTCCTGCATTCTTTTAGAAGATAAATCATTACAAAGAAGTTCAGTATTCTTCTCGTTGTCTCTAATTAAATTTTCCGCTCTTTTGTATATTTTGGAAGCCATAGTTCGCAATTTTCTATGCCCCTTCTGATTTTCTGATTTCTTTTTCATATCGTACCTCATCTGATCCAAAGCCATTGTTTTCATTTAAATCCCCCCCCCTAACAATATAAACAGTCTCAGTAGCTATCACGCTTCTCACGCTGTCTTTCTTGCTGATAACAGGTCATTGTATTATCTTGAAGTTCATAGACTTTTATTCTGGCTTTCTTGTAGTATCTCATCTGAGAGTTCGTTCACTTTGGAATTTGCTGTAACAAAGCACATATCCTATGTTGTTAATATTATTTCCGCCCATGGTAAATCACTGTATGTCTTCTCATTCTCTGAATATCAGTCAGTCAGTTAACTACCATACATGATACACGTTTGTCTCGAAAGGGTCATGACAGACTGAGCAGGTTTTACGGCAGTCCGTTGCCAATACATTCAGTGGTAGACTATTTACCAACTAAGGCTATATAACCCAATCTGTCCTACTATTTAACCCTTAACTGGACGAAGAGGAGACTGATTACATTATTATATTAATAAGTATTAATTAGTGGGGGATTAGTTTATTATTTCATAACAATAAAAAACCAATCCCTCCCAGAATTAATAATGACAAGTTAACACAGTAAAAGACAAGTCAAACAGAAAACGTTGCCTTAAAGGCAATGGATAGTGATTAAAAGATTCCTTACTTCCTTTTGTTGTCAAAGATCCTAAACAGCTGGAATCCTCTGATTTGGATTAAGCAATAGTAAGGAAAGTATTAAGCAAAAAGAAAATTCTCGTTCGAAACAAAGAAAGAGTACTAGATTACTATATAATATTAAGCCTCCTACACAGCAATGAATGCTGAAGTGGCCTTCCAAAATCTAAGCAAAGTATCAAGAAACAGAAAATTCCCATTCGAAACAAAGAAAGAGTACTAGATTATTATATAAATTTAAACCTCCTACACGACAGTGAATGCTGAAGTGCCTTCCAAAATCTAAGCAAAGTATTAAGCAAAAAGAAATATTCTCATTCGAAACAAAGAAAGAGTACTAGATTATTGTATAGAATTAAACTTCCTACACGGCAGTGCATGCTAAAGATGCCTCCCAAAATCTAAGCAAAGTATCAAGAAACAGAAAATTCTCATTCGAAGCAAAGAAAGGGTACTAGATTATAATATAAAATTAAACCTACACGGCAATGAATGGTGAAGATACCTTCCAAAATCTAAGCAGAGTATGAAGAAACATAACATTAGAAACAAAGAAAAGATTACCAGACTGTAATATAACATCAGCCCTTTTACATAGCAGTAAATACTGAAGACGCCTTACAAAAGCCAATCAAAGTACTAAAAACAGAAAAAATTTATTAGGAACAAAGAAAAAAGTACTAGGCTGTTATATAATATCAGTCCTCCGATTTGGTAGTGAATGCTGAAAATGCCTCCTACAAACTAAGTAAAGTATTAAGATACAGAAAAATCTCATTAGAAATAAAGAAAAGAGTACTAGACTGTTATACAATATCAGTCTTATTACATGGTAATTAATTGCTGAATATGATTTCTAAAAGCTAAGCAAAGTATTAAAAGAGTGATAAAATGTATTAGAAACAAAGAAAAAGTACTGGACTATTATATCAGTCCGCCTACATGGTAGTGAATGCCTTTTAAATACTAAGCAATATATTAAGGTACAGAAAAATCTCATTAGAAAAAAAGAAAAGAGTACTGGACTGTGATATAATATCACTTTTCCTACACGTCAGTAAATGCTGAAGATGTCTTTTAAAAGCTAAGCAAAGTATTTAGAGAGATAAAATTTTCATTAGAAATACAGAAAAGAGTACTGGACTGTTACATAATATCAATTTTCCTATACGTCAGTAAATACTGATGGTGCCTTTTAAAAGCTAAGCAAAGTATTTAGAGAGATAAAATTGTCATTAGAAATAAATAAAAGAGTACTGGACTGTAATAAAATCTCAGTCCTCCCATATGGTAGTAAATACTGGACAATCGAGGGATATGGTCAGTAAGAGACGCAGATATGTGGGGAAGATAAACTCAACCCTAGACCTGAAGAGCTTAAGATTGTGGAAGAATCCTCTTGAGAGTCAGTCAGTCAGTTAAGTGCCATACATGATACACGCTTTGGGCGATCATGTCTCAAAAGTGGTTGCCAAAGCGTTTTCTCGCTGCGGCGGCATTTCTCACTGTCAGCTCTCTGCCTTCGGACAGAGGGCGCTCCCTGCTCGGAAGCAGAGAGCAATAACCCAGCCGTGGTTCCGCCGAAGGGTAGAAGCACGACTGGGGAAAAATAGACAGGTATTTTTTGGCCGGGCCATATAGCCCGGAAATTCCCACTCATAAACTGACCATGTGTCACATGTTGCCCTTAGTGGGAGGGACAACTAAATATAGAGGCATGGCTGACTGGGCAGAAGATTATCCCGCATTAGGTTGCCATAGCTTTTTGCTGTAGAATGGTTGCCAGCCAAGGCTATAGAACTAAACCTGTCCTATTATTTAACCCATAATTGGAGGGAAGAGTGATTAATACCTTTCCCAAGGGTTCTGTGCATAAGTGAATACGAGAAATTCAACTGGAATTCGAACTTGGTATCTCGATTTGTCGTTTTGAGTCGATATCCACTGCACCACAAAGCACATCCTCCACCACTTGGGAGTAGTTTTCACAAAAAAAGCGATTCATGAAAATATGCTGCCCGAGTGTAATTTAAGTTTCGAATAGAATTCGGATGGGAATGAATGTTGTTTGCGACAAAGTGCGTGGCATGGCTGGTCTTACCCGTTAAAAGAGTTTAAACGAAGGAATACTGTTCGTCCAGACACTTCCGAGTGAAATAGCGACAGAATAGCGAGAGACTTGCGATCTTTCGCATGTGAGACAGCGGTTGTAGTGAGAAAATAATTCATTACCCACACGGAAGCGTAAACACTTTTGGACCATACCAGAACTAGAGTGGAAAGACTGGGCAGCACATGTCTCTGTCTGCCATCAATACTCAATTTTTCGCCTGATATAGAGGGCAGAGGGTGTAATATAACAATCTGACCCCACCCGAGAGAACGCTGATGCAAGCGGGGGTGTTTTCCGGTCGTTGAAAGGAACGGATGTTTGTTTGACCTTATTTCCGGCAGTAGCGGAAATGGCTACAAGAGGCAAACAGAACAGGTGTCTCTGAGAATTACGTGGGCGTGCGTGGGCGAGGCAAAGCCGGAAGTCCCGGTTTGGAGATTATAAAAAGACCTCGGCGCACGGATTAGAGAGACAGACAGTCCGGACAGACAGACCAGAGTAGCAGGAGAGCAGAGAGACAGAGGCAGACGAGAGAGCCAGACCAGACCAGAGGAGCAACAGATACGACGACACTCCCCCGTCAACCCCTTAGAAGCGCGCTCTCTCACTCTCTGTTCTTGGCTACACGGTTCATCGTCATTAATAAAAATATAATCTATATTTTTTATATATATGCGTGTTTGTTGTTTGTCGATATACAACAAGGGTAGCTAGAGTCAGTTACTGGAGCAGTACAAAGGAACTGGCTATTTTCTTAGTATCTGCGACTTGGGGTGAGCAGATTAAATCTTTAAAAGGTTTCAATACAGAAGTCATTATTGATCCTGCTTAGGACTGAATTTTTGCACCTAAATTGTTGTCATTCCTTTTCTTTCCCAATACCACTCTTTAGTAGCATTCGGGTTAAATGATTATATCTATACTGTACTGTACAAAACTGTATCTTTTATGAGACATCAGAATAAAGTTTAAAATCACCCCCTGTCCTAACACTTTTGCACACTACCGGTAGTGTTCAAAAGTATTAGGACAGGGGGGGATTTTCCTAAAAACCTAGCTGAAATTCAAATACAGGGGGAAAAGCCAAGTACATTGCTAATAAATATTGATTATTTAAAATTAGGTGTAAAAGAAATGTATTAAAGCGAAGTTATATTTAATTTTTCCTATTTTCTATAAAACAAGTTATTTTTAGAAGGCATTTTCAGCATTGAAACTACTCATTATTCTATTATCCTTGGATATGACTGACTTTTTTCTTATTTCTCCCCCCCCCCACTCGAATTGATAAATCTAATGTTACTTCACAAGACACATCTTGGCAGGAGATACTATTAGATACATTGAAGAAGCTTGTGATGTCAATGCCTGACAGAATGAAGGCTGTGATCAAAGCAAAAGGCTATTATACTAAACATTAAATTTATTTTGTAACAAGTATTTTTTCTTGTTAAAGCATTTGTTGAGTAAATCAAATAAAATTACTTTAATTAAATTGTTTTCTGTCAATATGCCTCATAAAGTAGTTCTTGTCCTAATACTTTTCCACAGTACCGTATACATATTAGACAGTTTCAAGATAGCTACATTTAACAAGTGACGATATATATAAAAGTGACATCCTATCTGACAGTTTCTTACACAATATTTGCGTCAGTGCAGTGATATCATACTACTACGTTGATTTTTATAGTGTCCCATTTCAAGACACTGATGTAATTGTACATGTGTATCACTGTTGTCTTTACCTGTAATTAAGATTAATTTGCATATCATTTGGAATAAACTTCAATTTCACATATTTATGTAGTTAAAGCTGTATAGACTAAAGAGTAACATTTTTGAGATAAAGTTATGTATCATATTTTTTTTTATTTTTTTTTTATAAGCGTTTCACACCGAGCAAGGCATGTCACTGCCACTACTGCGCAGTGGGCTACATAGAGTGGAGAAAGGATGATTAAATATAGGAAATGTCAGAGGGTGGGTGATAGGCGGGTAAGGATACCGAGAATGAGGGTTGGGTAGATGAGAGTGTTCTGAGAAGAATTGGAAGTTAGTGTGATAGGAGGTGTCTATTGACCCTACATTTAAACACCTGGAGATTGTAGCTGTCGGGAAAGCAGACTTGTGGAAGGGAGTTCCACAGGCGGGAAGCGCGAGAAAAGAAGCTCTTGGCGTAGAATTTAAGGTTACATCTTATTTGTTTAACTGTAAAAGGGTGGGACCTAGTTGCTAATCTAGTATCTCGTGTAAATTCGTGCTTAGGCGGCACCAGTGATCAAAGCTCATCGGAGTAGAAGCCATGAAAGTACTTGTAGAAGAGGCACAGGGAAGCCACATCACGCCGGTGAGAGAGTGGTTGCAGCCGGTCTGCCAAGTCAGTATCACGTTACAGATCCGCCTTTGTATTTTGTCAAGAAGCCCAAGGAGAGCAGCAGGGGCACCCGACCAGATATGGCAGCAATATTCAATACACAGGCGGATGGTAGATTTGTATATGTGCAGAATAGATTCAGGTGGGAAAAACTTCCGGGCCCTGCACAGAGAGTCGACTTTCATAGCAGCAGAATTAGCAATGGATTCGATATAGTCATTCGATTTGAGGTCCGCCGAAAGTGTAAGGCCAAGGAGGCGTAGTATTTTACTCTCTGGGAGGCTAGCCTGTCCCATGCTAATGGGAGGTAGATGCGATTGTCTATGGTGGTTAGTTGATAACAGCTTCGTTTTAGAGGCATTGAAAAGCAGTAACAGAGAGTAGTGTGAGGGCAGAATACATTGGAGTTGGAGTTGGAGTTGGAGGCGGGGGGAACACCTCAAAGCCATGTGTCCAGTTAGCAAGGGAGAAAGAGAAAAAAACAAACAAACATGGCCGGTCTTTACTCAGAATTCCTACATATAACCCTAACCCTAATATACCAAACCTAAATTTGATAATTACAAACAATTTACACAAACATAGTCGCAGTGCATTACAAGAGCGACAAGTAGAGAACTTAGGTTAGTAACAAAACAAGAACAAAAATTAGACAGAAAAGATAAGAACCAAAGGAATAAAAAAAAAGAAAATTAAAAAAATACAGCAAAATAAGATCACACTGGCTAAAACTTACCAGTTGCAGGCTGACTGACAGAAAAAAGTGATGTAATCCTTTCCAAGTATTAAAAATATGTATGATTGCGAATTAAAATTAGTTAAAATATACACCGATGTTTATGTGTTTAACACCATATGCAAAACAATTTTATGAGCTTTCATTTGGTATTACTTTCAATGATATAGCACCAAGATCTGGGAAACTACAATAAAAACAAGGACATAATATCCCGAATTTTGCAGCGTTTTCTAAAAACTTCAACAATAAAATTACATGGCTCTTGAAGTAGGCATAGACAAGGTCCAAGATCAAAGCAACTGGTATATTTATTTGATTTAGATCTTGGAGAATGGGAATAATATCAGTTTGCATAAGTTTGATGAAAAAAGTCTTTTTTGAAGAAATATATATGCTTTCTACATTCTGTTGAGGTCGAATATATAGCTCGATGATTTACTTAATAATTGTTCAAATCCTGATACTACTTCTTGATATATATATATATATATATATATATATTATTAAGCAAATCATCGAGCTCTACATTCGACCTCAACAGAATGCAGAAAGCACTGGACGGCCGTTTCGTCCTATATTTGGGACTCATCAGCAGTGCGCATCCACTACCAGGAATCGAACCCAGACAGTCTTGGTTATTAAGCTGATGTTATACCGACTGCACCACGGGCCCTGGGGACGAAGCGGTAACGAATTAAGCTCGATGAAGTGCGCCGCTCCTCACGAATTCCGTGGTGGAACCAATCCAAGCTCCTTTACCCATAGGATAGTGCCTCCCCAAGCTTGGTTGCGGAAGTCGTTGCTTGGGGAGGCACTATCCTATGGGTAAAGGAGCTTGGATTAGTTCCACCACGGAATTCGTGAGGAGCGGCGCACTTCATCGAGCTTAATTCGTTACCTCTTCGTCGCCAGGGTGCAGTCGGTATAACATCAGCTCTTTATTTTCCTCTTCACTTTCTACTCCTTCTGTATCTTTCTTTTTCTTCTTGATTTTCCTTTTCTTTATAAAAGTACAATTCTTTTCTTTAAAAAATGCTAAAAGATTTGAACCCAGGCGCTAACCGATGACAATATCTGTCTGCAATTTACTTCCGTTCAAAATTTAAAATTTCTCTCTATTAGTCGTCTTCGTTGGCTCTTTCCTCTCTATATTTCTCTCCTGTTTCTCTCTTCACTTTCTATATCTTCTGTTTCTTGCATTTTCCTCTTTATTTTCTTTTTCTTGATTTCTCCTTTTATTTCTCATCCTGATATTCTCTTCTCTCTTTCTTTTCCCTATTTTTAATATCTTTTTACCTCGTACAGAAAAAATAAAAAATAAAAAAATGGTTGCTCTAAAAAAATTATTTTTTCAACAAATCTTTTATTGCCATCATTGTTAACTATTTGATGAGACATTGTTCTTTCAATGTCGAAACATAATGTACAATTTTGTAGTAGTTTATAGTTTGCACATGTTCTAACGTAATAATTGATAATAAATATTCATTATCTGACGTTCTATTTTTTTATAACGAGCACTGTTTTAAATTAGATGACCAGTAAACATATATTTTGAAATTACCGGTACAAGTATATTTACTAATACAATTATTATTTTGGCAGTTGTTTTCAATAATACAAAAAGCTTAAGTTTTATCAACGCAATTGCTCAAACTGTTGTCTATCACAATTTGCACAGCGTTGAAGTCTACCCCTTATACTTCGACAAACATTTTGTCTCTGTGTATTCATTTCTTGAAAAGCATCTATTATGTAATTTTTTAAATGTTCAATACTTCTTGGTTTTTGAATATAAACATTGTGTTTGAGTAGCCGCACAAAAAAAAAAAAATCCATTGGTGTCAAGCTAGGAAGACGTGCTGGCCAATCAAATGGACATCATTGGCCAATCCATTTTTGAGGAAATGTTTAATCAAGTTACTCACGAACTGCTTTTGAAAATGTAGAAGGTCCACATCTTGATGGAAATAGAGGTCATGCGAATTAAACTGTCCACCTACTTTTGGATCTCTCTCTCTCTCTCTCTCTCTCTCTCTCTCTCTCTCTATAAGGTGAATTTTCTAATACAGATAGAAGCTTACTATTTTTATATATTCATTTTTCAACCTAGTCTCCCTTCAGTGTTACACACTTTTCCCATCTGTGCACAGGCTTCCGTATTCCCTCAGCGTAAAAATCTTTGAACTGATATCTCAGCCAAACGCTCACATCGCTTCATCGTCACTTACAAACTTCTTTAAACAATTTAGCCCACTTGTAGACATTTTTTTTGGTTGAAACATGTAACACCATACACAGTTGACATTCTCCTGTGAATTTCAGCTGGTTTCCACCTTTCAGCAACCAAAATCTTGAGAACTGACCTCTGTTCAAGTCTGGAGCATGCCTCTTGGTTGGCCATTTTTGTTAATCTCAAAAACTCTCAAAGATTTTTCAATCTGCAACAAAAATTAAATCCCTTTGCGAAAGAAGTAAAGAAAAAAATTAAAAAAAAGTAAGCTTCTATTACTATTAGAAATTCTTATACCGAAAAATTCACTTTATTTATTGACTGACCCTCGTATATATATATATATATATATATATATATATATATATATATGTGTATATATATATATGTATATATATTCAAAATAATAACTAAACAGACTCTGTAAGTATCTAAATCCTAAATTTATACAAAGATAAACTTTAAGAAAAACGAATAACAGACAGAATCTAATTCCGTTACTCATCCGTCGCACTAAGGCGTTGGATAAGAGGGGAGGGGGAAAGAAATCCGCGGAATAAAGACAAGACATACGATACTCCGCAGTAAAGAAAAAAAAACCCACACGGAACCAACCACAAAAAAAGAAGAAAAAGTGCTCGATACAAAATACAAACAAATGCAAAAGTACAATTGAAAAGCAAAAGTAGAGCAAAGACACATAAAGAATCACAAGATAGCCAAAATAGGTTTTGGCTATCTTGTGATTCTTTATATATATATATATATATATATATATATATATATATATATATATATATCCCACTAGGAAAGAAGAAATTACTACTAAAATTCCGCTAGCTTAATTACTCTAAAATTTCTCTAGCTAAACCCGATAAAAAACCAGTTTGGAATTTACATACCAGAATATCAAGGGAGGGCGATCCTTAGCATGTGTCGTTATAGAAATAAGTATAAATTGCACTAAAATTGCAAAAGGGTCAAGCCACATACCTCCCACTACCAAACAAGAAATTACTACGAAAATTCCGCTAGCTTAACCCTATAAAAAGCAACATCTCCCAACAACTTTCATTACTAGAGCAAATCTCTGGGTTTAGAAGTTTTCCTCATTCTTTGTTTATATGGTGTTGAGAATGTATCTCTTGAAATGACATGTTGAAGATGGCTATTTTCTCTTTAAGTTTTATCTGAATTTACAGATAAAAAATTAATAAATATACATTAGTTATCCACATACAAGCCTGTTTCGCAGCTCATCAGTGTGGCTAAATACATACACTTGCTTCTGGCCGGGATCGAAACTCGACCGATTTAGTGTCCTTTGGAGTCGCTACCCACTACGCCATAGAATCAGAGAAAAGAAAGTTTAACGTGTTGCATATTAGCAGTGTATACACATACCAGTCATCTATATACAAGCCCCAGCAGAAATCTTGTGCCAGATGGAAGGAATATTGTAGGGTCTGATGAAATGAGCTAATTAAACTCATTGAAATGAGCTATAGTTTATAACCAATTGAAATGACGTGTTGAGTTTTCCTTTATAAATTTCATATCGCTCTGGTTAACACACATCGAGCTCTCTATCTGGATTTACCACTTAATATTTTATATTAAGGTAATCTTGTTAGCTTATCTTCACCGCTTACGGGCTGGACACCTATATATATATATATATATATATATATATATAGTATCCCGGAAGTGGATAGACGGTAAACATTTATTCTGAGATTACGTATATAATCATATTTACTAATACAATTATTACATTCGGAATTAAATTTTATTGTGTACAATCATACAAAAGCGCCTAAATTTTATCAACCCACGTGCTCGAACTCTTGTCTACCACAATTTACACAGCTTTAAAGTCTACTGGTCACGCTTCGGCAACAATTTTTGCACTTGTTTCTTTGTGTATTAATTTCTTCAAAAGCCTGTTCTACGTAATTCTTCAGACCACCAACAGTTTTTCGACTTTAACTGTTGTTCTTGAGTACTCCTCAAAAGAATAATAGTCCATTAGGGGTCTAGACAAGTGAACGTGCTGGCCAATCATTTAAATTTTATCGGCTAATTTTATTAATTATATCGGCATTTTTCAGGAAATGCTTTATCAAGATATCCAAGAACAGCTCTCGAATAATCTAGAAATAAAGGTCATGTTAATTAGGATGTGCATTATGGTCACGTGGTTATCGACTAGGAACGACAAATCGGAAAGCCGAGTTTAAATTTCAGTTGAATACATTGCATTTACTTACACCCATATACTCTTGGGAAAGGTAATAATCCGTCTCTTCCCTCCAGTTATGGGTTAAATAATAGGACAGATTGGATTCTATAGCCTTGGCTGGCAACCAGTCTACTGCAGTAATCAATGGCAACCAACTGTGGGATAATCTTCTGCCCAGTCAGCCATGTCTCTTTCGAGACAGGATCGCCCACAGCGTGTATCACATATGGCACTTAACTGACTGACTGAATATAATAGTTGGAATCATGATTCACATTTATACTGGTCATAAAGTGGGGAATCGGTTTTCTACTGTTATGAAGTAATAAACTGATCCCCCACTAATTACTACGTAATAATATAATACATCGATTCTCTCTCTAGCTATGAATCAAGTAACAGGAGAGATTGGGTTCTATAGCCTTGGCTGGCAACCAGTCTACCGCAGAAAGCAATGGTAACCTACTGCGGGATAATCTTCTGCCCAGTCAGTCATGTATCTTTCGAGACATGATTGCCCTAGTGTGTATCATGTATGGCACTTAACTGACTGACTGAATATAATAATTGGAATAATGATTAAGGATTCTACTGGTCATAAATATGGGGATCGGTTTTCTATTGCTATGAAGTAATAAGCTGATCCCCCACTAATTACTATGTAATAATATAATACATCGCTTCTCTTTCTAGCAATGAGTCAAATATGTTACTTAACTGATTGAATTAGGCTGATTTAAATGTGTAACTGTCTACCTACTTTTTTTCCACTGTGTGTGTGTGTATGCCTTTGAGAGCGTTGTTTCGTATTACTCATTAATGATTGAATGCTAGACGAGAATAAACAAATTCATTGCTGAAATGGTCATAAAAGAAAGAATGATAAGTGATATAGACCCGGTATGGGACCATACAATAACGAGTCAACACGGTGGTAGGTCAAGAACATATATTACGTCAACAAGAGATACAAACAGATACAAAGAGAAAGAGTAATAATAGCTTGGCTACAAGTGACCGACTAGGCTGAGCTGAACTGAAGTCGTACTGGAAACCAGTGTCTCTGTCGCCTCGGCTCTGTCCTCGAGAGTAATTAACTCTTGGTTAATATAGGCAAACAAGAATCCATTATTAAGTGGGTAACTCCCCACAAGAGTAAGCTATAAAGTGTATATCCGAGAAAAGCACTAAAAATGTTTGCATGGAAATTAGGTAAGCGTTTATTTACAAATTAGGAGTATTCCTGAAGATTTTTCTACTCCAAGAAAGTGCTTTCTTTATTCGATAATACTAATTATTTATCTCTTCTTAGTTAGAATCCTTACTGCAATGATGATAGCTTTTGAATACTGTAGAGGAACACCAGGACAATTTCGCTAGAAACAAGAAAGAGAGTACTTTTGAGTGGGGGATCAATTCTATATTACAATCAATATATAAACTGACCCCTCACTTTGTGGTCACATCAGTTTCTATACATTTATATTACTGAGATCCAAAAGCACAACGATGCATTCTGGGAGCTGAGTAGAGTATTAAGAAACAGGACAATTTCGCTAGAAACAAAGAAGAGAGCATTGGATTGCTATGTGATGTCCGTCTTTCAATATGGCAGTGAATGCGGGACAATATCATCAAAGATAAAGGAAAAACTTGAAGCAACTGAAATGTGGTTCTACAGAAACATACTCGATATAAAGTGGGGGATCAATTCTATATTATAATCAATATATAGACTGACCCATCACTTTGTGGTCACATCAGCTACTATACATTTATATTCCTGAGATCCAAAAGCACAAGGATGCATTCCGGGAGCTGAGTAGATTATTAAGAAACAGGACAATTTCGCTAGAAACAAGGAAGAGAGTACTGGATTGCTACGTTCTGTCCGTCTTTCAATATGGCAGTGAATGCTGGGAAATATCATCAAAGATGAAGGAAAAACTTGAAGCAACTGAAATGTAGTTCTACAGAAGGATGCTGCGAATATCATGGATCGAGCATGCGAGCAACGATGAGGTGTTAGAAAGAATGGCAACCAAAAGGAAATTAATACTGAGCATCAGGAAGAGAGAGTTGAAGTTCGTGGGACATGCAATGAGGAAGAAGGGCTTGGAGAACCTCATACCAACAGGCCAGATAGAGGGAAAAAGAAACAGGGGAAAGCAGCGGATAACATATTTGAAGGACCTAATCAGGTGGATGACGGAACGAAGATTGTATGATGTAACAGGAGAAGGCGTGCTCAGAGTCACTAGGGATAGGGAAACGTGGAAAGCCATGATCGCCTACGTCTTGAAGGGACAGGGCACATAGAAGAAAAAGAAGAAGAAGAAGAGAGACACCAACTTTTTGGAAATAAGCTTCATGTGAATTACACTTTGCAATTATTTTTGGATCACCCTCTTTCTCTCTTTATATATATATATATATATATATATATATATATATATATATATATATATTAATCATCCGCATACAGGCCTGTTTTGCTGTATCACATTTCATCAGTGTGGCTAGACTGAAGCTCGACCGATTTGGTGTCAGTCGGAGTCTGTCCTTCCTAAGATATAGGCGCATGGAATGAGAGAAGTGAAATTTTAGCCTGTTATATATAAGCGTTGTATACACACGCCAGTCACCAGACGAACTCAATTCATTCCTGAGAATTAACGCATAAATCGCAGAAGTGGTAGCTGTTTTTAAAATTTTCATCTTTTGGGAGCTCAATTATAAAGAGAACATAATATATTAGTCATCCACATACAAACCTGTTTTGCTGTATCACCGCTCATCAGTGTGACTAAATATGTACTTGCATCTGGCCGGGATCGAAACTCGACCGATTTGGTCTCAGTCACAATCTGTACTCCCAAAGCCATAGTGGCATGGAATCAGAGAAGGGAAATTTTAACGTGTTATATATAAGGGGTGTATACACACACTAGTCACCGGAACTTAATTCATTGCTGAAGGGGACATACACACACACACACACACGCACACACACTCACACACACACGCACACATATATATATATATATATAAACACACACACACACACACACACACACACACACACATATATATATCTATATATATATATATATATATATATATATATATATAAGCCTTCGAATATGTTATCGATTATTTTTTATCATATACCGTACTGTGCAAAAGTATTAGGACAAGAAATATTTTATCTTTTATGAGGCATCAAAATAAATTTTAAACTCACCACTGTCCTAACAATTTTGCCCACTACCGGTGATGTGAAAAAAGTATTAGGGCAGGGGTGATTTTCCTAAAAACCTCTTTGAAATTCAAATACAGGGTGAAAAGCCAAACCTTTGTAAGAATTATTTAACTAAAAAGGAAGAGGAAGAGGAAGAGGAAGGAAGGCTTCGGAATTTATTGTAATGAAGACTTGGGGTGCGCTTTAAGTTTTTTGATTCGGCCTTGTGTCAGACTTAATCGAATTCCCTATAGCTTACAAGTTTTATCCAGAATTATCATCATCAGAATTATCAGAAGGTTTTCATCAGAAGGTTCTTTGTCGGCAGGATGGAATATGTGGAATAGTGTGGAACAATGTGAGAATAAAATATACATTTTTCTTGTTAAAATAAAAATTTATTAAAAGGAAAGAATAACGTAAGTTGTAGGAATTAATGTGCAATTAGAAACATTATTAAGTGTAAAGTTCATGTTCAATGAGAAAGTTAAAGGTATCAAGTGTTGAAGAAATTGTTCGTAGTAGAAATTGTTGAAAGAGTCTGTGTGTACATACGTATGTATGAATTAGCGTTTGTTGGTAGGAATGTCTTTGGATGGAGAAGAAGAAGTAATATGAATCCGTACACGAGAAAAAAGGAGAAAGAGAACAAAGTGCGACCTGACCTTATTTCCGGGTCGATTTGAAGTTGAAGTTACATTTTAGTGTTTTCTTTCTCGCTGCTTCCATCTGACTGACTGACGCTGATCGAGTCCTTTTATTGTAATCTAGATTTTTCACCCTTACTCGCGAAGTCCTTTTTGGTCTTGCAAGTCGCTTCCATTAGTCAAAAATCAATTTAAGACCTACTTGCGAAATCTGGAATTGTTGAAAGAGTATACGCGTAGACTCTACGGTTTTAGGTAATGTCCAGGTAGAGGCATATTCAACATCAACGACGCTTTTACAGTGGAGCAAAATAATCTCCGTCTGAGGTTGTCTGGTCGATTCCCAGATGACATCCATTAAAATCAAGACAACCCTGGCTTTATCTATGTGAATTTTTACTTCCTATTCAGTAGAATTTATTTCGCTTCTTAGGTATGTAAAAGTTTCGACAGATTTTATTGATCAAACCGAGACAATTTCTATTGTGTGTTGCTGATTGAAGTTTATGAATTTAGTTTTAGAAACATTGTCATGAAGTTTAACATTTGAGTGCATTTCTGGATGATGTAGTAGAACTGTATCATTTGTAATGGTGTCTGTAAAGTTGACAGATATTGACTAAAAGTAATAAACACTTATATTAATAGCTATTATTATTTCCCACATAAGAATTTAGCTGAATATCGGATAAGAATAATCTGTAACAGAAGATCAATATCCGATAAAAAATATTCAAAGGAATAAGATTTAATATAAACCCTTCACAAAAAAAACTATGATTTAGCATTGGAATACAAGAATTAATGGCATCTAACCTGAATCTAGCATAAAAAAAAAATTCAGCATGTGGAATTAGTAAATACCAAACACTGGTATAGTATTAGTATTTACCTTGGTGTAAGGATTGTTTATAACAAATTTATTATAGGAAATAATAAAATATAAACCTATTTATACATGGAACTTTGTCTGTGTGTATGTGTCTGTGTGTGTGTCTGTGTGTTGGTGTGTCCGTTACCTATAGACTCCGAAACGGTTGAACCGATTTTCTTGAAAATTTACACTGTTGTACTATAAGCGTCTGCGAATGTTCTTAGCTAGGTTTTGTGTCGAGGTAGCCCCGATAAATACCGAAAAGCGATAATCGAAAAAATCGGGTTATAGAAGAAGTGATCCAATTTTAATAAAATTTGATACACTCATAGACAAAGACATAAGAAACGATATTCAGAAGTTTCAAGGTTACAGTTCTTACAATAATGCAGAAATCGATAACACATACACACACACATACATATATATATATAAGGCAGGATTTTTGTGCGTGCGTCTGTTTATCTGCTTGTATGTCTGTATTTTTTTCAGCCCTTTTATTTTAGTTTTTGCTTCGGGTTTGGCTTTAATTGTAGTTCTTAGTCTCAGCCATGATGCCATTTACCCAGAGGATTTATTTAGCCTTCAAAATTCAGTTTACCACGAAATAACCTTATTTGATATCGATATCAAGAAATCAAAATTTGACTTACATCCATTCATTTTTTCTTTCAGTCTACGGTTTCGCTTTAAGTGGAAACAACTATTGCTTTTTAGTCTTTCGTACCAACGTTCAAAGAGTCTGAGCTCCAGGACCATGGATTAGTTTTAAAGCTTTCATTACACCTGAGCAACGCCGGACTATACTGCTAGCATATATATATATATATATATATATATATATATATATATATATATATATAAAAGCAGTGATTGGTAAATTGTCGCAATTATTTTATTAGGTGCGATTGCTAAATTGTCGCAATTACTTTATTATTTCAAATATTCTTTAGACTGAGTCTGAGCTCCAGGACCGTGAATTAGTTTTAAAGCTTGTATTATACCCGAGCAATGTTTATATATCTACTTGCAGTATATGCTAGTAGACATATAAATAACTCCTACATAATTGCATCACTATATAAATACTGTCCATGAGGATCCTTCCCTGTTCACTGTAATTAATGCTACTGAGATCTTCCTTGTATACCTCCATAAACAGTTGCCGTAACTCTTTACATTGAGTTCCGTTTTGAGATTTTTACAGTGGGATATAGATCATTGTAAAAAGAAACTTCTTTAGATGACAAAATTTATTTTTTGTCATTCTTTCTCATATTTCTAGCATGATGTTTTAAATGATTAATTCCAGTCTAATTCAGATGTTCAATTCATAAAAAGAGTTTTTTTTCAATGAGTGTGCAAACAATAAAGACCGCTTAAGTTTCAAAGACACATCTAACATCATCCAAAATATGTGAGCGTGTGCATTAGCATCAGGTTAATAGTTAATTAGCAAAGGCTGTTGATATAAGTGTCAATTTAAAAGATGTGTGGTTTTGGAAATGATGGAAACAAAAAGGAAATTAATCAGGAAGAGACAGCTGAAGTTACTGCTGCACGCAATGAGGAAGGAGGGCCTGGAGAACCTGATACTAAAAGGCCAGATAGAGGGAAAAAGAGACAGGGGAAAGCAACGGATACTATATTTGAAGGACCTAACCAGGTGGATGACGGAACAAGGATTGCATGGTGTAACAGAAGGCGTGCTCAGAGCCACCAGTGATAGGGAAACGTGGAAAGCCATGATCGCCTATGTCCAGAAGGGACAGGGCACATAGAAGAAGAATATATATATGCTTAGAAGACTGCTTAGAAGACATTATAATGTAGGTATAAAATGGGGGATCAATTATTTATTATAATCAATATCTAAATTGATCACTCATTTTGTGTCCATGCTAGTTTGTATATATTTATATTCTAGATTAATTGGCTTGAGCTAGTTGATGGCAGAGCGGGGTTCGGATGGTGTAACAGAAGAAGGCGTGCTCAGAGCCACCTTTCCAAACGTGGAAAGCCATGATCGCCTACGTCCAGTAGGGACAGGGCACATAGAAGAAGAATATATATATGCCAACTGTTTAGAAGAAATTATAATGTGGGTATGAAAAGGGGGATCAATTTTATATTGAAATCAATATATAAACTGATCCCTCATTTTATGGCCATGCTAGTTTCTATATATTTATATTCTAGATTAATGGGCTTGGTGGATGACGGTCTTGGTGGATGACAGAACAAGGATTGCATGTTGTAACAGGAGAAGGCGTGCTCAGAGCCACCAGGGATAGAGAAGGAGAGAGACATGGGAAAGCAACGCATGACATACTTGATGGACTTTAGCAGATGAATGGTTGAGCGGGGATTGTGTGTGATAACAGAAGAGGTATTAAGAGCGACAAGGGATAGGGAGAGGTGGAGGTCCATGATCGCCTATGTCGGAAGATACATGATTGACTGGGCAGAAGATTATCACGCAGTAGTTGCCATTGCTTTCTGCGGTTGCCAGCCAAGGCTATAGAACACAATTTGTTCTAATATTTGACCCATAAGTGGAGGGAAGAGACGGATTAATATTTAACCTGCAACTAGAAGAAAGAGACGGATTAATATCTTTCCCAAGCGTATTTTTGTGTAAGTGAATGCAAGGAATTCAACTGGAATTTGAACTCGGCTCTCCGATTTCACGTTCCAAGCCGATATCCACTACTCCACAACGCACATCATTCAGTCAGTCAGTTAAGTGCCATACATGATACGCGCTTGGGCGTTCATGTCTCGAAAGAGATATGACTGACTGGGCAGAAGATTATCCCGCAGTAGTTTGCCATTGCTTTCTGCGGTAGACTGGTTGCCGACCAAGGCTATAGAACCCAATCTGTCCTGTTATTTAACCCATAACTGGAAGGAAGAGACGGATTAATACCTTTTCCAAGGGTATTTGCGCGTAAGTGAATACAATAGATTCAACTGGAATTCGAACTCGGCTCCCCGGTTTCTCGTTCCGAGCCGATATCCACTGGACCACAACGCTATATCATTACATGTCACAAAAACGTCAGCTGGTGTTTAGTTTCCGTTTCTATCTCGCGTCCATCCATCAATAAACGTCCCTAACTATCCACGGAGATCCTGCTAAAATAGAATCTTTAGCATTGGAACTGACAGTAAATTCCACTTTTATCAGAAAAATATCCGTTAATCTGGTCTGGATTGTTTTTATTGCTTTTTTCCAGTATTTTCTTCGTATGGCGAATGTAAGAAATATTAGCAATAGAAAGAGGATTAAGAAAAGTTGATTAACCTGTAACTGTCTGGTACTTTTCACCGCAGGCGGTATTCATCTTCAGTCAGTCAAGCATTCAGTCAGTTTAATACCATTCGTGATACACGCGTTGGGCGGTCATGTCTTGAAAGAGACATGACTGACTGGGCAGAAGATTATCCCGCAGTAGGTTGCCATTGCTTTTTGCGGTAGACTGGTTGCCAGCGAAGGTTATAAAACCCAATCTGTCCTGTTATTTACTCATAGCTAGAGGGAGAAGCGATGTATTAAATTTTTACGTAGTAATTAGTGGGGGATCAGTTTATTACTTCATAACAATAGAAAATCGATCACCCACTATATGTCCAGCAGTAGACTTAATCATGATTCTAACTATTATATTTAATCAGTCCGTTAAGTACCATACGTGATACACGTTTGAGCGATCATGTCTTGAAAGAGACATGACTGACTGGGCAGAAAATTATCCCGCAGTAGGTTGCCATTGCTTTCAGTGGTAGACTGGTTGCCAGCCAAGGCTATAGAACCCAATCTGTCCTGTTATTTAACGCATAACTGGAGGAAAGAGACGGATTAATACCTTTTCTAAGGGTATTTGTGCATAAGTAAATGTAAGGAATTCAACTTGAATTCGAACTCGGCTCCCCGATTTGTCGTTTTGTGTCGATATCCACTGCACCACAACGCGCATCCGAATTTATCTTTCTCCTCCAATAACTATATAAGTACTCTGTGAACTGGAAATGAATGTCATCCCCCAGCCATGAATTAAATGAATAAAATAACTGTGAAAAAAAAATACAATAAAAAAAATAAAAAATAAAATAAAATAAATTCACTTATTATTCTCGGTATTTCGGTGTTTGTCTATCAAATTCTCCAAATAGAATTCTTATCACATGTATTCATACAATGACGAACAGGTGTAATGAGATGCCTGAAGCCGAACATCATTTTAATTAACTTTCTTTGCTTAGTCTTAAATATCCAAGAGTTTATATTAATAAGCAATATGTGTGGTCTTTCAGTAATGCAAACCATCACATTCATATGGCTTCAGTATTAAGAAAATATATAGACGTATGAATAAATCATTTAACTTTCTTCATTGTTTACGTTACAGTGTTAGGTTTAAAATTATATAAGAGCGTTCTTAAATCTAAAATTCTGAAATCTTCCGCCGCTTTACTTTTGTTTATATTATGAATTCAAGTTGAGAAAGTTCTTATAAAGTCATTCAGGGGACAAAATGAAGACAATTTTTTTTTATCTCTATTCATACAGAATTATACTTACTTTTTACTTAAGTGGTTTGGGTCTATCTTAAATGAAGTAAATTTTCTAGATGTCACATTCTACATAAGAAAGAGTACATATGAATTATATAGAAATCCAAAAGCTAAACCACTTTATAGATACATATCTTCCAAACATCCTCCAAAGTATTATTATTATTTATTCCAGCAATTAAAAGCTTATCAAATTAAATTATATCAGAATTTTATAGAAATTTTTATTTTACTCTTTGGAGCAGATTTTCGGATAGTGTCGAAAAATTTGATATAAAAAATAGATTATTTATATTCCCCGATGAGTCCTACGTTTAACTAATAAAAATAATTTGCACTTAAGTACGATGTTCCATAGAAGTCATAACAAGTCTTCATAAGTGTCGTATTGATTTTAGAAGCTAAAGTGTTTTGGATTATTCCCCTTACATGGAAATCGAAAGAAACTGCACTTTGATTTTGATTCAAGTATCTTCAAGACGTTTATAAAATTCAACAGTTTGTTTTGCAAGTCATTACTTAAACATTTGAAGCAAATTTTACATTTTAATTCCTAATCTTCTAATTTTGTTAAAAATAAAAGATTTTGAAATTTACAATTAGTGGAGGTAGTTAAAAAGAATATGAAAAATAGATATTAAAAATAAAAAATAATAAATACCATAACATTTCAAAAATTATTGAGTTACCTCTGCCGTTATATTCTGTTATTAAATTGTAAAATATTTTAAAAGAAAGTTTTATATTATTTTAAATTTTTATTTTTCATAAAATATCTTCAAACAAAGCTAAACAAACTAAACAAAGCTAAACTAACTAAAATTCCATCAAATATTAGATAATTGATGAAAGCTGTTAAATTTATAATTTTAACATAGTTAAAAATAAAAAAAAGCCGATTTGTATGAATAAGATTTATACCAAATTCGTATTCCATACTTGGCATTTTTTTGGCCGCTACTTTAAATACTATCAATAATCGCCTCCTGATAAGGCGATGACAGATGTGATAACAAGGATACCGTAATTGAGAAACGCTTTTTTGGAAATATTTCAGACAGTAAGCAAGTAATTCTTGTTTCAAGTCAACTTGAAGTAAGTTTAAATTTCAAATTTTTAATTTGAATAAACTAATGTGTCGACGCGGTGTATTTTATTTTTGTAAGATTTTTGAAACCGAGAATTGGCTTCTGTTTACAATCGATGAAAAATGGTGGAAAATTTGAAATTTTAAAATATTTTTTTTTAAAAGCCAGAAATCTTTTGATTCCGATCAATATAATTTCGGTTGGAAATATATCAGGGTATTTTGATTACAGAAATTACTAAATGTAATCACTTGGCTTTCAATAAAAGCTAATTTTAAAGCTTAAAGATAAATTATTTATATTTAAAAATTCAATTTAAATTTAGGTATCAAAGATAACTGGACGTACTTATTATAAAGAAATTAACAAATTACGAATCACACATACACACGTAAATGTAATAATAATCAATAACAAATAATTAAGCATTAAATTATGACGCCGATTATCGCCAATTTTATATCATATATTATACTAAAAATACATACGTAAGCATATATACTTACACACATATTCACACCCAATACCATACACATACAGTTCTGTGCAAAAGTATTAGGACAAGAACTACTTTCTCTTTTATGAGGCATATTGACAGAAAATAAACAATTTAATTAAAGTAATTTTATTTAATTTACTCAACAAATGCTTTAACAAGAAAAAAATACTTGTTACAAAATAAATTTAATATTTACTATAATAGCCTGTTGCTTTGATCACAGACTTCATTCTGTCAGGCATTGACATCACAAGTTTCTTCAATGTATCTAATGGTATCTCCTGCCAAGCAGCTTGTATTTGTGCCCAAAATGTGTCTTGCAAAGTAACATTAGATTTATCAATTCTTTTATCCAAAAATCCCATTGATGTTCAATAGGATTGAGATCAGGGCTTTGTGGGAGCCAATTCAAATTCCGAAGCCTTCCTTTGTCTTCCTTTTTGGTAAAATAATTCTTACAAATATTTGGCTTTTCAACCTGTATTTGAATTTTAGTGAGGTCTTTAGGAAAATTACCCCTGTCCTAGTACTTTTGAACACTACCGGTAGTGTGCAAAAGTGTTAGGGGTAATTTTAAACTTAGGGTTAATTTAAAACTTTATTTTGATGCCTCTCAAAAGATATAATAGTTCTTGTCCCAATACTTTTGCACAGTACTATATATATATATATATATATATAGGTGCGATTTGTAAATTGTCGCAATTATTTTATTATTTCAAAGCGAAAGGCTATTATACTAAATATTAGATTTATTTTGTAACAAGTATTTTTTCTTGTTAAAGCATTTGTTGAGTAAATCAAAGTAAATCACTTTAATTAAATTTTTTATTTTCTATCAATATGCCTCATAAAAGATAAAACAGTTCTTGTCCTAATACTTTTGCACAGTACTGTCTATATATATATATATATATATATATATATATAATAGGTGCGATTGGTAAATTGTCACAAATATTTTATTATTTCAAAGAAAAAGGCTATTATACTAAATATTAGATTTATTTTGTAACAAGTATTTTTTCTTGTTAAAGCATTTGTGGAGTAAATCAAATAAAATTACTTTAATTAAATTGTTTATTTTCTGTCAATATGCCTCATAAAAGATAAAACAGTTCTTGTCCTAATACTTTTGCACAGTACGGTATATCTATATGCACAGCCATTTTCCCTATTTTTTCGCTTTACTTTTCCCCTTCATTTCTCGTTTCCTTTCCGTTCCTGTGAAACGTTTGTTTATTTTCTTTACATACATGACTTTTATTTAGTGACTTTTCTAAACATTGAATTTGAATACTTTTCATCATCTCTCTCTATTTTCCTTTCCTCTTCCCTCTCCTCTTTAAGCTCCTTTTTCTTATTTAACTCCCTCTTCCACTGTTCTTACTTCTTTTTCTTACTTCTTTTTCTTACTTCTTTTTCTTGCTTCTTTTTCTTACTTCTTTTTCTTACTTCTTTTTCTTGCTTCTTTTTCTTACTTCTTTTTCTTACTTCTTTTTCTTGCTTCTTTTTCTTACTTCTTTTTCTTACTTCTTTTTCTTCTTTTTAGGTGACTTTCCGGTGAATGAATTTCTTTTTTTAATTTTTCATTAAAGCTCCCTAACGAAGCTTACTGACTTCTCAGAAATGATCGTACGAGACATGTGATTTTCGAAGTTTTATTTGAATATATATATATATATGCTCCCTGTGCAGGGCCCGGAAATTTTTCCCACCTGAAACTATTCTGCACATATACAAATCTACCATCCGCCCGTGTATTGAATATTGCTGCCATATCTGGTCGGGTGCCCCTGCTGCTCTCCTTGGGCTTCTTGACAAAATACAAAGGAGGATCTGTAACGTGGTTGATACTGACTTGGCAGACCGGCTGCAGCCGCTCTCACACCGGCGTGATGTAGCTTCCCTGTGCCTCTTCTACAAGTACTTTCATGGCTTCTGCTCCGATGAGCTTAGATCACTGGTGCCGCCTAAGCACGAATTTACACGAGATACTAGATTAGCAACTAGGTCCCACCCTTTTACAGTCAAACAAATAAGATGTAACCGTAAATTCTACTCCAACAGCTTCTTTTCTCGCGCTTCCCGCCTGTGGAACTCCCTTCCACAAGTCTGCTTTCCCGACAGTTACAATCTCCAGGTGTTTAAATGTAGGGTCAATAGACACCTCCTATCACACTAACTCCCAACTATTCTCACAACACTCTCATCTACCCAACCCTCATTCTCGGTATCCTCACCCGCCTATCACCCACCCTCTGTTATTTCCTATATTTAATCAGCCTTTCTCCACTCTACGTAGCCCCCTGCACAGTAGTGGCAGTGACATGCCTTGCTCGGGGTGAAACGCTTATAAAATATATATATATATATATATATATATATATATATATATATATATATATACAAACAAAATCTAAAATGAGCCAAAAGTCGATCCGGCGAGTGAAACCGCGGTCGACTTTTACTCACTTTTAGATTTTGTTCGTGTTTTTGCTCTACTTCCGTATTGAGCTCTTTCTTGTTAAGGTTTTCGTCTTGGGTTTTGTTTTCTTTCGAACACGACTTATGCTTTGTTTGTTTGTTTTTTTTTTTATTCCCCTTTACCCATTTGGTAGTACCTTTCGGGTTTGACGACTAACTTTACCGACTTGTTCGCAGTACGTTTTTCTGGTTTCGGTCGTGATTAGGGCTACTGTTTTGTTGGTACGTTTTATAATATATATATTGTATATTGTTTTTTTTTCTTTCAATATATATATATATATATATATATATATATATATATATATATATAGATATGAGTGTGTGTGTGCGCGTGCTCGTAGAAATATTCTCAGATATAATGTGTAGAGAGGAAAAATATGATTAAAAGAAAGAGTCAAGAAGAAACCTGTATATAGTTTTAGTCAACGCGTATCTTTGACTGACTGGTTTTATCAAAAACGAAATGAATTTATTTAAAAGAAACTATAAGCCAGAAAAATGCTATTGGTTACTAAAAAACATTATAAAATGTACATAAATAATCATGAGGTCAACTAAATTAATTAATTTTGATTTGGGCTTGATAAAGTCCGAAACGCGTCGAGTGAAACTAAATACAGTTTTGCTCTTGCCTCTTCGTTTTAGTATATATATATATATATATATATATGATTGAGCACTATGAAAGAATGGTAGTCTTTGAAAAAACAGTAGTTACTCTAGCACTTACGCAGCGCTCATTCAGTAATGAATTAGATCACTCTGACTACTGGCGTATGATACATCATACACTAAAATGTCTGCCTCCTTCTACCGAGCACACATAGCTCAGAGGTAGAATCGCCGACTGACGACAATTCGGTTGAGTTTCAATTCTGGGTACAAGTAATCGGATGTCTAACCGTTCTGAGGAGATGTGATGCAGCGAAACAGGTTTGTCTATGGATGACTATATATATATTTAATAATTGTTTGATTAAAATAATGTTTTTAAACGAGTTCTAACATTCCGCTCCCTAACTAATTTTCGTGTCCTGTCTATCATTACCAATAACGCCAACTAGCACGTTTGATAATGTGTTGACTGAAAAGAACCTATGGTCTATATGATGACGTCAACTTTAAGTCTATATATATATATATATATATATATATATATATATCGCCTGATAAGGTGCTGAAGTAGCATTCAAACATAACCGCTTTGGTGTTGTACAAATAATGTTTTTTATTATAAATAATAAGAATATTACTGCATGTAGATTCATTTGAAACCTAAGTTGCGGAAATAATTCATTTTCAAATGAAAAATATCAAAGCTCTACAATATAAATGTATTAAGAACGCTTTAATTCAACTGCGTACTGCCTTAATTTAATTCTGACCAAAACTATATATATATATATATATGTTGTTGACTAAAAGCAAGTCTTGTGTATACCCTGATGAAGTGCTGTATATAGCACTGAAACACGAAAGCTTTTTTGTAGTGAAAATGTTTTATTATAAGTAAGAAGAATATTACTGCAAATATTGCTTTACTACTTATTGATCACCGTACAAAGTATATGCTTTGAAACGTGGAGTGTCATTCCTTTATTTTTTACTACTAATATATATATATATATATATATATATATATGTGTGTGTGTGTGTGTGTGTGTGTGTGTGTGTGTGTGTGTGTATTCTCCCTTTCAGATCTCTCTCTCTCTCTCTCTCTCTCTCTATATATATATATATATATATATATATATATATATGTGAATGAGATGGAGAAAGAGTGAGAGATACATATGTACATAATATTGACCAGCTAGAATCGTTTGCTGAGTACACCAGTTCAGAAAAATAATTCCTGTTGTAGACACCTGTCTAACAATATTTGTGTTTGTTCGACACCAACAGAACCCACCTATTTTTTTATATTGCTCAAACGACCTAAGGATTTTGCGAGGGTGCAGATAATTTGTCATTATCAGCAGTTTCAATAACACTTTCTTCTTCTTCCTCTTCTTCTTCTTAATTTACCGTATTCATCCAGGATAGAAGCGATCATGGTCTTCCACTTGACTCTTTCTCGTGTCGCTTTCAATATTTTTCATGTTTGAATATCTCCCAAACACCGCTCAGGCTTATAAAGTAGGTCTCATGTTGCTGTTTTTGTCTCTTTTTTTTCTTCTTTGTCCTGTGAATATTAGATTCTTCAGGCTCATTTTTTCTCATTACGTGTCGAAGGGACCTCATCTGTCTCCTCCTGATGTCAAGTATGAGTTTTTTCCTCTTTTGCATCCTCTCGAACACCACATCGTTGCTCACATGCTCAAGCCATGGCGTCCTCAGCATCCTTCTGTGAAAACACATTTCTGCTGTCTCAAGCCTTTTCATCAGATCGTTTAACATTCACTTCTATACAGAAGGACAGATATTACATAGCAATCCGGTACATATTTCTTTGTTTCCAATAAGATTTCCCTGCTTCTCAGTACTCTGGTTAGCTTTTGAAATGCGTCCATGGTCATCCCAATCCGTCTTTGGATTCCAATATCACGCTTTCTAAATGTTATCACACCTCCCAACTATTTAAATTTCTTTACTTGTTTTATTTCAGAGTCTCCGACCTGTAGTTGGAATTTCGAAGTCTCTTTTTGGCTTATGATCATACATGACGTTTTCTTGAAGTTTATCCTCCGTCCTTTCTTCTCTCTTTCTTTTGCTACATTCTGTAGGAGGTCCAGCATTTTTCTTTCCGTGTTTGCTTTCAGCACTGTGTCATCCGCGTATTTTACATTGTTGAGATTGTCAAAGAAAAATACTCAAGAGAAGATTTAAATTGGAAGAGTTGTGTTTGAAGATTCTTCCTTCGCCTTTCACAAGGCTTTTTTCCCCTACCTATTTTATCGCAAAGTCTGCAATAATTTTTATTTTATTTTTACCCAGTATCTGTCTTACTGTGGGAAATGCTACTAAAAAGATAAACTGAAGACTCCATGTATTATACAACTCGTTAGATCACTGGAGTAGATAGACTAAACTATCGCCCGGTTCACACTCCACCCACGTCTATTGAACAGGTGAAGAGGCTCATCTCGTGTTTCTTGTTTAGGATGTGGTTTCCGGCTCTCTCTTTTCCAATAATTTCTTTTTTTCAATTGGAGTAGATAGACTAAACTATCGCCCGGTTCACACACCACCCACGTCTATTGAACAGGTGAAGAGGCTCATCCCTTGTTGCCTGTTTTAGGATGTGGTTTCCGGTTTTCTCTTTTCCAATCTTTTCACTCTTTTTTGTTTTTTTCAATTGAAGGAGATAGATTAAACTATCGCCCAGTTCACACTCCACCCACGTCTATTGAACAGGTGAAGAGGCTAATCCCTTGTTTCCTGTTTAGGATGTGGTTTCCGGTTTTCTCTTTTCCAATCTTTTCACTCTTACGTAACCCCTGCACATCAGTGGCGTTACCGCCTTGCTCAGGGTGATATGATTATAAAAAAATGAACATGGGAAATCTGTATGGGATGATAATATCAAGAAGCTTATAAATTATTTATGCCCTGGTGTCCCCTTCACTCGGCTTTCAGGCCACTATCTATCCTTTTATGTTCACGTAAATAAGGCATTTACATTGCAATCTTAAATGACTATCCTGAAAATACATTGTCGAATCTTCACTGTTTCTTAGTAAGAATCAAGCAAACTGAATTTTTTTAAATTATGAACTCATTTCTTTCACTTGGCACTGCGCAAAAAAGCCTTTAATAAATAACTATCGTGCAGTCATTTATACTTGCTACCTTCAAGCATTAAACGATAGGACTCACCAAATTAAGTTTTATTCACAATCATCCGATATCGGCCATTACTAATTTAAATACTTTCTAAGAAAACAATTTTTTCTGATTTGATCTTAAATGACGAACTGGAACCTAGATGATTTTAAGTTATTACTAGCAGTATATCCCGGCGTTGCTCGGGTGTAATGAAAGCTTTAAAACTAATCCATGGTCCTAGAGCTCAGACTCTTTGGACGAAAGACTAAAAACTTTCCAGCTAAAGTGAAACCGTAGACTGAAAGAAAAAAGAATGGATGTAAGTCAAATTTTGATTTCCTGATATATATATATATATATATATATATATATATATATATCCGAGTGAGTACAGAACGGGGAAAGAAATATTTTTTCCCGTCCAAAACATTAATTTAAAACAGTGCTCGATATATGATGTATAGAGCTGTGGATATTTATTATAAATTATGTTTTAGAACATGTACATAATTTTTTTCTATATATGTCCTCTTCTCTGCAATGATCTGTTTGTTTCAATGTTGGGTTACCAACATTTCATCAGGAGGAAAGAGCAACAGTTGGAATCATCCTCTGTTCATATTTGGTTCGTTGTTGTGGGGTTGATTGGGGTTATTGATAATGAATGGAATGTGTCTTTCGTTTTGACCGTTAGACTTTTAAAGAACTTGGTGTGTAAGTGCTAAATTGTTGATTAATGGTATTATCTGTTGGAATGTACGTTTTTATCGGTCGGGTATATCTTTTGGTTAGAATTTCGAAGAAAGTTGTGTGTGGAGGGGTTTGATTGCTTGCTCAGTTTTGTGTGTTTGTGTGGGTTTTGTGTGTGTGTGATTTAGGAACTTATCTTGTTTGTTGAACTTAAGAATTTTTCTGACGGCTTTATGGTTGGCTAGCGTTTAATTAATTTATGTCTGTTGTTAACAGACCTATTATATGTATTCTCTTTGATCTTGTGGCGAGGCCTTCCCTATGGGGTTCCTTAGATAGACGTGATAGGGGTGGGGTGTTTTTTTCTTTTTAATTTTGATTTTTCGGTACGGAATATTTTTTTATTTTATTTTTGTTTTTTCTATTTTTATTTTAGCGAGATAGGTTTTTTTTTTTAAATATTTTTTTATATTTTATATTTAAGTTTGGAGTATTATTGTATTTAGGCAAAGTTATTTCAAGAAATATAAACTTGTATTTTTTAGGAAGTAAATGCAAATTTGTATTTTATCAGTTTTTTATATAAAGTTGTATATTTAATCTCAATTTTGAGTTTAGAGGATCGGTTTTTTCTTTTTCTTTTTTCTTTTTTTCTATAAATTATCGTTTGGAATCCTATTTATTTCTTTTAATTTTTTATATATTTTACTATTTAGATATTTTTGTAGGTATTAGATCTTACTTTAAAGATTTATTAGATCGATTTTTTCTATAGCATTTTTTTCTTTTATAATAAAAATATCTACTCAAATTTCCAGTATTTTTTAGCATGATTGTAGGTTTAGAATTTCAATGTGCTTACAGTTTATTTTTGTGTATGATATAATTATTCTGAAGCAGTATATTTAATCTTAATTTTGAATATAGGAATTTTGATTCTTTTTCAAGTTTGGGAGCCATTTTTTTCGTTTAATTTTGATTTTTGCTGTACGGAATATTTTTGTATTTAAGTAAGGTTATTGCGGTAAGTAAGGTTATTGCTGTAGACTTTAGTAATAGTTTGGGAGCTTGTTTATTTCTTTTAATTTTACGTTTTATTTATTTAGATGTTTTTGTGTGTATTAGACCTTCCTTTAAGGATTTATTGGATCGATTTTTTCTACAGCATTTTTAATCTTTTATAATAAGAATATCTAATCAAACTCCTAGTATTTCCTAGCATGATTGTAGGGTTAGGTCGCTAATGTGCTTGCAGTTTACTGTGGTTTCGTGCCTCTGATTTAAAAGCTTGTTACTATTTATATATTTAAGGATCTCTATTTTTTCTTGAAGGCAAAGAAAACATGGTTCTTTTATAGATTTTGCTGTTCTTACAAACACGTAATATTTTAAATTATATTTTTGTTCCTTTAACGGTACATCCACTCCTTATGGGTCAATTAATGCCGAAATTTTATTTTCATAGAAGCGTAAGAAGCTGTTGAATGCATGGTATATGATAGTCAGTTTCATGCATATAAATGTTTATTTAGTGCATCAAGGCAGCAGATAATTTTCTAAACATAGACTGTTAAATATAAGAGACAATGAATGTTAAATGTTAAATGAATGTTAAATGTTAAATATAAGAGACAATGAATGTTAAATGTTAAATGAATGTTAAATGTTAAATATAAGAGACAATGAATGTTAAATGTTAAATGAATGTTAAATGTTAAATATAAGAGACAATAAATGTTAAATGTTAAATGAATGTTAAATGTTAAATATGAGACAATGAATGTTAAATGTTAAATGAATGTTAAATGTTAAATGAATGTTAACTGTTAAATATAAGAGACAATGAATGTTAAATGTTAAATGAATGTTAAATGTTAAATATAAGAGACAATGAATGTTAAATGTTAAATGAATGTTAAATGTTAAATATAAGAGACAATGAATGTCAATTATTTTTAATCATGAGCCGTTCTAAACGTCGTGTTTTGGCTTTAATCACAGGTGAAAATAAAGACAAAAATTTTCCAACATTTGGATAATTTTTTATTAATTTGGTTCTAAGCTTTCGGCTCACATGAGAACCAACTTAACAAAAAATTATCGAAATGTTTGAAAATTTTTGTCTTTATTTTCACCTGCAATTAAAGCCAAAATACGATGTTTAGAACGGCTCATGATTAAGCATAATAGACATTCATTGTCTCTTATATTTAACAGTATATGTTTAGAAAAAATATATATATATTCGGTCGGGTTTCAATCCTGGGCAAAAAGCAAAACACACACACACACACTATGGTTTTTTAACGATATATATATAGTGTATCGATGCGGAAGATAATTTTGTAAACATATACTGTTAAATATAAGAGACAATGAATGTCTATTATGTTTTGTCATTCCGGAGTCTATAGATAACGGACACACACACGCACAGACACACACACCTAGAAACAAAGTTCCATTTATAAATAAGTTTAGATTAGATTGGATTAGATAAAAGCTTTGCCACGATTTGTCATTTGCGGCCATAATCTCAACAATATTCGATACGCGGATGACACAGTGCTGATAGCAGACACGGAAAGAAAAATGCAGGAACTTCTACAGAAGTTAGCAAAATAAAGTGAAAAGAAATGGTTGTGCATAAACCTCAAGAAAACTGAAATAATGGTCATCAGGGCCAACTGCCAGTTGGAGAATCAAAAATAAAACAAGTAAAAATATTTAAATACTTTGAAGTGTTTTGACAGAGGATGGAAAATGCGACACGGAGATCCAAAGACGCACTGGCATGGCCAAAAAACGAATTTCAGAAGTTAGCCAGAGTACTGAAAACAGACTTGAGGCAGTAGAAATGTGGTTTTACAGAAGGATACTATGGACAGAGCAAGTGTGCAACGATGAGGTGTTGGAAAGGCTGCAAACCAGAAGAAAACTGATTATAAATATCAGGAAGAGACAAACGAGGTTCCTGGGACACATAATGAGGAAGGATGGCTTGGAGAACTTGATACTCACAGGTCGGATAAATGAAAGAAGAACCAAGGAAAAGCAGCGCGAGACGTACTTGTTAGGTCTGAGCAAATAGTCGACGGGGCATAGAAGAGATATCAAGAGAAAAGTTACTGTGAGCGACAAGAGACAGAGCCAAATAGATGTTCATGATCGCCTACGTCCTGAATGGACACGGCACATGAAGAAGAACTCTAGATACATACCTAAAAATACACACATTCAGTTAAATATAAAGATAAAAATCATCATTTGTAATGGCTTAAAAAATAACCGAAAGCGCTCGGATATGCAGAACATTTGGTAAATTCTTACCAGTTTTATGTTCAGAAAGGAAACGTTCTATGATCACAAGAAAAATTAAATAAAACCACAAAACTTTGTCTGTTGTTTTTAATGAAACTTGCATGAAAAAGGGTTTGCTGCTTAAATACACAATTATATATAGGAGGTGTGATACAGCGAAACAAGCTTATATGTGAATGACAAATATTATGGACACTCCCGTCGATTTCGACGTATGAGTGTCTAACTCAGACTGCCACACAAATAATTATTTTGAGTGGTGAAGACTTGTGTAGCACCATCCACACTTTTTGGAACTGCTGATAACAAACAATCGTTGCAGAAGTTCGCCACAGATCGCATGAACAGCAGAACTCAGTTATTTAACCCATAACTGGAGAGAAGGGACGGATTAATACCTTTCCCAATTTTACCAGTGCGTAAGTAAATGCAGAGTGTTCGACTGAAATTGAAACTTGGCTCACCGATTTCCCCCTTCCGAGCCGATATCCACTGCACCACAAAGCACATCCGTCAATAAACCCTTACAGCACCTGGTATTTCCAAGCGGTCACTCATCTAAGTACTGGCCAGACTCAACGTTTCTTAACGTCGGTGATTGAGCGAGGCCCGGAGTATTGAACGTGATATGACCGTAAACATATTTAAGATGACGAATATATACATATATTATTAAGTAATTCATCGAGCTTTTTATGCGACCTCAGCAGACTGCAGACTGCAGGAAGAACTGGGCGGCCGTTTCGTCCTGTATTTGGGACTCTTCAGCAGTGCGCATCCAATACCAGGAATCGGACCCAGGCAGTTTTGGTTATTAAGCTGATGTTATACCAAATGTACCACGGGCCCTAGTGATGAATAGGTGACGAATTAAACTCCATAAAGCGCATCCCGTTCACAACTTCCGTGGTTGAGCACATCCGAGCTCCTTTACCCGTCCAGTGCTTTCTGCATTCGGTTGAGGTCGAATATAAAGCTCGATGATTTACTTAATAATTGTTCAAATCCTCCTACTACTTCTGTTCATATATATATATATATATATATATATATATATATATATATATATATATTGCAAAACATACCAACAAAACAGTTGCACTAATCACGACCGAAATCAGAAAAACCTACTGCTAACAAATCAGTAACGTAAGTCGTCAAACCCAAAAGGTGCTACCAAATGGGTAAAGGGAATAAAAAAAAGAGAAACAAACAAAGCATAAGTCGTGTTTGAAAGAAAAAAAAAACCCTAAGACGATCCTTGTCCTGACAATCCGGCGAGTGTAAGCGCGGTCGACCTTTGGCTCACTTTTAGATTTAGTTTGTTTATATATATATATATATATATATATATATATATACTGGAGATTGTATTATATTACATGTACGTCCATGTTCGGTGCTGGTCAAAACAGATCCGATGTTTAGTAACGCTTAAAATTGACATCTTTGTCGATGTGCCAACATTCAGTTCTATGTTTAGAGACAAGCTGTTTGTGTTTATACGAATCGTCTAATGCTCGGTGTTGCGAGCCAAATTTAAACACACTTGGAAGAGAGTCAGTCAAGAACGGGTAAGTGATATAAGAAAGAGAGACAGATTGATCGGATAGCGTGGTAAGACGCGTCGATACACATCTCGATTTATACACAACCGTGGAAATAACTTAAATATGAACGAAATCTTTGGTGGTCGGCTTAAAAATCTTTACGCTTTTAACCGAGCTTAAAATACGATCTCATGATGAAATACAGAAAAACGAACCAATAAGATGCAACGACGTTATCTGCCACTTGATTTTCTATTTCTAGCTCTTTTCGGTGTCTTTTAATATAAGTTTCTTTTTCAAAAATCTATATATTTATTTTCAGTATCACGACGCTCTTAATTCTGTATCTCTCTTTGTATTGGGCCAATGCGAAAATGATAACTCATAGTGGCGTTGTGAAGGACCACAGATATAACCCAGAAAAGTGCGTTGTCAAATATTTAAAATTTCTTAGTAATAATTAAGCTACTTAATATTTGGAATTAAGTGCTTTTTTTTTTTTTAATACTGCATTTCACTTTATGTAATTTCTAAGGCAGAAGAAAGAACAGATCCAAACTTATTTAAACATGGAATTTTGTCTCTGTGTGTGTGTCTGTTTGTGTCTGTCCGTTACCTATAGACTCCGAAACGGCTGAACCGATTTTCTTGAAAATTTACACAGTTGTACTATAAGCGTCTGCGAGGGTTTTTAGCTAGGTTTTGTGTCGAGGTACCCCCGATAAATATCAAAAATCGATAATCGAAAAAATCGGTTATAGTAGGAGTGGTCCAATTTTAATCAAATTTGATACACTCATAGACAAAGACATAAGAAATGATATTCAGAAGTTTCAAGGTTACAGTTCTTACAATAGTGCAGAAAACCGATAATATATATATATAAAAGCAAGATGTTTGTGTGTGTGTCTGTTAATCTGCCTGTATGTCTGTATTTTTTCAGCCCTTTTATTTTAGTTTTTGCTTCGGGTTTGGCTCTAAGTAGGTATAATTGTAGTTCTTAGTCTCAGCCATGATACCATTTACTCAGAGAACTTATTTAGTCTTCAAATTTCAGTTTACGACGAAAACAAACTTATTTGATATCGATACCAGGAAATCAAAATTTGACTTACATCTATTCAATTTTCTTTCAGTCTACAGTTTCGCTTTAACTGGAATCAGCTATTGCTTTTTAGTCTTTCGTGCCAACGTCCAAAGAGTCTGAGCTCCAGGATCATGGATTAGTATTAAAGCTTTCATTACACCCGAGCAACGCCGGGCTATACTGCTAGTATTGACTGAATGTTGAAAAGAGTTGTACCCTGACTTTAGCTTGTCTGCATTTGCACCTTATTTCCTTGTGCTGTTTCCTGTATTCCGTTCCAGCTCTTGGCATATTTTTGTCTCCTTTGCACCATGTCAAGGATCTCTTCTTTATAAGTTTTAAAAGTAGAGAGTTCAT
>JBBBDQ010001837.1:1015000-1022500 GCA_037127315.1 Ascarosepion bandense | reverse complement strand
TACGTGGAATTCAAATGCTGTCAGAAAGATGAGAATAAGTAGTTGCTGGTGATGGACAATATATTCAGTGCCATGTTTCTTACTAATTTTTGTATATAAAATATTACTTTTCATTAAAAATTAACGAGATCTTCATGGTCGTAACATATATCCTAGAACAATCGCTCCTACCCACCATTAGCACGGATCAGGCTAGTCTCAATGAAAGCAAAACACTGAGCCTCCTCAGTTAACTCTCACAACAGACCTCATGTGGAATGAATGTATAGAATCCATAGCTAAATCTGCTGCTAAGAAAGTCGGTTCTCTGTATAGAACCAGGCGGTTTTTTCCCGCCTGAAACAATCCTGCACATGTATAAATTTACCATCCACCCATGCATTGAATATGGCTGCCATATCTGGTCGGGTGCTCCTACTATCCAGCTCGGGGTCCTTGGCAAAATCGAACGGAGAATCTGTAATGTGATCGATCCGGACTTGGCAGCTCAGATACAGTCACTTTCTCACCGGCACAACCCATGCATCCAACCTCAGATTGGTACGTTCTATGTATACCGCATCGAATCGGCATTTGAACTTGTAAACAACTGAACTCTTACGAAAATAGGGCAACCGATCTTTACTAAAAGAAGGAAACACAGACCTAGTCTGAAAGTCAGTGCGCAACTTAACAGCAAAATAACACGACGAAATAGCCCTAAAATTCTGTCAGTTAATGACTGAAATTTGTAGTTAAAGAGAAAATTTTTGTTTGGTTTCGGATCCACCGCTCGCTTCACTCGTGGGTTTGAAGCTTCCAGACAAAAATAAACAGAGTCTTAACTCAATGCTCTCTTAGTTGCGCACGTCACCATGGTCACAACAACAACAAAAAAATAAACCACCAGCCATTGTTTCAGACCCTTTTTATGGACAAAGAGAGCCATTGCCGACGCACCAATAATCGCCGTCGGTCTCATTCTCACTCAGCATAAAATGACAGGTCGAAGAATATTCCATTCTTTGACCAAACTAGCGAGGACGCAGCTGACGAGACGACGAACTCTCTGGCGTGGGTTTACGCACGCATTCATCACAACACAGCAACCCGACAAGCAAAACACCTTGGACGCTTTGGCTCTGGTAAGTGTGAATGTTTATCGTCACAAAATTTCCCACCAAGCCATGGTAACTTCAAATAAATAAGACCACTGGTTCCTTAAAACGCTTGGTCTTTCTAGCAATCACACATTTAATAACATTAATGGAATAACCATTACTTTAAAAAATTCTCTACAAATTAGGAAGTTCTCCATCCCACAATCCAGGGGAACAAATAATCAGTGCTTAATGAACCAGGGTTTCAATTAAACCAATTTTAATTTTATCTTAAGGTTAATTACTTAAGATTAAAAAGATTTCTTACGTCGATTTTGGCATGTAATGTTGTTCCTTCATTTATAAGATGGAGGCTGCTTAAGATTAAAACGAGTTCCATCTCTATTGCGCATGCTCTAATTAAATATGAGTTGGACAAACTCTTTGATTTATCACTAAACTGTTTACGCTCGTTTCGTCAAATTTTAGATGTCATACGAGGTAAAATATATTCCTTTATCAAATAAAACCACTTTTTCCTACAAGTTTTAATTTCTTCAAATTTAATGAATTTACGTAGAGGTGGAGTAACAGACCTAAAAATATTTTTACTTAGATTTTTTAAAATTAATAATTTCAAAAATAATTTAATTTATTTTTAAATAAGTCCTAAAAGTTTCATTAAAATTTGACAATTATTTGATTTTTGAAAAATTCAAAAATTAATGTTATATAATATATTATTCATTGAAAAAACTCTCATAATGATTTGTTTACCTGCCAGCTAAAATCAAAACAAGATTATTACCAAAGTTTTTAACGTGTTAGAAAGGATTAAAAACGTGTTAGAAATTTTTTAAAAATTATAAAAATTACTTTGATCTTTCCTCTTAATAATAAAATAAACATTTTGATTGACAAAATCGTTTATATTAAGTTTGGGGCATTTTTTGCTCATACTATGCTGCGATTTCATCGATTTAGTGGAGATAACTAGCATGAATACACGCAAAACTTGCAACAAAAGAGTGAACAATTTCTAACTAGAATATGATGGAAAACACTATTCTTCTTACAAAAATATGCAGGAGAAAAGGGAAAACTTGGAAAAGAACGGTTTGTTATCCATATGATAAAAGTATTTCTCTTTGAAAGAATTATTGTTTTTTTCACACATTAAACCTTTTCTGAAACTTTTCTTGTCTGAAGTAGTAATGATCTCGTGTAAGTTCGCTAACTTCAGCTAACAAAAATTCACCGCTGACCTTACTAACGCCATTATTTTTCCCAGTTCTCAAGATGCAATAAGAATGGAAACGGTCTTACACCTTTCACACCCGGGTGAAAATTGATGACAGTAATGTTCTTTTATTTGACAACAACTGACATATATTTACACCTTGTTGCTGCAAACCAGTCTCAATTTCATAGGCTTACTGGAAATTAGCTTAAATCTGAAATCTCATGATAGATCTTGGAGACATAGTAGTGTAATGGATAACTTCTTAGGTTGAGGAATCGGAGAGCCGAGTTCGAATTCCAATTGAATTTTTTGCATTCACTTATATGCTAAAGAATCCATCTCTTCTCCCAAAGATAAGGGTAAAATAACAGAGCTTACTTGGTTCTATAGTCTTGGGTAGCAAACGGTCTAAGAGAAGGAAAATATCTGAGTTCAAAGCAGCCTGGAGACGGTTGGGCTTCGTTAGGCTGTCGTTGCCAAGAAACACCATTTCTATATGTGGTGCTCCCATGACTCTAATGTCACATAATACCTGGATATGGATAGTTTTTGCAGACATTGCTTTCTGTCACGGGTTATTGTATATTTTATCCAATAATCCTGATTCTTTTCGGCAAACTGAGATAAATTCGAATTTACTTACATCCACTTAAACATTATTTACTAGCAGTATAGCCCGGGGTTGCTCTGGTGTAATGAAAGATTTAAAACTAATTCATGGTCCTGAAGCTCAGACTCTTTGGACGTTGGCAGGAAAGACTAAAGAGCAAGAGTTGTTTCCAGTTAAAGCGAAACCGTAGACTGAAAGAAAAATGAATGGATGTAAGTCAAACTTTGATTTCCTGGTATCGATATCAAATAAGTTTTTTTCGTCGTAAACTGAAATTTGAAGACTAAATAAGTCCTCTGAGTAAATGGTATCATGGCTGAGACTAAGAACTACAATTATACCTACTTAGAGTCCAACTTAGAGTCCAAAAACTAAAATAACAGGGCTGAAGAAAATATAGGCATACAGGCAGATAAACAGATAAACACAAGCACAAACATCTTGCCTTATACATATATATTATCGATTTTTTGCACTATTGTAAGAACTGCAACCTTGAAACTTCTGAATATCGTTTGTTATGTCTTTGTTTATGAGTGTATCAAATTTGATTAAAATCGGACAACTCCTTCTATAGCCCGATGTTTTCGATTATCGATTTTCGATATTTATCAGGGATACCTCGACACAAAACTAGCTAAAAACACTCGCAGACGCTTATAGTACAACTGTGTAAATTTTCACGAAAGTCGATTCAGCCGTTTCGGAGTCTATATGTAACGGACAGACATACTCACAAACACACAGATACACAGACACACAGACAAAATTCCATTTATAAGTAAGTTTAGATATTCAGATTGCGAAACCTTAGATTCTTCATGGAATTTCGATATAGACTCGACGTGGTTTTTCTTTTCTATATCGTGTTTCTTCAGAACGAAGATTTTTACCCAAGTACTTTCCATTTGCATCAGTATCATCCTCAGGAACGGTGATTTATTAAGCACAGCTTAGATGTTGGACAGGGCCTAATATATGAGGTACCCATTAAGGATCGAACCCCTTACCCAGTTTTAGTAGTTTCTAGTGAGACAAGCTTGCTAACCATTACACCATGTTTTTCTAAGCGCAGCTTATATGCGGCATATGGCCAAATATATGGAGCACCCAGTGTGAAGCATGGTTCGAATTCACTTCTCAATTGTAATAATTCAAGCGAGACATGTTTAATAACCATTAAACCAAGCACAGGTGCCCTGAACTACAAAAACAAAATGTATTTAGGCAGCAAATTTTCTTTTAAATGTTAGATTAAATAGATTGCTTATTTTTAATAAAATCCGTTCATACTCACGGATAATCTTTTGCGTATTATATTCAAAAGATGTCAGAAATGAGCTATAACGTTGACAGATGATATTTTCATTAATTTCTTAATGTATCCAAGTACTTTCAACCTCTTTCCGAGGTTCTCTTCAGGGGTGTGAAAATTTTTTTATATGTTGTAATGTCATGATCATGCACGTGCTAAAGTATGAAAACAAATTTGTAGCATGCTATCAATTTCTGGTTCGCTCTCTTTTATTAGACGCTTGTTTAGCAAAAATTCCATAGCTACATCGGATAAAGGATAAATTTAAAATTATAAAAATAATCATAACAGATCATGTTTATATATATATATATATATATATATGTGTGTGTGTGTGTGTGTGTGTGTGTGTGTGTGTGTGTGTTTTCAAATCACCATCACAATGAAATGCAGATTTTATCACATTTACAATAAGTTTGACTTTGCAATTCACGTCTTAGGAGATAGAATGTACATGGGTAGAAAAAAAAAACTACAGTGCCGTTTTTTGATAAATTTCATCTTTAACAGCAAGAAACTAATTAGAAATCCGAAAATGATCAGCATAAAAATAAACAGAAACAAACCCAATATATCTATATTATTTAATGAAACATATTTAAATGGAGATATGTTGCCTACATAAATGCACACACACACAGGCTGACAATTAAATTTTAAAATCTCTTTTTCTCTAGGAATCTATTTTTCAATTATTTTGGAATCTATCTTGTTTTGTCCTTTTTTTTCGAGCCAATTTTAGTTAAATTTTGTTTATTTTCGGAATATTAAAATGGAATGTCATGATAAGAAAAATGGGCATTTTCGAAACCTCCTCCTTTTTGCCTTTAATCAAGTTTCTGAAGCTGCAAAAGCTGTCCGCGACATTTGTGTTGTGTATGGAGAGTGTGTTATAGCTGAAAGAACAGCTCGTGATTGGTCCTCGCTTGATTTGGCGCGAACGGATTTCCACCTCTTTCGATCTCTTTCAAATTGTATGAGTGGAGTTTGTTCAATGCTGGTGCGGAATTGATAACTTTTGGTCGGATTAATTTTTCGAGTCGAAGTCGGGTAGTTTCTACCAACGATATAATGAAAATCCTGTTAAAAGTTGGAAAGAAGTCGTAAACATCAAGGCCGAATACAGTATTGATTAATTACTTTTTATTTTTATTAAAGCTTTAAAAAATAATAAAAAAACGGCGGGGACTTAGTTGCTAACCCCATATATATATATATATATATATATATATATATATATAATAACTAAATAGACTCTGTAAGTATGTAGGCCGTAAATTTATACTAAAATAAACCTCCAAAAAAACCATTAACAAACAGAACCTAAATCCGTTACAATCCGGTGTACTAAGACGTCGGATAAATGGGGAGAAAAAAAGAAACCCGCGGAACAAGAACAAAAAATTCAATACTCCGCAGTAAAGAAAAAACCCCAAACGGAACTAAACACAAGAAAAAGTGCTCGATACAAAGTACAAAAGAAAATATACAAAAGTAGAGTAAAGACACGCACGTATGCGTATATATATATATATATATATATATATATATATATTAATGTATCCAGGGCAACAGTTCAAACTTCGCTGTTCTTATCCAGAACCTGGTATATGTATTCGGTGATGGCCGTTACTATATTAGCGGCAGACCTAGCGAAGCAGAAGTCATACTGTTTAACAAAAAATAGGTAGTGGGCTGTGAGATGTTGAACCACTTCAGCATTGATAATAGCTTCGAACACCTTGCCAAAAATCGGTAGAAGGCAGGTCGGGTGATAGTTAGAGGAGTCTGAGTGTTCGTCGGCGTTCTTAAAAACAGGAACCATAGAGGAGGACATCCAGCAAGCAAGAAAGCAAGAAACAGAGACAGTAGTTGTAGACTTTGGAGAGGACAGAGGATAGTTCAGGGGCACATTTCTTCATCACGATAACTCGAACTTCGTCACCTCCGCTTGCCTTATGGGGGTCAAGTTTTGAAATTATATTATAGAGACCAGCAAGTGGATTATGTATATGTTACTCAGTCTTAAGTGGGAAGTCGTGTGCGGATATTCCATACGAGTCAAATTTGCGTGCAAAGCCCTCGACTTTGTCCGCTGTGACTGTGAATGCCTCAAATTTATTCACTGAAAGATAGATGTAATATTTGCTATTGTTTAACACAACTTTGTAGAGCCTCCAGTAATCTTTGTAGCCGAACTTTCGGCCTGCTAGACGCTGTTTCATTATATCAGCAGACAATAGTTCAGCAACATTTAGGATCCTCTTACACTCATTACGAGGAGGGAAAAATGCGCTTATTCTCTCGTTGAAGTAACCGTTACTTCAGCTTTTAGTATATATATATATATATATATATATATATATATATATATATATATATATATATATATATTCTTCATTTGTAAACGATTTATTACGGGAACTAGGTTTCTACCATGAATGATGTTTTCAGGCGATTTGCAATAACTAATTTTTTAATTTTTTTTTAAAGAACGCTTAGGTAACAGTGATTTTTTTTTAGCGCTCCCGTAACAGGGAATTTTTGAACGCGCAATTTCTAAAATTACAGGAATTATAACGTTTTCATCCATGGTTATATGAACCTAATAGGTATTTTTTGGTATATTTACACTTAGTCATAATTTCTGTTATTTCATTCAATAATTAATTTTTGTTTGGGAATAGCATAACGGTAAATTTTCTTCCTGGCACAGTCTACATATTTTGCTATCGTTCTAAGGCTTGGCTGTTTTCACTATACTCCACGTTATATCTGGGTCTTTTCCATATTTTAATTTCAGTTTCCACACGTGGCTATCCAATTTTGTACAATTCTTTAAGTTTTATATATATATATATATATATATATATATATATATATTGTCACTCCTTGATTGAGCACTCTGGAAGAAAGGTAGACTTTGAAAAACAGTAGCTACTCTAGCACTTACGCATCGTTCATTCAGCAATGAATTAGAGCACTCAGCTATTGGGCGTGCATAATGATAATATACACGCTAAAAAGTTTGCTATCTTCTACCAAGTGCCCATAGCTCAGAGGTAGAATCGCCGACTGACGCCATTTCGGTCGGTTTCAATACTGGATAAAAAGCAATCGGATGTCTAAACGTACTGATGAGCTGTAATACAGCGAATCAGATCTGCCTGCGGATGACTATATTGTAATATATATATATATATATATATATATATAGATAGATAGATAGATAGATAGATAGATAGATAGATAG
>JBBBDQ010001837.1:977500-1010000 GCA_037127315.1 Ascarosepion bandense | reverse complement strand
GAGAGATCAATTACCAAATTCGAAATGATATATAAAAAAACAGAGAAAATAAATTTGAAAAATTTAATCAAGCAAATTTATTCACTTACTTGAAAATACTCTCAATTATAATAATAACTGTTATATATATATACCCCTCCAGTCAAACTCATGAAAAGAGAGACAATAGTGAGGCAGAGACAGCTCATTTCATTGAAAGACAATAACGAGGAGGCGTCAGCTCAGTTTACTCTCTTTACTACCAGTTATTAAACTTTACTACCATTTATGAAAGCCCTTGCGGCGTGTTCGTTTATTAGCAGTGACGTATTATTTTATTATTTTGCAGAAATTAATTGTTTTATGTATGTATATATATATATATATATAATCTCTATTATAATAAAGACCGTTTTGTAATTATTTGCACATATATATATATATATATATATATATATATATATATACATACATAATTTTTATATATATCCACTACAAATCCTATTTATTTCGACATTGAAACTACAATGTCTTCTCAGGTGGTGTCTAAAAGCACCACCTGAGAAGATATTATAGTTTCAATGTCGAAACAAATACGATTTGTAGTGGATATATAAAATTTTATACATGTTCTAAAATACAATTTATAATAAATATTCACAGCTCATATATTATATATTTCAATGTTGAAACAAATGTACGATTTGTAGTGGATATATATAAAAAGAATTATGTAGATGTTCTAAAAGATAAAAATATTATTATAATAAATCTTCACGTCTCTATATATTATATATCGAGCACTGTTTTAAATTAATATTTTGGACGTTGTAAAAATTCTTTCTTCGTTCTGTATTAACTCGGATATATATATATATATATATATATATATATATATATATATATATATATATATATACTGTTGTGGATTCCGGATGATGAACCGCCAAAAAAATGAACAACAAAAACAGGTATGGCGATAGAAAAGTAGGTTTTTATTGAACGTAAAATACAAACTGGAAAGCGGGCTAGTCAATTCAGAAATACTATTAGTAGAAATAAATATATACAAGTCTCGAAGTGAAATCGTTGGAAAAATATGTACCGGTAACACTTCGGTATCTGTCGGAACTCTTCTATAACTGTAACGGATCTCTACGATTACTCACCACTGTGAACTGCAACTACAACTGAGATTCCAGATCACTGATCTCTCTATGGCAGAATTATATGCATACACAGTCGAGTCCATTGTCATATGCAAAAGGGAGAGATCCCACAATATATACTCTAGAAAATTTTTTCGATATTCTACAATTCCTTGGGTAAAACGTACTTCGCAGGCAAAACCTGCTCGTCAGGTCCAAATAATTTTTACGTTTTACAAGATCATTTGGTGTCTGATTAGCAGGTTTGCCTGCGAAATACGTATAACCCATGAAATTTTAGAATATCTAATTTTTTTCTAGATTATAATATTCTGTTAAATTAAATAAATGAATTAAACATAGAGTTTCTTTTTTTTTTTTAGATCGTCTCTATCGGAATTTACTTGACTTAAATACCAAATATTCTACGTTATATATATATATATATATATATATATATATATATATATATATATATATATTGTAATGGTTGTTACAATTGTTTATAAATTCATAGTATTAATACATAAACATTTTCGCGTTTCGAAGCTGCTACATGCATTTCCAACTAATCACTAATCACCCGATGAGAAGCGCGCATAGCAGCTTCGAAACGCCAAAACTTTTGTGTAGTGATACTATGAATTTCTAAGCCATTGTAACTACAATGTAATGCTCTACGTTGTATCGAGCACTATTTATTAAAGTAAATGCATGAACAGCAGGTAAAAAACCTACGAGTTCTATAACTTTGTTACAATATATATATATATATATATATATCAGTCAGTTTAAGTGCCATACGTGATACACGCTTGGGCGATCATGTCTCGAAAGAGACATGACTGACTGGGCAGAAGATTATCCCGCAGTAGGTTGCCATTGCTTTCTGCGGTAGACTGGTTGCCGACCAAGGCTATAGAACCCAATCTGTCCTGCTATTTAACCCATAACTGGAAGGAAGAGACGGATTAATACCTTTCCCAAGGGTATTTGCGCGTAAGTGAATACAATGGATTCAACTGGAATTCGAACTCGGCTGCCTGGTTTCTCGTTCCGAGCCGATATCCACTGTACCACAACGCCATGTGAATAAAATTCAAGTTAACTTTATTAACAAGACAATGCAATCAAAAGCAACAGAATGTAAAATGTAAGAAACTTTTTAAAAAATTAATAATAGTTGACAGCGTTTTCTTTTAATGAAATCAAAATGTAAGATAAGATTCCCGCTGACACGAATGGTGCAATAAAGCAAAAACAATGGTGCCGAGACCTTAGTCAAAAATCAATAATCACTTTTCGCGAGTTTCACATCGTACTGTAAGCGTCAAAATGACAAGTTGAACGCTAAATAACATTTTAAATCAGAAGGCCAACAAAATGCTAAAATTTATACTTTAGAAATAGCCTCGTGCACTTCGGTGGTTGTTGGCAAATCAACCTTTCATTTCATGTAGAATCGAAATATTCTGAATGCAATTTTCTGCCTTCGAAAATAGATATTTCACACTTAATTATCAATATTCAGGACAAATATATGTGTTACAGATTTGAAGATTCTAGATAATATATTGTAGATGTATCTGAGAGAAAGAGAGAAAGAGAGAAACACTATACCGATATGTATATATATATATATATATATATATCATCCACTATCATATATATATATATATATATATATATATATATCATCCACTATCATATATATATATATATGATAGTGGATGTTTTTCTGTTAACGACCTTGTAACCTTTCTGAAGATGGCTCATGTGAGCCGAAAGCTTACAACCAACTTAATTAAAAAATTATCCAAATGTTGGAGAATTTTTGTTTTTATTTTCAACTGAAATTAAAGCCAAAATACGATGTTTAGAACGGCTCATTTTTAAACATAATAGACATCCATCGTCTCTTATATTTAAAAGTATATTTCTAAAATATATATATATATATATATATATATATATATATATAGATAGATAGATAGATAGATAGATAGATAGATAAACGCAGTTATAATAACTGGATAGATAGATAGATAGATAGATAGATAGATAGATAGATAGATAGATAGATATAAAGCTCAATTATTGTTGTGGGACCTCTCCTTTTTCTCTGATAATAGACTCGACTCGTGTATACATATATTCCTGCCATAGAGAGCTCCATGATAGACATCAAGACTGATCCGTAAGTTAGCGAACGATACAGAGAATACCGCGTTAGTTGGTATAGTAGCTCTGAGCTCCACTCAGCCCGAATAATATTACACGGATATACTATTTCGAACACGGCTTCACTTAAAGACTTGTATATATATATTCCTTACTGATTGTATTTCTGGATTACTAACCTGCGTTCCAGTTTTTATTTTTACGTTCAATATAACCTATTTTTCTATCTCAAATATCTGTTTTGTTGTTCATTATTTTGTGTGGTTCCTCACCCGGATCTACAATATATATATATATATATATATATATATATATATATATATATATATATTTCCCTGAAGATCCAATTTGGTGAATGCTTGGTAGGTTCGTTGGTTCTCTAGGTTAGCTACTTACTTGTTTGCTCTACTAGTGTATTGAGCGCTTTACGTGTTACTTGTTATTACTCGTCTCGGGTTTTTTTCTTTCGACTTGTACTTTGACTAATGTTCACGTGCTTAGTCCGTTTCTTTTTTTGTTTCCATTTTTTTCCTCTCCGCGTTTATAATCAGTGGGTTTTTCGAGACGTGTTCATAGACAAATTTACAGTTATATATATATATATATATATATATATATATATATACTGTAATAGTTGTTAAAATGGTTTATAAATTCATAGTATCACTACAGAAAATTTTTCGGGTTTCGAAGCTACGCCTGTATGTGGACTGCTTCTTCTTCAGGTGATTTTCGGTTAGCTTCGAAACCCGAAAAATCTTTGTGTAGTGATACTATGAATTTAAAAACATTGTAACAACCATTATAGTATAACGCTCTACATTTGTATCGATCACTCTTTATAAAAGTAAATGCATGAACAAAAGGTTAAAAAACCTACGAGTTTTACAACTTAGTTACAATACACTATATATATATATATATATAGGTTAGTAGCTAACCTAGAGAGACAACTTTCCCAGAAGATCCAACTTGGTGAAAGCTTGGTAGGTTCGTTGGTTCTCTAGGTTAGCTACTTACTTGTTTGCTCTACTAGTGTATTGAGCGCTTTACGCGTTACTCGTCTCGGGGCTTTTTTCTTTCGACTTGTACTTTGACTAATTTTCAAGTGCTTAGTTCGTTTCTTTTATTATTTACATTTTTCCCGTCCGCGTTTATACTCGGTGAGTTTTTCGAGACGTGTTCAACAAGTTTACAGTTATAAATATATTGCCAAACTTTTCAGCTTTGAGAACGATTTATTCGATATTATAAACAACATCACCTTCCATAAAGATAAGAATTAATTTCAAAAACACTTAGATAGATTGGTTCAGAGTATAAATGAATCTAACCAGATTTTTGTGAAATCAGATAAAACTTGAAATTTTTATAAAATGGACCCCAAGAAGTACAAAGCTCTAATAAAAAAAACACCAATAACTACAAAATAATCAAGATAGAGCACACTAATTACATTGATAAAATTAACCATTCGGACAAACAAATCACTGACAAACTAAAAATTATTGACAGAACTCCAAAAATTACTTTGAAGGTGGCTTATATATTATTAAAACATCATGAAACTGAATTCCACCGAAAATTATCCACCCGCCGAAAATTATCCACCCTGATTATCAACCCAATTTAATCAGAGATCGGTAAAATTAACTCAATCTTATACAATGGAGTGGTACCCGGTTGAAAATCTTCCATTCACTTACGCACAAATACTCTTGAGAAAGGTATTAATCCGTCTCTTCCCTCCAGTTATGGGTTAAATAATAGGACAGATTGTGTTTTATAGCCTTGGTCGGCAACCAGTCTACCGCAGATAGCAATAGCAACCTACTGCTGGATAATCTTCTGCCCAGTCAGTCATGTCTCTTTCAAGACATGATTGCCCAAGCGTGTATCACGTATGGCACTTAACTGACTGATTTTGGAAGTAATCGACTGGTTCAAGTATATCGAAGATAAAAAGAAGTCTACTTTTCTCCAATTCGATATCGTGGACTTTTATCTATTTATATCTAAAAGCCTCTTCTTTCTTGCCCTTGAATTCGCTGAATTTTATTCAGACGTTTTTAAATAAGAAATTAACATAATTTTGAATGGCAGAAAATTAGTTCTTAACGAGCAATGGACTAAAAATTCAACTGATAATTTTGATTTATTTATGGAAGCTCTGGATTCTGCAGAGTCTTCGGATTTATTTGGATTATTTCTTCTGTACAACCTCACGGCGTTTAAAGAAATCGATTTAAATAATATAGGACTTTATAGAGATGACGGACTGATGATACTAAATAAATCTACTGGAGGTAAGTTTGATAGACTTAGAAAATCAATTCATAGAGTTATTAAATCTTTTGGTCTTAGCATAGTGATTAATTTTTATTTTTTTATTTTTTTTTTTTCATCATTTCACCCCGAGCAAGGCAGAAACGCCACTGATGTGCAGGGGGTTACATAAATGTAGAAAGATTAATTAGAAAAGAGTGAGGAGTACAAGCTAGTTAGAAAGGAACAATAGAAAGCTGAGAAAGCAGGTGCAATGACAGGTACATGGGCGGAGAGAAAGGGAAGGTTATACAGGGGAGGGGAGAGAGCTAGAGGCCAGTGGTTAGTAGGTGAGTATTAACTTTGCTTTTAAATTTCTGGAGGTCTTAGCCGTCAGGAAAGCAGGAATACGGGAGTGAGTTCCACAGGCGGGAAGTGCGAGAGAGGAAGCTGCAGGAGTAGAATTGTCGTCTGCGTTTGGCTAACCTGACTGTGAATGGGTGGGACCCAGTTGCCAGTATGGTTGAACGGGTAAACACCTGTTGAGGAGGCATCAGTGACTTAAGCTCATCCGAGCAGAAGCCATGAAAGTATTTATAGAAGAGACAGAGGGAGGCCACATTTCGACGATGGGAAAGTGGCTGCAGTCGAGTCGCCAGATCAGTACCTATAACATTACAGACTCTCCTTTGGAGCTTGTCAAGAACACTGAGGAGAACGGCAGGGGCACCTGACCATAAATGGAGTAGACATCTGAGACATTCGTTACTAATAATTTCCAACATTACAGGAAAAATAATGCTAACCCAATTTATATAAACTCTAGCTCTAATCATTCACCATCCGTTATCAACAATATTCAATCATCGGTTGAACGTCACATTAACATACGTTCCTCTAACAAAGAAAAAACATAAAACAATAAAACATAAGTCAACCATCCATCCGTGCATGGAGTACTACTGCCATTTATGGTCAGGCGTTAGATGTCAGTCAAATTTTGAAGTTTGGTGAGAATCGGATAAAAATTGTGGATTTGTATAAAGGACATACAGACAGATAAACACACACACACATACATCTTGCCTTTTATATATATATTATCGATTTTCTGCACTACTGTAAGAATTGCAACCTTGAAATTTCTGAATGTCGTTTCTTGTGTCTTTGTCTATGAGTGTATCAAATTTGATTAAAATTGGACCACTCCTTCTATAACCCGATTTTTTCGATTATCGATTTTCGAAATTTATCGGAGGTACCTCGACACAAAACCAAGCTAAGAACATTCGCAGACGCTTATAGTACAACTGTGTAAATTTTCAAGAAAATCGGTTCAGCCGTTTCAGAGTCTATAGGTAACGGACACACACACAAACAGACACACACACAAACACACACAGAGACAAAGTTCCATTTATAAAATAAGTTTAGATATCCTGAAATCTACACTTTTGAATAATTCTTTCGTCTGTGTCTGTGATTTCACCATTTTTTTGAAAAAATGCCAATGGTTTAATTTTATACATCGCTACAACGAACGTTTCTATCTAAATCTATTACCAACAAAAGTTTTTAAATTCCTATTTCTTTGCCGCTTATGTTGTCTCCCCCAACTCTTTCCTCTTCCCCCTGTACACTTCCCACTTTTGCTCGCTTTCTTTCAACTGTGTGCATTTTCTCACTTCTTCCTTTCTGTTAAGTCTAGACGACGTGTCACCAATTTTTCTATATGCTTATATTTTACCTGCCTAAATTTTAGATCTATTTCTCCTCGAGCCGTCATTCATTGGTTTCTTTCGTCATGTCTCTTTAGATCTTTCTCTCGTTTTCCTCTTCTGTTTTTTTTTATTTCCTTGTGACCTTCCACCTTTTTTTTTTTCATTCTTCCTTCTGGTTTCTCATCTTACCTATCTCCTTTACCTATCCCCTAAAAAAAAACATTGCCAATAAAAGGAAGTGAATTTTCAACGCTTTTCGAAAATAACGTTTACTACCCGATGAGCCACTGTCCTTACAATATCGAAATAAAATGTACACTTTTTAGTAGATTGTAATTTATACATGTTCTGAACTATAATTTATAATAAACTAGCAGTATAGCCCGGCGTTACTCGGGAGTAATGAAAGCTTTAAAACTAATCCATTGTCTTGGAGCTCAGACTCTTTGGACGTTGGCACGAAAGACTAAAAAGGATTAGTTATTTCCGGTTAAAGCGAAACCATAGACTGACAGAAAAATGAATGGATGTAAGTTAAATTTTGATTTCCTGGCATCGATATCAAATAATGTTTTTTCGTCGTAAACTGAAATTTGAAGGCTAAATAAGTCCTCTGAGTAAATGGTATCATGGCTGAGACTAAGAACTACAATTGTACCAACTTAGAGCCAAACTCGAAGCAAAAACTAAAATAAAAGGGCTGAAAAAATACAGACATACAGGCAGATAAACAGACACACACACATACATCTTGCCTTATATATATATATATATATATATATATATATATATATATATATATTATCGATTTTTTGCACTACTGTAAGAACTGCCACCTTGAATTTTTTTAATATCGTTTCTTATGTCTTTGTCTATGAGTGTATCAAATTTGATTAAAATCGGACCACTCCATCTATAACCCGATTTTTTCGATTATCGATTTTCGAAATTTATCTGAGGTACCTAGCTAAGAACACTCAGACGCTTATAGTACAACTGTGTAAATTTTCAAGAAAATCAGTTCAGCCGTTTACGAAACATTTACGAACATTTACGAAATGGATTAACTCCGACGTATTTTTAATTAATTTGTTTAAACAATATTTTAATGGATACTCGTATTTCAGTAAATGCTGTTTTGTTTTAGTTGTTTTAATAGTATTAACATTATTTGGACTATTGTCCTCATCTTTGTTGCCATTTGCACGACGTTTATGCCGTTATACGCTTCGGCCTTCTTCAGGTGCTATGAATTTCGAAACAAACCCTTTGTTACGATCACTGGGTATATGAACTCCATTTCTTGCGGGACGTCTCGAATGGAAGTCATAAGTTATCTCCCTCTAACCCTGCAAGTTATTTGTTCACGACAGCTGTAGCCTCGCATTGAACTCACAAGTCTAGGAGTCAAGTCAGGAACTAACATCTATATCCACTGGGCGATGTGTCCTTAAGGACATATGGCCCAGTGGATATAGACGTTGTGGTGATGGGAAAAGAAACAAGTTGTCAAGTAGGAATTATAAGTACATGAAAAAGAAAACATCTCGTATGAATAAATTACATTACGCAATAAATATTGTAACTTATAGGCTACAAATTCTATATCATCTAAGAATTGACTCAAACGAAAAACTAAAATTGCATACCCCCAAAATTGGATCAAAACGACCAAAAAAAAAAAAAAACCAGACCAACGCAAATTTTACAAGTCAGTGTGAAAGTTAAAACTCTACACTCTGACTGAATAGGAAATAGCAAATTGATCTCTGATCCTGGCCAATTTTTTTTAACACCTAGAAAATGGGTATGTGGTTTCAATCCAGTCACGTGTTAAATTTCACTACTTAAACCACGTCGCTTGACCGGTCAAGTCAGTCCGACATGGGAGCAAATCTAGAAGACCTCGTCGCAATGTAACTAAAGAAAATTTAATTTGTTGACCGGGTCGTAAGGCCGCGTCACAAAATCGTTTTACCTCTTCTTCCAATTTTTCTTTCTTTGTCTTTACCCACCCACACTTCAAAGAAAACAACCACATCAAGATACTTCAACTGACTTCGATAAGTACAATCTCCTTTATTGCCTGACTTTCCTTTTCAATTTTTCTCTGGCCATAAAAAGGAAAAGAACACAGACTTTTATTAGCAACCTTTTTAATCTTTTTACATACACACATTCTACTACTATCAACAATGAATTCTGAATTTCTGTGGAACATTTAAATACTTACATTTCTCTTTGAACAATTAACTACATGCATTTTCTCTATGAACATTTTATTTTTCCTCTTACAATATTGTTATTCCGTTAATACAAATTTTGCTTTAATGTAAAAACGAAATATTTTATCCTTCCACACTTCAACATCCAACCTTCAACTTTCTGATGTTTTAAATTGTGGGAACTTCAGTTGTGTTTGGCACAAGGCCAATGTGGCAGACAGGAGGATTGATATTATGTAGAAGTTCAACACTCTTTCTTTTTTGTTGCTTCAAGACTCCTCTTCATCTGTGAAGAAATTATCCATCATTCATTGTCATATAGTAAGATTGATATTACGTCGCAGTTTAACTCTCATTTCTTTGTTTCTGTTGCTTTATTTTTTTCATCTGTGAGGAAATTGTCCATCATTTATTGCCATTATATGATACAAACCTATATCATCTAACAACACAAACAAAAAAGTAAAATTGCACACCCACAAAATGGATAAAAAAGACTAAAAATATTTTGGAAAAACCCAGGCCAAGGCATATTTCACAAGTCACTGTGAAAAAGTAAGATTCTGGATTCTGATTGGATAGGAAATAGCAAATTGATCTATGACCGCAGTCAATTTTTCTTAACACCTAGAAAATGGGTATGTGGTTTCGATCCAGTCGCGTGATAAACCATGTTAGTTGACCAGTCAAATCAGTCTGACATAAGAGCGAATTTAAGAAACCTCGTCGAAATGTGATTATAGAAAATTTAATTTGCCGACCCGGACGTAAGGGCGTGTCACATATTCTTTTTACCTCTCCTTCCAATTTACCTTTCTTTGTCTTCACTCACACACCGTCAAAGAAAACAACAACAATAAGATACTTCAACTGACTTCGATGAGTACAATCTCCTTTATTGCTTGACTTTCCACTTCACATTTTCTCCGCCCATAGAAAAAGAAAAGAACACAGGTATTTTATTAGCAACCTTTTTTAATCTTTTTACATACACGCATTCTGCTACTAAGAACTATGAACTATGAATTTCTGTGGAACATTTAAATACTTACATTTCTATTTGAACAATTAACTACATGCATTTTCTCTATGAACATTTTATTTTTCCTCTTACAATATTGTTATTCCGTTAATACAAATTTTACTTTAATGTACCAACGAAATATTTTACCCTTCCACATTTCAACATCCAACCTTCAACCTTCTAATGTTTTTAATTGTGGAGATTTCAGCTGTGTTTGGCACAAGGCCAATTTGAAAAGCATCAGCGAAGCTGCTACAAACTGAAGATGAGAAACGTATTGGGTTTACTTCAAAAGAAACAGGGTGTAGTCGAGAGCTTTAAATCTTCATTACTGACACTGATGTTGCGGATGATATGACATTGTTATTGAAAACTGGTGAGCCGTCTGATCCTTCCAACTATTAGCTTATTAGCCATCTACAAATTTTTTGGGAAACTCCTAGTGACCCTAATCAATGCTGAATTGGTTTATCAGCTCTCAACACAGGGTCTTTTCTCAGACAGGCAATACGGCTTTTGTTTTTTCAGGTCAAGTACTGATGTATCTATCTATCTAAACTTATTTGTAAATGGAACTTTGCCTCTGTGTGCATATGTGTGTGTGTCCGTTACATATACACACCGAAACAGCTGAACCGAATTTCTTGAAAATTTACACAGTTGTACTATAAGCCTCTGCGAGTGTTCTTAGCTAGGATTTGTGTCGAGGTACACGAGATAAATATTGAAAATCGATAAAAAAAATCGGGTTATAGAAGGAGTGGTCCAATTTTAATCAAATTTGATACACTCATAGGCAAAGACATAAGAAACGATATCAAGAAGTTTCAAGGTTGCAGTTCGTACAATAGTGCAGAAAATTGATAATATATATATATATAAAGCAAGATGTTTGTGTGTGTGTGCCTGTATGTCTGTAATTTTTTCAGCCCTTTTATTTTAGTTTTTGCTTTGGGTTTGGCTCTAAATAAGTATAATTGTAGTTTTTAGTCTCAGCCATGATACTATTTACTCAGAGGACTTATTTAGCCTTCAAAATTCAGTTTACGACGAAAAAACATATTTGATATCGATAGCAGGAAATGAAAATTTGACTTACATCCATTCATTTTTCTTTCAATCTATGGTTTCGCTTTAACTGGAAACAACTATTATTTTTTAGTCTTTCGTGCCAACGTCCAAAGAGTCTGAGCTCCAGGACCATGGATTAGTTTTAAAGTTTTCATTACACCCGAGATTGATGTTAACTGTGAAAATAGTTTGTCGTGCTCTAGATAAAAATGGCAAGATCTGGGCATTTTGAAAGCCTTTGACAGAATCTGGCAAACTAGACTTCTCCAAAGCTGGAAAGGTCTCTGAACACATTTTTGAGCTGATCCAGTCCTTCTTATCAGATTATGAAATCAGATTATGTTTCCTGAACAGCCAATAATCTGCATCCTTTTTTGAGTAATGTGGCTGTCCCCCAGGTCCCACAGGTCCCCAAGTCCCCATCCTTGGTCCCATGCTGTTTTTAATTTTTATCAATGATCTTATTTGAAGGAATAAATGGTATGGCGAAGAACACATTCCAGAAGCTGAGTAAAGTATTAAGAGACAGGAAAATTTTGCTAGAAACAAAGAAAAGAGTACTGGCTTGATATGGGATATCATTTCTTCAATATGGCAAAAAATGCTGGACAATATCATGGAAGATGAAGGAAAAACTTGAAGCAACTGAAATATGGTTCTACAGAAGGATGCCGCGGATATCATGGATCGAGCATGTGAGCAATGAGGAGGTTTCGAAAAGGATGCAAACGAAAAGGTAATCAATATTAAACATCAGGAAGAGACAGCTTAAGTTCCTGGGGCATGCAATGAGGAAGGAGGGCTTGGAGAACCTGATACTATAGAGGGAAAAAGAGACAGGAGAAAGCAGCCGATAACACATTTGAACGATTTGATCAGGTAGATAACGGAACGAGGGTTGCGTGGTATAATATGAGAAAGCGTGCTAAGAGCCACCTGGGATAGGGAGACGTGGAAAACATGATCGTTTACGTCCTGAAAGGACAGGGCACATAAAAGAAAAATATATATGCCAAATGTTTATAAGAAATTATGATGTGGGTATAAAATGAGGGATCAATTCTGTATTATAATCAATATATAAACTGATCCCTCATTTTGTTTACATGCTAGTTTCTATACATTTATATTTTAGATTTATAGGTTTGAGCTAGTGGATGGCAGAGCAGGGTTTGGGTGGTGTAACAGGAGAAAGCAAGCTAAGAGCCACCAGGGATAAGGAGATGTGGAAAGCCATGATCGCCTATGTCCTGAAAGGACAGGGCACATAAAAGAAGAATGTATATGCCAACTGTTTATTAGAAATTATAATGTGGGTATAAAATGGGGGATCAATTCTATATTATAATCAATATATAAACTGATCCCTTATTTTGTGGTCATGCTAGATTCTATACATTTATATTCTAAATTCATGGGCTTGAGCTAGTGGATGACGGAGACGAGGGTTGCGTGGTGTAACAGGAGAAAGCGTGCTAAGAGTCACCAGGGATAGGGAGATGTAGAAAGCCATGATCGCCTACGTCCTGAAAGAACAGGGCACATAAAAGAAGAAGATACTTGAATGTCTAATGAATTTGTCACCAGGTTGTGTAAAATAATTTCCATTCTTTCGACTGGTGACCAGCAAGATAAGGAACTGTCAATTAGAAGAATTACGAATAACAACCAAATAGAGATAATATATAATATAATTGTCTCGTAATAAACTCTACTGCAGCACACGCTGAACGCAATAAAAATTAAATCAAAATTGAATTTTTGTCTTTTATTGAAACAGAATATCATGTGATATTTAAATCAAGTGGGCGACATTGTTATTTATCGGAGATAAAGGCTGGAGTCTGAAGAAAAATATACGTTCGAATGGCAAAGATATGGAGAGGAGTATCAAAAATATGTACCATCTGGAAGCTAAAATTAAAAAAAAAATGCTTTAAGCGACTAGAATATTGACCCGTAGATTTTGGTGACATCGTCGTTGTAAGGACACGACCTTACCAAAAAATGAGTACTTGGACTCAGTGAAAATCGGGAAACCAATAACAGAGCAAAATTTAAAAATAAAAAATGGATTAGATATCTCTAGACATGAACAGTGAGAACATGACCTATCTATCCCGTAGATCAAATAAAGTGTTCAGTTCGAAATTCTCTTGTTACCCGGATCGACATACGCCTGATGAAGACCGAAACGTTGTAATAACAACAACAAAGACAAGGACAATAATCCGAATGTCAATAATACATACAACCAGCGATTGCTTCTTCTTCTATGTGCGTTGTCCTTTCAGGACGTTGGCGATCATGGCCTTCCACGTCTTCCTATCCCTGATGGCTCTTAGCACGCTTCCTCCCGTAATATCTGGCAACCCCCGTCCTGTCATCCACCTGCTCAGGCCCTTTAAATATGTGATCCGTTGCTTTCCGCTGTCTGTTTTCCCCTCTATCTTGCCTGTTAGTATCAGGTTCTCCAAGCCCTCCTTCCTCATTGCATTTCTTATTAACTTCAGTTGTCGCTTCCTGATGCTAATATTAATTTCTTTTTCGTTTCCAACACCTCATCATTGCTCATATGCTCGGTCCATGATATCCGCAGCATCCTTCTGTAAAACCATATTTCAGTTGCTTCAAGTTTTTCCTTCATATTTGAAGATATCGTCCAACATTCACTGCCATTTTGAAGAACTGACATCTCATAACAATCTAGTACCTTCTTCTTTGTTTCGACTCGGAATGACAAATCGGGAAGCAGTTCGAATTCCATTTGAATTCATTGCATTCACTTATGTACAAATGCTCTTGGGAAAGGTATTAATCTGTCTTTTCCCTCCAGTTATGGGTCAAATATTAAAACAGACAGCGTTCTAAAGCCTCGTCTGGCAACCGCAGAAAGCAATGTCAACCGACTGCGGGATGATCTTCTGCCCAGTCAGTCATGTCTATTTCGAAACATGATCGCCCACGTGTGTATCACGTATGGCACTTAACTAACTGACTGAATATAATAGTTGTAATCATGATTAAGGCTTCTACTAATCATAAAGTGGGGGTTCATTTTTCTATTGTTATAAAGTAATAAACTGATCCCTCACTAATTACTACGTAATAATATAACACATCGCTTCTCCCTCCGGCTATGAGTCAAATAACAAGACATATTGGGTCTTATAGCCTTGGCTAGCAACCAATCAACCGCAGAAAGCAATGGCAACATACTGCGCGATAATCTTCTGCCTTGTCAGTGATGTCTCTTTCAAGACATAATCGCCCAAAGCGTGTATCACGTATGACACTTAAATGACTGACTGACTGACTGACTGGCTTTACATTTTCAGAAGTGGATGGTATGTGCTCTATAATGATTCGCATCTCAGAACTAGAAATCTGCAGACGGAGTTTGAATTCCAGTTGAGTTTGTTCTATTCACTCTTGCGCAATTAGCGTTAGAAAATGTATGGAGAAAACACTTCCCCATATATAGTTATGGGTTAAGTAGCCGAGAAGACTGAAAATTAGGCTAAACAAATCTTACAATGCAAACATATAAAAAAAATAATCATTTTCAAGGTTGTTGATTCAAAAAGTTAGCCTGACGACAATGATCTTGATTAATGTCATCACACTTGGCCTTGTGTCAAACTAAGCTTCATTAAATAAATACTGAGATAAATTAATCGAATGAAAATGCCAGTAACATTCCTTCAACAACAGAACGCAGATAAACTATTTTTCTGCGAAATGGTTTATCACAAATTGGAGAAACAGGTGTTTTGCCGTCGGGATTCCTCATTGAATAATTGTGAGCTCAAAAGGACAATTATCATTGCTTGAATAGATTATCTGATGATTTCAGTTTAAAAAATGTATATTTTAATATGAATCGTTTCAAAGAGAAGTACATAAATAAATAAACATGAAGTTGCAACACTATGAGAATATCAAATTCGATAAGATATTTTCGATTAGAAAAAAGCTCGTTGCAATTTTTTTTTCATTTTATTTTGTCTTGGTTCGGTCGTTTCGACCTGTGTTTTGATTCCGTTTGTCTTTCTCTTGTATTTGCATTTCCAATAGCGGTTGGTTACGTCTTGATTTTTTTTTTATCGTACAATTACTTGTATTTGATCCGTTTTCTTTCTATTGTTTTATCATAATTGCAATTTGTTTGTTATTATTTATCTTTTCTTTGTTGTGTAGCTTTTTTAAAAACATATTACCCCTAAATAAGGCAGTAAAGCCACTAAGACATAACCGGTTACTTCGTGTAAAAAAATAAGAAGTCAGAAACATTACTAGATTGAGGCCAGACAGTTATGTGCCACGCTTTGGCGATCATGTCTCGAAAGAGACATGACTGACTAGGCAGAAAATTATCCCGCAGTAGGTTGCCATTGCTTTCTGTTGTAGACTGGTTGACAGCCAAGGCTACAGATCTTAATCCGTCCTGTGATTTGACTCATAACAAGAGGGAGAAGAGATGTATTATATTATTACGCAGTAATTAGTGGGAGATCAGTTTGTCACTTAATAACAGTAGAAAATCGATCCCCACTTTATGACAACTAGAAGCCTTAATCATGATTCCAACTATTATATTCAGTCAGTCAGTTAAGTGCCATACGTGATACACGCTTGGGCGATCATGTCTCAAAAGAGACATGACTGACTGGGCAGAAGATTATCCCGCAGTAGGTTGTCATTGCTTTCTGAATAGACTGGTTGCCGACCAAGGCTATAGAACCCAGTCTGTACTGCTATTTGACTCATAGCTAGAGGGGGAAGAAATGTATTATATTATTATGTAGTAATTAGTGGGGGATCGGTTTCCTATTGTTATGAAGTAATAAACTGATCCCCCACTTTATGAACAGTAGAAGCCTTAATCATTATTCCAACTATTATATTCAGTCAGTCAGTTAAGTGCCATACGTGATACACGCTTGTGCGATCATGTCTCAAAAGAGACATGACTGACTAGGCAGAAGATTATCCCGCAGTAGCTTTCAGCGGTAGACTTGTTGCCGGCCAAGTCTATAGAACCCAATCTGTTCTGTTATTTAATCCATAAATGGAAGGAAGAGACGGATTAATACTTTCCCGAGGGTATTTGCGCGTAAGTGAATGCAAGGAATTCAACTGGAGTCCGAACTCGGTTCCGAGCCGATATACATTGCACCACAACGCACATACCAATGAAAGAGTAATGAGATAACTCTGACTCCGAATTTAAATTTTTGGAGATTAATGCTATCCGAAAAGCATAGAGCCGGAAATGAGTTCCACAAGCGAGAAGTGCGCGAGAAAAGAAACTATTAGCATAGAACTTACGCCTAGCCATCTAAGGTGTAAATGGATGGTAACTCGACGCCAGTCTAGCATTGCACTTACATTCAAAAAGTTTAGGTATTAGAGAGAAGAGCTCATCTGAACAATTACCAAAAATGTATCTTTTCAAAGGCACAGATTGGCAGTGTTAAGGCGGTGTGTAAGCGACTGAAGCCGAGTCAATAGACCAGGACCAACAATATTGCTGCTTCTTCTTTGGATCTTTATAAGGGGATCAAGGTAAATAAGAGTGACAGCGGACAATATACAGCAGCAATATTCTGAGCATGGCTGGTAGACTTATGAATATGTAGGATTGACGTTGGATAGAAGAGTTTTACGTTACAATGAACCGACTTTCTTAGTAGCTTATCCTAGCACTGGATTCAATATAGACATTACGTTTCATTTTAGCCGGATGTTTTGTTTTGTTGCTTCTTATTAGTGTCTCACGTTTAAACTCATATATTTCTGGTCTTGTTGATCTACTTGCATTGTATTGTCTGGCCTAATATCGATTTACTGACCTTCGTGCGGATACCATTCTATGTCACTAGACGATTTTTATTGATTTTCGTTCCTGTCATATCGTCTTTGGTATCGCTCGGTTTCGTTTTATTGCTTGCACCATATTGTGTCGATGGATCTAGTTCTTCTATCTCACGTTATCTGGTTTCGTTTTATTGCTCTTTCTGCTTGCTCGATATTGTGTCGTTGGATCTAGTTCTTCTATATCATGTTATCTGGTTTCGTTTTATTGTTCTTCCTGCTTGTACCATATTGCGCTATTTGATCTAATCACTCTATCTCAAGTTATCTGGTTTCGTTTTATTGCCCAACTGCTTGCACCATATTGTATCGTTTGATCTAGTCCCTCTATCTCACGTTATCTGGTTTCGTTTTATTGCTCTTTATCTTTGCTTCATATCGTGTCGTTTGATATATTCCCTCTATCTCACGTTATCTGGTTTCGTTTTATTGCTCTCTCTGCTTGCACCATATTGTGTCGTTTTATCTAGCCCTTATATCTCACGTTATTTGTTTTCGTTTTATTGCACTTTCTGCTCGTAACATATTGTGTTGTTTGATCTAGTCTCTCCATTTCATGTTATCTTTCCTCATTTGCTGTTTTTATGTTAAGTTTGTTGCCGGTATAAACTTTTTTCATGAAATTTTATAAGCTTCTGGTACATTTGTCCCGCTAACAATTTTTGCTGTAAGTCCAAAGAAAAATACGACGTAGAATTTGAACAAGAAAATATTAACAAATTTATTGTCATGACATTTTCTAAAAGAAAAGATGAGAACTAAATAAAAATATATAAAGTTTAAAGCAAATTTCCGCGTCAGAAGTTGATTTTCACAGGCTGCGTGAGATTTGAGACTCGCTCTTTTTCTCAGTAAACTTTATAGCTAAAAGAATAGGTATTTTTTCTCTGAAAGGTCATTGAACAAAAGAGCGAAAAACAGGCCGTGTGTAATTATCGTCAGGAGGCGGTAATTCACAAATCTCACCGCCTGTGTTTATCATCAGGGTGTGCAGTTTCGCTTCTGTTTCCTTTTTTTGGCTTACATTTTATTATCCATTTTCTTTTGTATTATATTCTATATCAATTTGTTTTGTCTAGCCTTTTACTGCGTCACTTTGTTTCGTCTGGTATTTTGTTTTAGTTACTTTATTTAATTGGAGTAGATAGACTAAACTATCGCCCGGTTCACATTCCACCTACGTCTAATGAACAGGTGAAGAGGCTCATCCCTTGTTTCCTGTTTAGGATGCGGTTTCCGGTTTTCTCTTTTCCAATCTTATCACTGTTTTTCTTTTTTTTTTGTTTTTTTCAATTGGAGTAGATAGACTAAACTATCGCCCGGTTCACACTCCACCCATTTCTATTGAACAGGTGAAGAGGCTCATCCCTTGTTTCCTGTTTATGATGCGGTTTCCGGTTTTTTTCTTTTCCAATCTTTTCACTCTTTATTTTTTTTTCAATTGGAGTAGATAGACTAAACTATCGCCCGGTTCACACTCCACCCACGTCTATTGAACAGGTGAAGAGGCTCATCCCTTGTTTCCTGTTTATGATGCGGTTTCCGGTTTTTTTCTTTTCCAATCTTTTCACTCTTTATTTTTTTTTCAATTGGAGTAGATAGACTAAACTATCGCCCGGTTCACACTCCACCCACGTCTATTGAACAGGTGAAGAGGCTCATCCCTTGTTTCCTGTTTAGGATGCGGTTTCCGGTTTTTCTCTTTTCCAATCTTCTCACTCTTTATTTTTTTTTCAATTGGAGTAGATAGACTAAACTATCGCCCGGTTCACACTCCACCCACGTCTATTGAACAGGTGAAGAGGCTCATCCCTTGTTCCCTGTTTAGGATGCGGTTTCCGGTTTTCTCTTTTCCAATCTTTTCACTCCTATGTAGCCCCCTGCACATCAGTGGTGTTACCGCCTTGCTCGGGGTGATGTGATTAAAAAAAAAAAAATTCCTGTTGTTCTATTGTATTGTCTAATTTTTTTTTACTTATCTACCGTAAATGATTTTTTTTAACTGTTGTATTGTTTCATTTTTTATGTGTATATTTCTAAGAAAAAATAAATGCTTAGAATTCATATTTGCTGAGATTGTTATGTCGATACTAACAACACTATTTTTCAGTTATCAAACCTATACACATTATATCAAAAATTGTCTTGTTCGTGTATTAGTTAATCACCTGCATTTTTTTCTTTTAAAATTCAGAAAAAAAAAAATCTTTATCAGCGGCGCTGTCTGGTTTTAATGAGAAAAAAATTATTTCTATTATAATATATTAGCGGAACCCGTGGAATTTCCACGGAAGAATAATTATGATTTCATGGAAAAATTTTACTTTGTCATACTACAAATGATAGCAACGTCTTCAAATATGACGTTATTGGATAATAAAATAACGAAAACACAGAGTGCAATTTTATTAAAATATCTATAAAAGTAATGTCCATAGAAGCTACTTTACTGTAATCTTATATTACTAGCGAAACCCGTGGAATTTCCACGGAAGGACAATTATGATATACTGGAAAAATTTTACTTCTGTCATACTACAAATGATAGTAACGTCTTCAAACATAAAGGTATTGGATAATAAAATAACGATAACACAGAGTGCAATTTTATTAAAATATCTATAAAAGTAATGTTCATAGAAGCTACTTTACTGTAATCTTATATTGAGCGGCGTATACACAGACTATAACCAAAATACTGCATCCTATTTTGTGAGAGATTTTGAAAGAAATTTTTTTTCGTTTTACTACTGAAAAATCATGCCTCTTTTGTCCTTTGTAAACAGAAAAGACCAACTGAGTAATGGCCAAGGGTGTAGAGGCTAGAATTTCGTTATTAGGTCGCCACATACGACAACAAACCTACCTATTTTTACTTCATTGTACAGTACACACACATATACACACACAATTACTGCTACATCCACCAACTTAAGGTGCTACTGATACGGTAATGCTACAGGCTCTCACCTCCTACTCTCTCAGTCTTTACTACTCTTCGGTTTGGCAAAGGTGAGAGAAAGGCTGAGGAGAGTAGCGTTTATAGATTATAAAAAGATAGAGGGGAAGGAAAAGCTCGTGTAGAGAGTAAGAGTGCTATCTTTCTTCAGTGGCGTCACGAACGGATGAACTAACTAAGGAAGGAACAAGCAGAATTATTATATATATATATATATTGTTATGTCGTGAGTAAGAATAAATAACTCAACAACAGGAATAGGTTAATTGTTATATTCCGTGAAAATAGTATTTACAAAGGTTATTAGTATCCAATACAAGAATAAAGGTTAATCGTCTCAACCGTCGTAAGACGTAGTATGAGCAATGGGTACTTCCGGGTCGTCACCGGAAGTCTACGACTGACTTGTCGATCGGCTGCGCGGCACACTCTCCGTCTACGTAGATGCCACCATTACTTTACATAGTAATGGAATAGTCCATTATAGCCGAATAGGCGCGGGCGTCCCAACATACATAGATACATACATATATATATATATATATATATATAATTATGTGAAGGAAGGACAATAAGAAATTTGCTGTTCCTTAACGTATATTTTTGATTTTGCAGTGCTTAATGCAAAAGAAGAGCTAGACATTAATGTAATGTAATTAATTTAACATTTTCCCGACGCAGGATTTCATATATTTCAGAATCATATTTTTACTCCGACTCCATCTTTAAGCAATCATTTTTGCGGTGACTAACGAAAAAAAATTTTTTTTTAGTGATTGCTTGAATATAGAGTCTTAGTACAGATATGATTCCGAAACATGGGAAATTCTGTGTTTCGAAAATGTTAGATTAATTACATTTGAATTATATATATATATATATATATATATCCCGCCTGTAAAGTTCATAGAAAGAGTGACAATAGTTTGTCAGCGTTGGCTTTGTCCATTTCATTTACTACAAGCGATGAAAACCCTTAACTCTTTTTGCTCTGTATTTTTTTAAAATAATTATTTTTTTTTTAATCATATCACCCCACGCAAGGTGAAAACGCCACTGATGCACAGGGTGCTACGTAAGAGTGAAAAGATTGGAAAAGAGAAAAACCGGAAACCACATCCTAAACAGGAAACAAGGGATGAGCCTCTTCACCTATTCAATAGATGTGGGTGGAGTGTGAACCGGGCGATAGTTTAGTCTATCTACTCCAATTGAAAAAAAAATAAAGAGTGAAAAGATTGGAAAAGAGAAAAACCGGAAACCACATCCTAAACAGGGAACAAGGGATGAGCCTCTTCACCTGTTCAATAGACGTGGGTGGAGTGTGAACCGGGCGATAGTTTAGTCTATCTACTCCAATTGAAAAAATAAAATAAAATAAAAAAAGAGAGTGAAAAGATTGGAAAAGAGAAAAACTGGAAACCACATCCTAAACAGGAGACAAGGGATGGTCCTCTTCACCTGTTCAATAGACGTATATATAATAAATATTCTTTATAGACATTAAAAGAACTATTTTTTGTAATCATTAAAAATGTTTACAAAATAATTGTACTGAACGTTATTAATTTTTATAAAAATCATTAGTGAATATATATATATATATATATATATAGGAGAGTTTTGTAATTTGCTTGAAGCATTGTGTATATAAGGTGTATGGGTAGGTATTAGACGGCTATCACAATTCTTTTAGTATAATAAAGGAAGGTAAAGAAGGTGTTGGATATAACCTATTTATTATCTATTAATAATTCGAGATCATAATCTCATCTTCAGAATGATAGGAGAGATTAGTTGCAAGTTGTTCGCCGCTGGACCGTACCTTTAAAGGGTTTATTTGTTCCGGTAATTTTAGGAAGTTACATGTGATGCAACTCCTGTTTGAAGCTACTTTCTTTAGGGCCATGTTGTAATGTATTATATTTTCATTGACTATTTTCTATTAGATGATAATTTGTTAATTCTAGCATTTACGATGGTAGGGATTTGTTTAATTATTTGTTTGGGTGGTTAGAGTAAACATATATGTAGGTTGGGGTTTCATTATTTTTTTAGTAAGGTTTAAATGTATTGTTCGACAAATTTAAAGTAGCATCTAAGAAATTGACTATTTTTAAATTAGTGGAATTTTCTATTTTAAATCGAAGCCATGTAAAGGCCCTAATTACACTCTTTTCTACCCGAAATGATAGCGGACCATTACTATTAGAGATAATGATGAGTCCGTCATCTCTGTATAGATCTATTTGTTTGGAGTCCACTATCTTACTAAATATATAAATTTCTATCAAAGCTGCGATTCGGATGGAATCAAATGCACCCATGGGGACATCAAAGTTATCACAGTAGTTCTTTATCCACGTAGAATTATTATTGGATAATATAGATGTTCTAGATGCCAATATAATTTTTGGTTCTTTGTCGGTAATTTTTACAAAGTTCTTTGCGAGCTGTAAAGCATTTAACATTAGATTTTTTTTTATGGATGGGTAGAAATCCATAATGTCGAACTGAATGATGGTTGTCTTATCTTTGAATTGAATGCTCTTAAACCATTTAATAGTATCTGCAAAATCTTTCCACAGATTTTGTATTTGGTCAGTTATGTTTCTAATCATGTTTTTAAATATTAATCCTAGTTCTGTTTTTGAAATGGATGTGCGTTATGGTCCAGTGGATATCGACTCGGAACGAACAATTGGAGAGCCGAGTTCGAATTCCAGTTGAATTCGTTGCAATCATATACGCGCAAATACCCTTGGGAAAGGTATTAATCCGTCTATTCCTTCCAGTTATGGTTTAAATAATAGGACAGATTGGGTTCTATAGCCTTAGTTGGCAACCAGTCTACCGCAGAAAGCAATGGCAACCTACTGCGGGATAATCTTCTGTCCAGTCAGTCATGTCTCTTTCGAGACATGATCGCTCAAGCGTGTATCACGTATGGCACTTAACTGACTGAGTGTTTTTGTTTTGCTTAATAAATATCGTTTAAAGTTTGTTATCGAATTTGGGTTTATGGTCTTTAAAAAGTAAATTAGCATTTTTCAGGTGAATTTTTTCCATTCAGTTTTCAATCTTAAGCATCTACGTTGATCTTGGATACAGCTTCATGGTCTTTATTCACTTTATAAGTACTGGTAATTTTTCTTGTGATAAGTTGTTGGTAGTTGTTCATTTCTGTTGAAATGAGCTACTTTAGCTCATTTAAATGAATTATAATTTATAACCAATTTAAATGACGGGTTGAGTTTTCCTTTATAAATAACTAAGCATATATATATATTCCTCCTGTCACAATCATAGATAGATAGACAATATCGAGCAAGCCTCGGCTTAGTTCATTCTCTTCACTATCAGTTGTTAATACTTTACTGCCAGCTACTTTACTCGTAATGATTCTGCATATTTACGACCAGTAATGAAAGCACTTGCAACATTTTTGCTCTTTCACCATGCTGCTTTATTATTTTGTTCTTTTGCAATAATTACGATGTCGAGTAGTGAAGAATAAACACACACACACACACACACACACACACACACACACACACACACATATATATATATATATATATAAAGGAAAACTCAAGTTATTTAAATTGGATATAAATTATAATTCATTTAAATTACTGGTAATTTTTCTTGTGATAAGTTGTTGGTAGCGAGAGGGATTGACTTTATAGGTCTAAATATGTTCCTGGACTTATCCGCCCTGATCCATAAATCCTGGGATTTCATAATTTCTTTAATATCTTGATTTACTCTGTAGAAGAATTTATTCGACGATTTCCTAAATTTGATTTTCTTCACTAAGTTGAACATAACTTTTTCGAAGTGTTCTAGTAGCTTGTTGTTGGGGGGTATTCTTTGGGATTTCAGATGGTAATGTTCATTTGTGTTATCAGGTTTATCACACGTGTTTAGGTATAAGTGTGTCTTCCATCGTAGCCTCTTTAAGAAATCAATAATTTTCTCTATAAGGGATCGGGTAAAAGAATGCAGAGAAGGATAGGGGATATTTTAAGTGAATATTCAGGGGAAAATTTATCCATTTGTGAGGTAATATCCGTGCGTAAAAAACAGTTTTCCAGAAGGTGAATATTCCTGGGAGAGCTCAACTTAAGTTTATAAGGGACAATATAAAAAGAAAAAAGAAAAAGAGCAGAAAAAAGAATTAATAGATATACGTTAAAAAGTTGTTTAGATATATACACATATGTATAGATGTGTGCATGGATCCGCCCCTCATAAATGTAGGAGGGGGGGAATTATTATGTCTAGTAGTGAAGAATATATATATATATTAGTCGTCCACATACAAGCCTGTTTTGCTGTATCAGCGCTCATTAGTGTGGTTAGACACATCCACTTGCTTCTAGGCCGGGATCGAAGCTCGACCGATTTGGTGTCAGCCGTAGTCGCTACTCCCTAAGCCATCGACGCATGGAATCAGAGACGGGAGATTTTAAGGTGTTATATATAAGCAGTGTATACACAAGCCAGTCACCGAAAGAACTCTTCATTTCTGAAGAGTCACGCTTATAGCAGAAGTGGAAACTTTTTTTTAAATTTTCTTCTCCAGAGAGCTCAATCATAATGAGAGCATAATATATTAGTCATCCACATACAAGCCTGTTTCGCTGTATCACAGCTCATCAGTGTGGCTAGACACATCCACATGATTCTGGCCGGGATCGAAACTCGACCGATTTGGTGTCAGTCGGAGTCGTATATATATATATATATATATATATATATATATATATATATAGTCGGAGTCGTATATATATATATATATATATATATATATATATATATATAAAATAAAATAAATTTCGAAAGTTCAAAAGCGTTGAATGATCATTTCAACATGAAATCCCTAAGAGAGATTTCCTAAAAGAAATATCACTTAGGGATTTCATGTTAAAAGGATCATTCAAAGCTTTTGAAATTTCGAGATTTATTTTAAGTTTATAATTGGCTCTTTACATATATATATATATATATATATATAAATATATTCTAAACATATACTGTTAAATATAAAAGACAATGAATGTCTATTATGTTTATACATGAGCCGTTCTAAACGTCGTATTTTTGCTTTGAAAATAAAGACAAAAATTCTCCAACATTTGGATAATTTTTCTATCACGCGGTGTGACGTCATAGAACCGCATTGCCAATTTGAGAACTGCGTTTGTTATTTTTGGTAACTATTAAGCTTTATGTCAACACAAAATCAAATCGTCGGTGATGGTGGATGTTATTGTGTTACCGTCTTGGTGACTTCTCTGAATATGGCTCATGAGAGCCGAAAGCTTAGAACCAAATTAATAAAAAATTATACAAATTTTGAGGATTTTCGTCTTTATTTTCAACTAAAATTAAAGCCAAAATACGACGTTTAGAACGGCTCATGATTAAACATAATAGACATTTAACAATATATGTTTAGAATATATATATATATATATATATATATATATATATATATATATATATATATATATATACACTCGTTTGTCCCCCGTAGCAGAAAAATATATTTGATTAAAACTTTAGTTCATCGGGACTTAATAATTTGTTTCTCATGTTGTATTCTTGTTAATAGTTGTTTTCCGACTAATATTGTCAAGCACACACTAGATCGGAAGTTGGATAACTTTAAGATGTCCCCAAAAGTTGGCCCTGGTCTGTGTCCCATTTATCTGAAATTACTTTGGCTTAGCAGAAAATGTAAACTTTTAATTGATAGAGTTTTGACTTTTGTTTTTTTTTTGCCACTTTCTTTGCAGCCAAGTAACGTGATTGTTTTTAAAACCCGTTCAATTTTTTTCATAATCTTTTAAAGACCGTCTATCCTATCTTAATAAAAGTTTACTCATCTATAAGTTTGTTTTTTTTTAACTGTCAGAGCACAGCTTGAGTATATAGGACGGACGAGTCTTAGATTTGAAATAAGAATAAGCCTACACGTTCCCAAATATGTTTGACGAGCAGTATAACCCGTCGTTGCTCGGGTGTAATGAAAGCTTTAAAACTAGATTCTAAGATAAGTTTTGGTAATGATCTCTATCTTTGTCAGTTTTTAACGCGGCTAACGGGACCAAAGTATGAACGTGGTCGAATAAGCCGCCGAAAATTTAATTTAAGAGTAATCGTTGTCTTCTCAACATTAATTCAAATTCTCGGTTCGTAACTTTTATCATTCTAATCGGAGTTTTCAAGTTGTGACGATTCAAAATATCTTATTCAAGCTTCACGGAAACTGCCGAAGAGGGGTCTTTGTGACGGTGGCGGTGAATTCGTCTTGTCTGACATAGCTCGGCGCAGCAACACACTGAATTGGACTTTAACTCTTTCTCGGCTCTTTCTGTTTCTTTACCTCTTCGGCCAGGACTCTATCGGAGGCGCGTTATTTTACTTTAACTCTTTTCGGTGGGTCGGCGGAAGGCTTCTCTACATTTCTTTACATCTTTAGTCGGGAACTCTATCGGAGACGCAATGGCCGACAATACGATACCCCTCATTTGATCTGTCACTTTACACCTGCAAAAATGTTTTGATCAATTAATTTTCTTGCGAGTTTCCAAAATTTTAAAAATTTGCAATATATATTTTGTTCCACAATTTTTTAGCCGCGTTCATATTGCGATCGACAATAAACAATTTTGTTATCTATTAAGATTCTTTTTCTTTCCACTCATATTGTAATCTGCAGAATTAAAAATACCACTAGTAAGAATATTTTCGCTCCGTCGTACTAAACTTAGGATTACATATTTTTCACAGACGAAAATACTAGGGTTACAACTTTTCCACATAAGTGTTCTAACAGAAGACGGAAAATGCGACACAAAGATCAGAAGGCGAATTGACATGGCGAAGGAAGCATTCCAAAAGTTGAGTGAAGTTTTAAGAAACCGGACAATTTCACTAGAAACAAAGAAGAGAGTACTGGATCGCCATGTGATGTCAGTTGTTCAATATGGCCGTGAATGCTGGACAATATCATCAAAGATGAAGGAGAGACTTGAAGCAATTGAAATGCCGTTCTACAGAAGCATACTGGATATAAAGTGGGGGATTAATTCTGCGGATATCATGGGTCGAGCATGTGAGCAATGTTTTGGAAATGATGGAAAGGACAAGGAAATTAATACTGAGCATCAGGAAGAGACAGCTCAACTTTCTGGGACATGCAATGAGGAAAGAGGGTCTGGAGAAACTGATATTAACAGGCCAGAGAGAAGGAAAAAGAGACAGGGGAAAACCGCGGATAACCATATTTTAAGTACCTAATCAGGTGGACAATGGAACGAGGATTATGTGGTGTAACAGAAGAAGGCGTGCTAAGAGCCACCAGGGATATGCAGATGTGGAAAGCCATGATCGCCTACGTCCTGAAGGGACAAGGCACATAAAAGAAGAAAATAGTGTTACATGTTTCCAAGTGGATCTTTTATTCATAAAAAAGATATTTTTCAGAGTCCCCTTATTCCACCCACCACTGAGTCCCATTTAATCTGAAATACAAACAGAAAGTCCTTTTGAATTAGTAAGATGCAACTACAGCGAAGGCTATGAGTCACTGATTTACCTTTGGATTTGGTAACGAAGAACTAGTGAAACTCCTGGAGTATCTAAACTCCTCAACATTCTTTCTTTCTAAACTGAGATTTATACATACATATTTACTTTTGAGGTACATGAGTGATGACCAAATTTTCTTCCTTCTGTTTTGATTATTTGAAATTAGGGCTTTATGTGACCAGCCGACTGATCGGATCGGGCCTCTCCGTCTGCCCGTCTAATCCAAATAAAGGTCAAAAGTGGAGTGTTGGCAATCAGAAATATCTGAAACCCACTCCTGAAGCCATCAACCAACAGGGTCCCGTCCCTAATCATTACGGGTCACCACTCACAGTAAACAGGTTACTTTATTTGGTGGAAGTGGGTAACTATCTGCAGAGGAGAATTTGGTGTATTCTGAAGCCCCAACCGGTAGGGTGATAATATTGTGCTATTATATACCAACATTCAGTATAATAGGCAAACTTTTTTTTACAATAACATACATTAACTTTTGCGATGATAATCAACAAATATTTAAAATGGCATAGAATCTTTATTCCTCATTCAGTCAGTTAAGTGCTTTACATAAAACACGCTTGGGTGATCATGTCTCGAAAGAGACATGACTGACTGGGAAGAAGATTATCTCGGAATAGTTTGCAATTGTTTTCTGCGGTAGACCAGTTGCCAACCAATGCTATAGAACCGAATCTGTCTTGTTCTTTAACCCATAACTGGAGTGAAGAGACGGATTAATACCTTTCCCAAGGGTATTTTTGCGTAAGTGAATGCAATGAATTCAACTGGAATTCGAACTCGGCTCCCCGATTTCTCGTTTCAAACCGATATCCACTGCACCACCATGCACCTCCTCATTACAGAATATAAAATATAAGACACCCACATAATTAACACACTTGAAAATGACTATGATTATCACCATCTTACAAAGTTGTTGTGGCCTGTTAGGGCCAGGAAAAAAGACACAGAAACAAGAAATTAGATTGAACCAGTGTAATTGAATAACAGAACATATGTACAAAATAAGAGTGTTATTAGTCAGCAAGCAGAAGTGTACGTCCGAACTGTCCAGTTACACTCCATCATGACTGCCTCAAGACTGTCTCTCGACTGCCTCATGACTTCTTCCCCGAAAGTCACTCAGGTTGGTATTTATCGGAGAAAGAATCCATTCCACTGTATATAGGGCACCATAACAAAAGTGTTCATCATAAAAGTTTTTTTTAATTTTTAACAGTTTCGTCATATTGGTATGAGCCAGTCCTCTTATAATACGGTTATTAGGTAAAATCATGTATATCTACTGAGATTTTTGGTCTCGTCTTATCTATAGGTAACCTTATACATGTCAATACGTAGTATTGATTCAATCTTTGTCATTCTGACTGCTTTTTGTTCTTTCTTATTCTGTTTTCTTTCTATATTTCACAATTTTATTCATATTTCCTTCTTTCAAATTTTTCCATTTTTTAAGTGAATTTAACAACATATTGTTGTTAAATTCACTTAAAAAATGGACTTAAATTCACTTAAAAAATGGACTTAAATTCACTTAAAAATGGACTTAAATTCACTTAAAAAATTGACTTAAATTCACTTAAAAATGGACTTAAATTCACTTAAAAAATTGACTTAAATTCACTTAAAAATGGACTTAAATTCACTTAAAAAATGGACTTAAATTCACTTTAAAAATGGACTAAAATTCACTTAAAAAATGGACTTAAATTCACTTAAAAAATGGACTTAAATTCACTTAAAAAATGGACTTAAATTCACTTAAAAAATGGACTTAAATTCACTTAAAAATGGACTTAAATTCACTTAAAAATGGACTTAAATTCACTTAAAAAATTGACTTAAATTCACTTAAAAAATTGACTTAAATTCACTTATAAAATGGACTTAAATTCACTTAAAAATGCACTTAAAAAATGGACTTAAATTCACTAAAAAAATGTACAGTGCTAAAAATCTATCCGTTAATTATTCTTAAGAAATTGAAAATTAACAAAATATCAGTTTTTATAACTTTCTTTGTTTCCTGTTGTCTGTTACTATCAACAGCATTTATGAGAATAAACATTGAACTAGTTGTTTAATAAATAAATCGTTTTTTAAACAGACATAACTCTGAAAGTTTAACCTCAGTGATTTAAACTTATATTCGTCTAAACAAGTTCTAATATCCAATTACACTAACCAAAGATGAACTGAAGGCAAGGATTATTGTAGAATTCAACAACTTAAAAAAGGAAACCGGAAGAGATGCAGGAGATTCTGAAGTCTTTTTGATGTCGTGGGTGAAGCAAAGATTTTATTGAATATATTTATTCTTTAGTATTTTAAGAGATTTTTGTGTGATTTTGATAAATATATTAGCTAAACTAAGATGTTAGTGTTATTTTCATTATTTGTGATTTAGACGACAAATCATCCATTGCACACTATAGATAGATATGAATAGATTGTGATAGATAGATAGGTAAATAGATGGATAGATATAAACAAAGAAAGACCGAAAAGAAAGACATGAACAGGCTGAGATAGATAGATAGATAGATAGATAGATAGATAGATAGATAGATATGATATGAACAAAGAAAGACTGAAAAAAAGAAATGAATAGGCTGATATATATATATATATATATACTAGCAGTATAGCCCGGCGTTGCACGGGTGTAATGAAAGCTTTAAAACTAATCCATGGTCCTGGAGCTCAAACAATTTAGATGTTGGCAGGAATGACTAAAATGCAATTGTTGTTTCTAGTTAAAGTGAAACCGTAGACTGAAAGGAAAATGAATGGATGTAAGTCAAATTTTGATTTTCTGGTATCGATATCAAATAAGTTTTTTTCGTCGTAAACTGAATTCTCAAGGCTAAATAAGTCCTCTAAGTAAATTGTAACATGGCTGAGACTAAGAACTACAATTATACCTACTTAGAGCCAAAGCCGAAGCAAAAACTAAAATAAAAAGGCTGAAAAAAAAAATACAGATATACAGGCAGATAAAAAACACACATACAAACATATTGCATTTTTTATATATATATTATCGACTTTCTGCACTATTGTAAGAAATGAAACCTTGAAACATCTGAATATCGTTTCTTATGTCTTTGTCTATGAGTGCTAGTTAACTATAATAACTTTCCTAGAACCGACTTAGCAGCTCGTCTGCAGTCGCTCTCTCACCGGCGTGACGTGTCTTCTCTGTGCCTCTTCTATAAATACTTTTGCAGCTTCTGCTTCGATGAACTTAGATCACTGGTGCCCTCTAGGTATGAATTTACACGAGCTACTAGATTAGCCACTAGGTCTCACCCACTCCTCGTATAACCCGATTTTTTCGATTATCGATTTTCGGTATTTATCGGGGGTACCTCGACACAAAACCTTGCTAAGACGCTTATAGAACAACTGTGTAAATTTTCAAGAAAATTGGTTTCGCCGTTTCGGAGTCTATAAGTAACGGACACACACACACACACACACACACACACACACACACACACACACAAAGTTCCATTTATAAACAAGTTTAGATAGATTTTTGTTTTAATCATTTCACCCCAAGCAAGGCACTGCCACGATTGCGCATAGGGCTACAAAGGGGAAGGTAAAGAGAAGGAGTGGTTAGACATAGGGAATGTCAGGAGGAAGGTGAAAGATGAGTAAGGATAGCGAGGATGAGGGTTGGGCAGATGGGAAGAATGTTTGATAGAATGGGAGCAAGTAAGTGTGTTAGGAGGTGTCTGTTGACCTTACATTTAAACTCCTGGAGATTGTAGCCGTCGGGGAAGGAATCATGTGGAAGGGAATTCCACAGTCGGGAAGTGCGAGGAAAGAAACTGTTGGAGTAGAAGTTGCGGGTGCATTTTATCGGTTTCAATGTAAAAGGGTGGATCTAGTTGCTAATCTAGTATCTCGTGCAAATTCGTATTTAGTGGGCACCAGTGATCTAAGTTCATCGGAGCAGAAGCCGTGAAAGTATTTATAGAAGAGACACAGGGAAGTTACGTCGCGCCGCTGGGAGAGAGACTGCAGGCGGTCTGCCAAGTCGGTATCTATCATATTACAGACCCTCCTCTGTACCTTATCGAGAAGCCCGAGGAGAATAGCAGGGGCACCCGACCAGATATGGCAGCAGTATTCAATGCATGGGCGGATGATAGATTTATATATGTGCAGGATAGATTTAGACGGAAAAAACTTCCGGGCCCTACACAGAGAACCGACTTTCATAGCAGCGGATTTAGCAATGGATTCGATATAGTCATTCCATTTGAGGTCCGCTGTAAGTGTGAGACCAAGGAGGCGTAGTGTTTTACTCTCTGGGAGGCAAGCCTGGTCCATGCTAATGGGAGGTAGGTGAGATTGTCTATGATGGTTAATTGAGAGTAGCTTCGTTTTAGAAGCATTAAAGTTTACTAGCCATT